>OX465292.1:115159727-115759727 GCA_949987695.1 Merzomyia westermanni | reverse complement strand
GAATACCTGATTTTATTAGACAATGGATAAATGGAACCGCGGGAGCAGGTACAGTTATGTGCAAAATTATGAGGGGCGACCGTCGTCGCAGGCTGTTCCAAGGAGACCTGGTCTACCCAGGACTTCGTATTCTCCGTAATACGGGCAACGCGCCATCAGATATCTCTCTGTTGTCGGTAGTTCGGCGTGGTGCGTAGAGGATTGGGTTGCTACGTCAGCGGTCCTTGCTAGGGTATATTTCCGCACGGTGGAAAGGGTAAAGGCAGTACTTGGGTATAAGTACCATCCGTAGTCGTTCCACCGCCGACATCCCACTGTAATTTTTGCAAAATCTAATGCCATGAGTATTGCGACATTATCGTTACGGGATAGTGAAGAGCTGAGACCTTTCCTTAGTCTTTATGACTGTTGCCGTAAAACGAGTATTTCTAAAATGAAAACACATTATTAGGACGGTAGTCTTGATATGGTTGGGAGGCTTGTGTGTTGATGTAAATTATTGTAGACTTTCCTATACATGTATTTGGCGTATTAATTTTTTTTTATAGGGATTTTACCCTAGTTTTGTCATCATGCAGTTTTCACAATTCCTGCCACAAAGCATAGTTTGTCATAAAAATACACGTAATAGACTAAAATGTGTATACGCGGTCGTGTGAAGCTCAATGAAACCAGAAGAGTCGAATTCCTGACTTTGCACAACTGATTATAGCTGTGCGGTATCAGCTGAAAGTTACAAGGCGGACAAGGCTAGATTACTCTTTGTAAATTATCGTTGTTGTAACATAGCTAAAATAAGTAAAATTACAAGTTAAACTGATATTTGTGAATTAAATAAACTAAAACTTTAATAAAAAAGCGCATTCAGCAACAGATGTGCCCACAATAAAAATACCTGTAATAGAAAAAGTTCCAGGTTAGGTACGTTCAAAATTTGCCCATTAATTTATTAATTCTCTTCTTTTTCACTTTTTTTCATAAATGAATCGGCTTGTGTGTATTGCATGTGAGACGTGTAAAGTTTGGTAAAGCTAATTTTTTTAATGGCTGAAGACTTTCTGCAACGTGTAGTGCGTCCATAAAATTATAACTGAAATATATATATGTATATTGCTCTGTGCAAAATTCCTGATAATATCATGACATAAATGGGCCTTATGTAATCCACTCGACCTTTTGTGGCTTGCACGTCGTTGAACCAAGGTGGAGGAAAGTTTCTATTTTCAAGCGATGCATGGTAATTAGTCTTGACTTTCGGAAAAATTTCATGCGGAATATGTCCAGGGATGGTGCCATTTGTAATTCTCTTTGAGAAGCTGACAGCTAACGACCTTATGATTTTGGCACTTGCGAACAATTCGGCACGGTCCTCATACGTTTTCCGATAAATGTTGCTTAACAGAAAATTTCTATACCTTTCATAAGCATGAAATCGTATTATAACTTTGGTCCGATGTTTGTAAGTATAAGAAGAAGGGGAGATAGAGCCACCAATAAGCATAGCGAAATGATCAGGACAATGAGCTGAGGCGATTTAGCCATCCCTCATTTTTAAAGTTATCTGGCTGAAATTCGGTATGTGATCGTCATATTGCTTTTTGCTTATATTTTAATATTGTTCCGCAAAACATTTGCGAACCATGGACACCGAATGTTTTGTGTAATACTTGCAGAACAAGCTTAAGTACCTGGAAGTCTGGTGTAAAGTAAGTGCGAGTTTCCAGTACTAATTTTTTAAATTTATTTATTTACTTGATTCACGATAGTCAAAATTTACGATTTTCCGTTCTGGCAATGTGGCGTCGACCAATGTGTCACGTAGTTGATTGCTATTTTTGCTTAACCAAAGCAAATTAAATCGAACGTCATCGCAGCGTTGAGTATGCCGACGTGCACTGTTTTACTAAACCAATACGTCATTCCCCAGACGTTTCTTGTCCAAATTAACAAGAGGAGCATGAATCAAGTGATTTGGGTGAAACTGGAAGATTTGTTCCGATCTTAAAGTCATTGCGTTACTAACTGGTTTGCAGCAGGGCTATACGAAGTACTGCCGCTTTTTGTGCAAAATGGGACAGTCGGGCGCGTATGGATCATTACTCTAAAAAATGTTGGCCAGATAGAATAGGATTTACCGTTGGACAGGATAACATTAAATTTGAGCCACTAGTGGAGAAACATAAAATTATACTACCTCCCTTACATTTCAAACTCGGTCTTTTCAAAAATTTCGTAAAGGCTTTGCTGAAAATGGCAACAAGCGCGTAATTGATTATTTTAAGTCAACGTTTCCACATTTATCAGATGCCTAAATAAAAAAAGGTGTGTTTGTGTTTGCAAATTAGAAAACTGTTTAAAGACACCAGTTTTCATTCATTAGAAGCCCAAATTACAAACAAATGGTCGATAATTTGCTAACAAACTATGAGAAAATAGGTATAGGTAAACCTTCACTTATTTTTTCATTGCGTTATGCAGTTATCATATTTCTTCCCAGGGGTAAATATGTCGTTAAAAATCCATTTCATCCATTCCCATTTGGACTTCTTCCCTGACAACCTGGGTGATGAAAGCGATGAGCACGGTGAACGTTTTCACCAGGAAATAAAGGAAATGGAATTGCGATACCAAGAACATTGGAATGAAGCTATGATGGGCGATTTTTACAGGTTACTTCTTCGAGAAGAACAAAATGTACCAAAATGGCGAAAACTTTCACCTTTTAAACACTTTTCATATACAGGGTGGCTGATGAATTTTGCTACATTAAGAAACTCAAATAATTTTTTTTTCAGTGTATGGAATTCATTTTTCTTTTATTCATGTTAATCATTAAATTTTATTAAATATAGCTTAATTAGTTTTAAAAATAATGGAATTTAAATGCCCCCCCTGCTCGTCGATGCATGTGCGGCATCTTACCAAAAAGTTGTTCATTACTGCTTGGAGAGTTGATACAGGAATAGTCGGAATTGTTTCTCGAATGGATTGCCTTAGTTCATTCAAATTTGTTGGTTTTGCTTTGAAGACTTCCTGTTTGCAATAACCCCACAAGAAAAAGTCAGGTGCAGTAAGGTCAGGCGACCCGGGTGGCCAACGGAATGTGGAGTTTCTGGATATCAGCTTATTGGGAAATTTTCGTCGGAATTCTGTCATAACAGGTTGGGCTATATGAGGAGCTGCACCATCTTGCTGAAACCACACAGAGTTGAAAGAAATTCTCATTCGGCATAATTTTGGATAGAAAAACTCTCTCAACATGCTCAAGTAACGGTCTCCAGTAACCGTAACGGTGTGACCGTTTTCTTCGAAGAAGTAGGGACCGACAATGCAGCGTGATGAAACTGCACACCACACTGTGACACGAAGTGGATGCAATTCCGTCGCATGGAGTATCTGTGGGTTGGAAGCACTCCATATTCGACAATTTTGTTTGTTTATGTTGCCGTTTAAATCGAAATGGGCCTCGTCAGACATGAAAAGACAGTTCAACATGTTTCCATCCTCTTCCACCATTTGAAGCATCTTCTGGCAAAATTCCAAGCGAATCGGCAAGTTTGCAGCGTTCAGTTTGTTGGCCATTTGAATTTTATATGGGAATAAGTCCAAATCTTTGTGCATAATTGACTGTAATGACTGTCTGCTTACACCCATTTGAGCAGATAAGCTTCTTGTCGAAACACGTGGATTGTTTTGTATGGCAGCAGCTACAGCAGCGATTGTTTCCTCCGTTCGAACTGAAGGGTTTCGATGGTAAGGTCTTCTGTTGACTGTCCCATGCTCGGCAAAATTGTTTACAAGTCTTATTATGGTCCATCTGCTCGGAGGATTGCCGCCAAACGTGCGCCTATACTCTCTTTGAACCGAAACTAAGGACTCCAGTGCGTGATAGCGGCGGACAATCCAAATTCTTGTTTCAGTGTCCCAGTTATCCATTTTTGTTAAATGTAAAAGTCAATCTGCAAAATAAAAAAAAAATTAACCAGATTCATTAAATAGAAAAAAAGTTATTTCATTTTTTTTTGGTAGCGGCTTTCATTAGCTACCCTGTACATAAAACTAAAAATATTAAGTTAAATACAATATTATGGTAAAAAAATAAACATAGGTTTGTTCACTAAATCTCTTTTAACATTGTAATTTTTGTACTGAATATAATCTGGAAATTGCAAAAATGTTTATTAAGAAATAGGCGATTGACTCACAATGTAAAACCAGATGCTTATTCAATTTGGTTAAAAAAAATACAAAAAAAATGTATGTGGGAAAAAAATTGAAAATTTGCATAAAAAAAGTTTGTTCGCCATAAGTCTAACGTCGATTTTACTTATTTTTGCTTTGGTGGAAATGGTATTCCATCATATCAAAATTAAATGAAATAAGATAAAAATCGAGATGGTAATGGCGGAGCTATTGACAGATAAGTAATTCTGATTTTTTTCTTAGCTCAAAAATTTAATTTAAAAATATCTCGAAAACTGTTCTAGTTCTAAACTCTCTGATTAGATATATGGAAGCACCTAAAATTCTACATAGGAATCATACATCAAATGTCGATATGGAAATTTATGAAAATTTTCGGGTAGTGATAAATACTTGTACGCAGTTGTGCTGTTGGTGACGAAGCCTCCACGTCGTCTGCTAATTTATGCAGTGTTCTTATCGCCAAATAAGGTGCGCAATTAACTCAAAATGGGGCACGAAGCGTTGAACACCACCCTTACTTTTGTGGTCGTGTAGCACTCCGTTGGGTAGGGGGGTGTAACGTTGGGAACCTTTGACATATATCCTAATGTCTCGTATCCTGATAATACCCTTTCGTGCTCTGTCAGTAGGGCCGGTGTCTTTGCTAGGCGTCTCATATTCCGATAGAATTAAGAACACACCCTTTTTAGAGAAAGTCGTAAGCAGATGTTGAATGGAAATAATTTCGTTAAAAAATAATACCCGAGTATTGGTTGGTGTGATGATCCTGCAAGACCTATTATTATCCAACCGAAAACGGTTTCTTGGGTGAGAATAATATTCAAGCGTTCTTATGATGAGGTCGACTGGTCCTTAATGAAGATACTCCTAGCCACCAAAATCAAATCAGGGAATGCTTACCGAGTCATTGCGGTAACTTCAAAAGTCGGAAGAACCGCTATTAGCTGAGGTAGTACTATAACTCTTAGGTCCATGCTATGGACTGATAGCGTATTATTGATATCCGAAACTTGAACGTGCTAGCGTTTAGATGACAGATTTATTTCTGCTAAGAAGAAACATTCCGAAAGAGAGTCAAAAAGTGCTGGGACAGAGAAATTTACTCCTTTGTAGTGGATACTAACGCGCGCTGTTCCTAGGAATATCCCCTTAGTAGTATTTGCATGACATGAGTAAACATTATTTATGTGTCCACTTTTCTTTGCAGAGTCCGGTGACGTGTCTTAATGTCAAAAGCTTTTGGAAAAAAGAATTAATGTCAGTGACGTTAAATCTTATAAGAATTTGGCATTACTTCGCTTTCACAAGAAAATTATTGGCAGAAGCGCTAAATATCATAAACGCTTTTCTAATTTCTATAATAAAAACGCAACTGTTATTTCAGGTGCAGTTATGTACATAGATAATGGGCTATGCAGCTTTTACTGCAAATTTTCATTTTATACCTTTATACCATGCATATGAAAAAAAATACTATTTAATAAATTTTGATATTGTTGAGAAAAGCGGCGCAGGCGAAAATTTTGAATAAAAAATCGCGCGATTTTATATGCCAAATTTTCATTTTATAATTATATATATATGCATATGAAAATAAAAAATTGTTTTAATTGCCAGAAAGGAACCTGTGTGCCGAATTTCATTCAAATATCTCAAGTTATCGTGTCCACCGACGGACATGTCTTAATGTATCTTCATTATTTTGTATCTTTACAAACCACCGTTATATGTATGACTAAAATATAATACCCTGTGTACTAGTACAAGCTGGGTGTAATAAAAATGTCTAAGAATTGTTATAGTGTTTAATAGTTGGGTGTAATTTGAGAAATGACAACGCCGGGCAGTTATTCCCAGCGTCATAAAAAAGTAGGCACCCAACAACAATTCAACAATGATTTCAACAGAGGACATTTTTGGTGGAGATTCATGTACACAATAAGAAAACAACTGTCAAAAGTATTAAAACAAAGTGGAGCCAGATGATTCCCTAGCTTTACAAACATATACGAGTACGTACAGAACTTTCATTATCTTGTTTTTTTCTTTCATATGTCGTTTTAGAAAAAAATCACAACAAAGAAAAATAAGAATGTCAAAAAATTGCGGTCCCTTTGTTATAGTGTTTAGTAGTTGGGTGTAATTTGAGAAATGACAGCGCCGGGCAGATATTCACCGCGTTTTGCCGCATCATTTTGGTATTTTGTTTGAAGCCTAAACTTTGTAATAATAGGCATAAAAAGTAGTAATTCAAAAATTATTTCAACAGAGCAAATTTTTGGTGGATATATTATGTACACCATAAGAAAACAACTGTCAAAAGTCCCCTTCGGCCCCATATGATCTACATATGTTTATGGTGGTCAAAAGCAAAAATCAGATTTTCTCGAATATTTCTCTTTTGAAGACATAACTTCGTTCTTAATCCATTACCAAATTTCCTACATGTCTTAATATCTTATTCACACAACCAACCGTTTCTGAGTTGAAGCGAAAAGCTAAGTAACCCTGCAAAAATCGAATGACTGAAACTCCAATTGGTGTTCATGTCGGTAAAATATCCCGTAATTATACGTATTATATACGAGTCAAATGACTAGTAGCTGTGACACCGGTGTGAGCAGTACAGCTATATGTGCATCTTAGGTCAAAAATAAATGAGAAAAATCAAGGTGCAAAACCGCACACATACGCACGCGAGGAAAGAAACAGTCAAAAAGTCTACCGATGCTCTTAAAACCGTGATGGGAGAAAAACGGAAACTTTCGGTATGGCTCGGGTAGATTGACTAGTAATTTTACCCGTATCGTTTTCGCAGGGTAATCTTTGGATCATCCTAGATCAGTGGGGACCAAACGACCACATTCGAAAGTATGCTTGTTTGTTTATCTGAGAGAGCTCAGCGTTATGCCAATAATTACACTGTACATATTGCTAAATAAATACCATAAATTCCTGTGGCCAAAATGTATTCTATTGTTACTTATTAAAAATAAGTCACACACACATATCCAAAACCGCGCATTTCAGGATTTCGTTACGGAAAACAGAAACATTAAAATTTTAGTTCTAGTTTCGGGAATATATACGGAAAATCATTGTGAAAAAATTAACTAAAAAATCAAAAATGGTAGGTAGAATTTTTAACTATTTTTATTCGATTAACCTGAAGATCAGCCATGTACGATCGGATAAAGAATATAAACTGAAACTTTTACAATTAACAATTTTTAATTGTAATTGCAAAAATGTACAATTAACAATTAATAAATTGCCATACTCGCAATCAACAATTACTTAATTATTAATTTTGTTTCTCTATAGTTACGAATTGTTAATTACAATTGGTTTACTCTACCCGGACGCTATCTAATATATTATTAGCCGGGTACCGTGGTGTTTTCTTGCCACAAAATTTCTACTGCAAGAACATGTAGGTTATATATACGGCAAAAATTTGCTTTATTTATTTCAAATATCACTTTCGTGAAAATGCTGTGCCCCTGATAAAATGGTATGAATATTTGAATGAAATCAATCAATTTTTTGAATTTGGTAATTGGAAACATGGTTATCTATTATTAATTGCTTCACAATACTAATTTAATTTCTTCAAATGTAACTAATTTAATTTTAAATAATTTAACTGCAACAAGCAATTAAAATTTTGATTCCTCTTAAATTTAAATCAATTTTTTTAATTTCAATCAAATCATTTAATTGGAATTACTTTCTTAATCAATTAATAAATCGATTAAAAATTTAATTGATTAACGCCCTGAGTTCATACTTTTATATCTATATAAATTATGTAAGGCCAAGATAAATATCAGATCAACATCAGTAACTTATGTGTGTGGTCAACCTTAATACAAGACCAACATTAATATTCAACTTAACCAAAATATATCATCCCTGCGGATTAGGAGATAGAAATTAATTGGCAACGCAATCGACAGCTAGTGACAGAGAGTCACGCGTCATGAGCAACACGGGTTCGGTAACGAAGAATAATACAATGACATCATCAAATTAATACTATTCTATTAGATACAACATAACTCTACTTTCCTTATTATAAATAAACGCGTCATGAGCAACACCGGTTCGGTAACGAAGAATAATACAATGACATCATCAAATTAATACTATTCTATTAGATACAACATAACTCTACTTTCCTTATTATTAATAAACGTAAATTATAAGCAATGTACAAAAGTGCATAAATTGGCCGTGATTTAATAATAAGAATCCTTTCAGTTCAGAATTGAGAATTTCTGTACAGCCTCACAGTGGCAATGTAAAATGAATGCATAGAAATATCATATATACTAGTATGTAACCCCCGAAAATCGGGTGTGTTTTTTTAGTTAGCACAGCTAACAGTTGCGCTTTGGAATCCGCCCATTGCTGTGCTCATTATAACAGAGAGATAAACAAAGCAAGTACATATAGAAAATCCAAATATACATACATATGTATGTGGATGCTTATGCGTGGTGAAAATGGAAATAATAAATGCTAATATCTCATAAACAAATGAAGTAATTAAAATTTTTATATTTTTGTGCAAACTTACTCATCGAAAGCTTTCATTTGATATATATTTCATTTATCTACGTATTGTACAGGGTGTTTTTTTTACTGGTTTGTTTTTCGAATAGAGATAAAACTGGCATTTTGTGGTCAAATCTGGCAATTCTAATGTCATTTATGTTCAGTTTGGTTTGCCATTTCATCATGTACAGGTTGACAAAAGAGCAACGCTTGCAAATCGTGCAAATTTATTTCGAAAATAATGGTTCAGTTCGCGAAGTTTACCGTGAGCTCCGTCCATTTTATGGTCGACATAATCGTCCAGCAGAGCAATTAATTCGATTAACCATGGATCGTTTTCGCACTACGTTTACTCTATGTGATAATACGCATCCGCAGAGACGTCGAACAGTGCGCACCGAAGAAACAATTGCCGCTGTAGAGCAAAGTGTTGAAGAGGACCCGAATGAATCGATTCGCCACCGTGCACAGCAATTGGAGCTTTGTCCATCAACTTTATGGAAGATTTTGCGCAAAGATCTTGGCTTGCGACCTTACAAGATCCAGCTTGTGCAAGAATTAAAGCCGCGAGACCATGCAATGCGTCGTGATTTTGGTGTATGGGCCGAAAATGAGATTGATTTCGATGTTGATTTTCATCGCAAAATTTTGTTCAGTGATGAGGCTCATTTTTGGTTGAATGGCTACGTCAACAAGCAAAATTGCCGCATTTGGAGTGAAGAGAATCCACATGAGACCCTTGAAACGCCATTACATCCACAAAAACTGACTGTTTGGTGTGCTCTATGGGCTGGTGGAGTCATTGGGCCATACTTCTTCCGCAATAATGCTGGAGAGGCAGCTACCGTTAATGGAGACCGGTATAGAGCCATGATAACCGACTATTTTGTTCCCGAATTGGATGGCATGAATGTGGATGAGTTGTGGTTCCAACAAGACGGCGCTACATGCCACACAGCGCACGTCACAATCGATTTATTGAAGGAAACATTCGATGAGCGCATAATTTCGCGGAATGGACCTGTCAATTGGCCACCAAGGTCGTGTGATTTGACACCATTGGATTATTTTCTTTGGGGATATGTGAAGTCGCTCGTCTACACCAACAAACCAGAAACGTTAGGGGAATTGGAAGCCAACATTCGTGGCGTTATTGCCGACATACGGCCCCATATGCTCGAAAAAGTGGTTGAAAATTGGACCTGTAGAATTGGCTTTATTCGAGCCAGCCGCGGCGGCCACATGCCCAAAATCATATTTAAACATTAATGGCATAAAATTATCCTTCCAATAAAGCCAAATTGATGGACCTTAAAACGATTTTCTTGTGTTTTATTTCAATTCGAAGTTCTATACCCCTAAAAAAAACACCCTTTAGTTAAGGCTAGCTAAGCGCCTGGTCTAGAAAAATACTATAGATTATTTCTGTAAGGTATTTTTGTGTTAGTTCCTAATTTTCTGCTCTCATTTGGAACCAATATTATTAAATAAGGTATCGTTTTAAAGGTGGGGGTTAGCTCTACATGCAAAACCATGTTTTAATTAGCGGAGTGCTTTGTTTAAGCGTATTTTATAGAAATTAATTCTTTAAAATAAACGATTGTAAATGCACAAAAAAATCAATTTGTACTGCAACGCAATTGTGACTGTGACATTCACATACCTCGCGACATCTACATTTGAATACTAAGACTGACCAGTGCTAAAATAATTAAAGGCATTGCGAATATCACAGCGCTCAACCCACTGCGAGCGCGCCATCTACACTTGAATATTGCTAAAATAAGTGAATAAGACTGCGTTCACATTGGGTCATAAACTCGAGTTAAAGCGACATTTTTTGGGTTAATTCATATTGATGTTGTTGTTGTTGTTGTTAACAGTGAATGTAATATAAGTGGTGCAATTTCAAAAAGCTGTTTGCGCATATTTGTATAATTTTTTGTGGTCTCTCAACAAGTGTAGCTGAACATCTTTTTCTATAATTTGAGAAAAAGGTTTGAAAAATCCTGGACCTGGACTAATAAAAGGTTTCAAACCATTTGTGTTTTGTTTTTTGCGCAAGGCGCGCACGGGTCCAGCTAGTACGTAAAATTGGCGGTAAAAAACTGCATCAGAATGTTACAGGAATGGAGATGGTAACAATTTGTGTTGTATGTGACTATAACGCATCAGTAGTGTTGCTGTTGTATTTGCCATCACGCGTATGAATGGACGAGCGAAGCATACAAGTTAACGTCGGTTAGTTTGGAATCGTTAAATGTAGTTTTGTGGTTTTGCATGTCGCGCTTACGAATGGAGAGCGGTTTGGTAAAGCAAAGAAAAGTGAACGTTCAATCTACATTTCATGTTGTTGTTGCGTTGCCTGTTGTACGAACATTTAAGGCAAACAAACGAACTTTCGGTTGATATTTAAATTGCGTCTTGTAGTGATGTCGTATTCTGTCTGTCGCGCGTACGAACGTACGAGCGTGAAGGAGAATAGAGTAAACAAACGAAACGAATTATATACTGATTTACATATGTATGTACATGTTTCAGTCGGGTGAACAAATGTGCTAGCGGTTATGAACATATTCTTCGTAATATTTGAACGTGTGCGATCGTGTGAGCAGTAAATACGCGAACAAAAGATGACGAATATCAAGAGTTGTATTGTTATACTAATTTCAGTTGGTGAGCTCGCGTACGAATGGAATTATTAGCAGCGAAAAAGAGACAGTGACGTCGCGTATAACGTTGTGAATATTATTCAAAGAGAAAATTTAAATAAAATTGCAAAATGAAAACAAGAGTGTCAACGTTGAAAGTTGAAGAGCTGAAAGAACAGCTGCGCATAAACTCTTTATCAACGTCGGGCACAAAATCTGAGCTAATAATGCGATTGTGTGATTTCTTAGGCAGTAAAGACACACAAATTGAAAATTCTGACCAAAATTTACAAGTGCAAGTAAATTATTTAAGATCTATGATGGAAAGTATGATGACAAATATGCAAAATTTAGCTGGTCAAATCCAATAAACAAATGTAGAGCAAGTGCAGGAAAATAATACGAGTGTAAATGAAGAACGTTTATTTACGTCACAGAGCTCAGTAATAATAGTGGGCAGAAATGCCAGTGTAAAGGAAATAGCCGAAACTATTCCTGAGTTTAATCCAACAAGCGATAACTCGTTAACAATGACACAATTTGTGAACAGAGTGAACAGTGCAATAAGTGCATATGATTGGGATGAAAACTGTCTACTTTTGGCAGGTTACAGCAAATTTAGGGGTGTTGCAAGAATTTGGTTAGACACTGCACCAACATTTTATCCTAGTTGGCCTGAATTGGCAAGTGCACTAAAAAGTGAGTTCGGTTGTGAATTGAATGATGCACAAATACATTATAAAATGGCAAATGCGACTAAAATGCAAAATGAAACTATTATTCAGTATTGTTTTCGAATGAGCGGACAAGGTCGACGGTATGATTTGACGGAAAGTACGATTATAAAATACATTAGAGAGGGTTTAAAGCATCGTGAGTTGCAGATCGCAATTGCTACAATAAAGTTTAATTCACTTAAACACATGCGCGAAACGGTTGAAAATTATTTAGAAAATTAATCGGCGACAAAACAGTTTAAAAAAGAATACATAAGCAATCGTAATAAAGAAAGCGTCAAAGATACAATCTAACCATACGACGGGAATGAAAATTGAGCTGACAACAAAATACCGTATTCTCAGAAACCTGTGCCTGAGCCGAAAAAGCATCTTGTGACGGAAATGATAAACAAACTTTTATCATGTAACATAGTTAGACAATCTAAGCCTAATTATTTTAGTGAAGAAGAAGACTGGTGGTGAGCGCCTTTGCGTTGATTATAGACGACTTAATCAGCTTACAACCAAAGAAATTTACCCAACACCGAATATAGAAGAGAGACTAAGCGAAGCCATGAGGTACAAATACTTTTCTGTGCTAGATTTAAATAGCGGGTATTATCAAGTGCCGATTGAAGAAGAGTCTCGCAAGTACACAGCTTTTATAACAACCGAAGGGTTGTTTGAATTTAACAGAATGCCATTTGGGCTCAAAAATGCGCCAGCGGTATTTCAGCGTTTAATGCAAGCTACAAAAGACATAACTCAACCTGGTGACATGATACACTATATGGACATATTAGTGGGTAGCAATAACGTATCCGAAATGTATGAAAAGGTGACTCGAGTAGTCGAGGCTTTACGGCAATTGAATGTGACATTAAATCTTAACAAATGCCAGTTTATGAAGCATACAATAGAATTTTATCAACTTCACTCAGGTGGTATAAGTCCAGGCAGCGTAAATATAGTAATTTTTCTACGTCAAAGTCTATAATAAAGATATAAGATGTTTTCTTGGTCTCAGTGGGTATATCTGAAGATTCGTCCCTGGTTATTCTATAAAAGCGAACCGTTTCGTGAGTTAATGCGTAAATACAAGCAGTTTGAATGGACTGCTAGACATGAAGAAGCATTTTTAGCGTTAAAGACAGCCTTAACATCGAAACCAGTGATGACTGGCTATCGTGTCGAAGCAGATCATCAAATCCATACAGATGCTAGTTCTGTTGGCATTGCGAGCGTATTGCTCCAAAGAGAATGCGGTGACTGGAAATCAGTTCCGTTTTATAGTAGATCCACGACAGGTAACGAGCGAAATTTTCACAGTTATGAGCTAGAAGTTTTAGCGGTGGTGAGTAGCTTAGAGCGTTTCCGTTATTACGTGCAAGGAAAAGAGATAGTGGTGGTGACTGACTGTAATGCGGTTACTACAGCCATGCAGAAACGTGAATTTATACCAAGAATTGCATGTTGGTGGCTACGTATTCAAGATTTTATGATCAAGATGGAACATCGACCGGGTAAGAGAATGGAACATGTGGATTTCCTAAGCCGAGCACCAAACGAGAAAAGCGAAGAAATTGACACATCATCTTTAAAAATTTCAAAAGGAACTATAGAGATGGGGGATTGGATATACAATATGCAACATCAAAATAAAAATGTTTGTAATATTATTGAAGAATTAGAAAGCGGTAACAAAATAATCATTGATGAGTATAAACTCGAAAATGGGCGGGTTTATAGGTAACAAGTTATGGTTAGTACCAAAGTCAAAGCGATATAAAATTGTAGCGAACATACACAAGAAAGTTAAACATGTTAGCGTAGAAAAGACTTTAGAAGAATTACAAAAGTATTTTTGGTTTCCACGATTGCGAAATTTCGTGAAATCGTTTATCAAATCATGCTTACAGTGCGCATACAATAAGCAGCGCGGTATAAAAACAGAAGGGGTGTACCATTATGACGAAATTGAGCCTATTCCATTTAAATTAGTACATATTGATCATCTAGGACCTTTTCCCCGTAGCAAAAAGCAAAATAAGTACATTATAGTTTTGGTGGATTCATTTACTAAATTTACCATAGTACGAGCAGTAAGAAGCACAGCAACTCGACATGTATTGGCAGTATTGAACGAGGTTAGCAGTTATTTTGGAGTGCCAACGCGTATAGTAAGCGATCGAGGTACTTCGTATGATTTTAAAAATTATTGTAATCATAATGACATCAAGCATATTTTAAATGCTGTTTCCACTCCACGCTCTAATGGGCATGCGGAACGTACTAATCGCACTATCTTGGGTTTGATACTTCCATCGACAGTAGACTACAAAATCTAGGATGAAGAACTTAAAGACATACAATAAGCTATGAACACAATGAAGGACAAGACAACGCAAAGAATCCCACAAGAACTTTTATTTAGTTTCAACCCGAAAGATATTTTACAAAACAAACTGATACTAGCATTACATGATGGCAAAATTATCAGTAACGACGAAATGGAAGATATGCAATTAAATGCGGTTCATCGTATCAGTCAGCAAAGACAAAAGGCAAGCAATAAATTTAACGACAAACATCGTAAACCTACACAATATAGCGTCGGCGATCTTGTACTCGCGAAAAACGAACCTATTAGCACTGGTGGCTCTCGCAAATTAGAACCACTATATAAATCACCGTTTTTAGTAACAAAGGTAATAGGTAAAGAACGGTATCTAGTCGAAGACATACCAGGGTCAAAATGCAAGCAAAGTTGAAACCATGGTGCAACTTACCAAATTTTGATGGCTTTGACGACGACGACTCCAGTAATCAGGATTGGCCGAATATAAGGCCAACATAAATATCCGATTAACATTAGTAACTTATGTGTGTGGTCAACTTTAATACAATACCAACACAACTTAACCAAAATATTTCATCCTTGCGGATTAGCAGATAGAAATCAATTGGCAATTGGTGACAGACAGTCACGCGTCATGAGCAACACCGGTTCGGTAACGAAGAATAATACTATGTCATTGTCAAATTAATACTATTCAATTAGATACAACATAACTTTATTTTCCTTATTATTAATAAACGTGAGTTATAAGCAATGTACAAAAGTGCACAAATTGGCCGTCTTTTAATAATTAGAATCCTGACAAAGGCGTGAGTATAAACCCTTTCAATTATATAAATTATAAGCATCATTGAAATAATTAGGAAAACGAGGATGCATATCTTGATAGCATGATTTTACAAAATAACTTAAAACCTCATATTCCATTCAAAATTTTTTTTTTAATATTTATATGAAACAACAAGTATTGTTTTTGTATTCTTATCGTCATTTATATTTATTTTGAGCTCATAACTTTTAAAGCGTAACAAGTCTGAGGTATTTTTATCGGTCATACGATTCTAAATGTATTGATTACTAAGAGCAGACTTGGGTCGTCGTTTAGTATAATTAACTCTTTCCGCAGTTCTACTGGTTGTTTGGGTATGTTACAAGTGAGGGGATTGTTATGAAGCTCTATTATATTTTCAATTTTGTAAAAATCTATAAATCTCTGTTTGTAATTAGGTAATAACTTCGAAATAACCTCGGAGTATTCGCGAATTTTACTGAAATTATTAATCTCAGTCCATACTAGATTCATATTAATAAAGCCCATAAAGTTATTATTTTTTAGTTGTTCTAATAAACCTTCTAACCTGCGTTAAAAATTTCTCACTACAGGTACCAAGTTAAACAGTCCCTTTCCTTTCACTTGAAGCGAAAGATTTAACTAATTAAACCGTAGGATAATATCAGATACGAACACTAAATCTAGAAGAAAATCTGTATTTTTCAAATTCCTTATTATATCACCCTCATCAGATAAACTGGTCTCAAAAAAATTAGAACTTCTCGACTTAATTCAAAAATGCGGTGAAGGCTCCTACCACTGCTCAGCCAACGAACCTCCGTGTATAAAAGGAAGTCACCGAAATCCGCTTCGAGTTCTTCCAGAAGCTGTTTAAATTGTCTATGCTGCAGTGCATGGAGGCCTCCTTTTATCTATATATTAATAGGCTAACATTTTTTTTATACAATCTATTGCCAGAGTATATCTTACCTAAATGTGCATAATTCCTATTTAAATGTATTTTGATATCTTCCTATGGATGAGAAGCGGTGCATATTATATTTAACAAATAATGCTTCATTTATTTGTAATAATTAATTAAAGTTTTCTGCAACTACAGTATCTAACTGCGTTATTGTACATACAGTAGTAGCGCAGGTGGTAAGCGTTTCGGCTACGACGCGGCCCGGATACCTTTTTTTTTTGTTTGTTAAATTTAGTTTCTTTTTAAATATGTATATGAAAACTTCTTACCATGATTCTTTTTAAATTAATTATATTGTCAACCCAATATTTTTCTGTGTATGACCTCTATCTCGGAGTGAAAAAATCAAATTTTTGCAAAAGAAAATGTTTCCAGTTTATCAAAACAAAATACTGAAGAAATACCTACCTAGCTTCATGCATTTTTTAAGAAATTAAATTCTTTCGTAATAATATTTGACTTAAGGTAAACATATATGTAGCCCATATGTAATAATATTATAATAATTTAATATATATCACGACCCAATTCCGTCGGAACGAGAAACTCAGTAGAGAATTTTGATAATTTTCATTATTTCTATCGGGGTTTCCCGATGAGGCAGAATGGCCGATAGACCATATATTTAAAATACAAAAAGGCGAAAACACAGTTTATAGCTTCTTCAATTTTCTATTTAGGAAGTGGTTAGAAATCGTGTTAATTTTCCTGAAGACATCAACTATTTTCTTCTTCAAATATTTTAATTTGTCAAAGGGCAGACATATAACCCGAACCTTACATATGTAGACTAAATTTGACCAGTTAAGATGATAAACTTCCTTAAATATCAACATGAAATGTGTTTTAAACATGGCTAAGTTGTGGTTGAGGAAAAAACCCAGAAAACCATTATTTCATTGTAATATTCTCCCCCTAAATGGACTTCAAAAAAGCCAGATGTAAAGGAAAAAATTCACAAAACTGCCTGTATATAAAAAAAAAACAATATGGAAACCGGCATCACACTAATATTGAGAAATTTGTGGAACTTCCAAATGAACGTTTCATGCATTTTCAAAAACCATATGGATATGTATGTATACTCCTAATGGTAGAAATATTTTCTGAAGCAGGCATAAGCGTCTCGAGTGAGACGCGTGAAACAAGTCTGGTCGAACGACTTGATTTAAAAAAAATCACTTCTTTATTGATTAACGTTCATACATTGATTCATTTACAAAAGTTCTTACAAGCTAATTTATAATATTTTTATGTTTAGTCATCAAAATTGAACTATTGGTTAAGGTATCGAAATATTTCATTATTGATTTCGTAAGTGTCATAGCACTGATTTTGTTGTGAGCTAATTGCTTAATTTCCATAATAAATATTTACGAAATTGTCTTGGTGCAATGCACTTGTTTTCTTCGGTGGGTGTAGCGTTACGCTGACCAGTCGACCTCAATTCGGTTTTCTGTTGGAGTGGAATGGGCAGGTGACGTAACTCCCCCTTCCCATGATTGAAAACACTCCTGGGTTTTTGTATTTATGTGTGAATGTTAATTCAATTGCTTTATGTTTGTTTGTAAAATGAACAAAAATTACGAACAAAGCAATAGCAATTGCTGCAATAAATGAAATTATTAGCCACATGTTAATTTGATATTTTTTCTTGTGGTAGGCAAGCTCTTCGATTTTCTGAGCGTTTTCCATTTGGGTGATGATTAATTCATCAAATGTGGGTTAAAGTTGCGTATAATTGATATTTAATTGGAGATAGCGTATTACATATTTTTGTTCAAATGATTTATTTATGTTTTTATAAGTTTCGTTTCTGATTTTGAGTTCACAATCGTTAAATGAAATAAGATGAGTTCCTACTAAATACAAATGCTTATTTCGATTCCTTTCGCATTCTTTACAATAATTAAGCCTTTTTCAATTTCTGGGATTTCTTCTTTACTATTTTTTGTTTTCTTACAATTTTTCCTGATTATACATGAATTTGAAATTTTCAGATTTTTCTGGTATAAATTTTTTGAAAAAAGGTATCTTGTATTATTGACCTCTAAAACATGTTCGCTTTTAAATGTTAGCTCCTCCGAATTTTTGTTTGTACAAGGTGTTATAAATACATGTTTTGCTGTAGTTACCTTAGTTGGAATCTTTAGTGAAAATATAATATTACCTGCTGAGGCGGCTGCACCTAGTTCAATGTTCTCTAACTTAAATATATTTATATTGTATCTACTTATCTCTTCAGGGGTTAGGATGTTGCTGGACATTAAATTTAGTCTAGCTGATGCTAAATTATTTTGAATGTTTTCTATGCCACTACTAAGTGTTCTAATTCTAAGTAGGATGTCGAGGTATATGATCTGTCTGTGTATGTCTCTATTCTCGTTTTGTATTGAATTTAATTTAAGAGCAATCTGTGTTCTATCTGACTCTATAGCTTTTTTGATGCTTTGGAAAGTTTTATTAAAGTTGTAGTTAATTTTTATGTTTTTGTTTATAGTTTCTATAGCAATATGGTTGTTCACATCGATAACTTTTAGATGCTCTTCTATATTCTGTCTGTCGTCGTCGTCCATGGTCTCATACAACCATTTCATTGTTGTACCTAAGATGTTAACTAATCCTCTTTTTTGCTTGTGTGGTAATAGTGTGTAAAGTTTATTTCTTAACGTTGTGAATTCCTTTGTCAAGATTTGTTCCTTTTCGGTCATTTTAGAGTCTCTAACTAAATTTTCTAGTGCGTCAATTATATTTCCTATTTCCCTCGGTCTGATTATATGGAGAATAATGTCGAAGTCTGTAATAACTTGTACATTGCTGAGTTTTATTTCGGTGAATCCGTCTTCGCTCTTGATGTCCTCATTTATCAACGTTGCGGTTGTTCCTATTATCAGCAGTGTGAACATTATTAGCATTGGTGTCGACAGCACCTTCAAATTTTCCAGGTCTTTTAATATTATTGGCATGGGTGTTTTGAAGTAGTAACTTCCTATATATGGGTTCATGCTTATGTCTAAGTGCTCGATAATTTTTTACGTATCCTGTGCTTCTGTTTTCATTATAATTTTCCCTTTTCGTGTTAATCCTATTGATGATTCTTTCCTTAGTATCCCTTATCCTGTCATGAATTATCTTTTTGTCAATTTTTCCTGCTACTACGTCTGAAGGCGTAGCTTTCAGGGTTGAATGAATGTTGCTATTGTAGGTCTGGATACACTTGTACATTTTCTCTCTGGTTGATAAGGTAGGAAACTCTATTTCTGTGATTCTAAATTTTTCTCCTATCGTATTGCGAAACCTTTCTATGTCTGAGTTGCCCGTGTGACTATTGGGTTTGGTAAAGTGAACTTCGACACCTTCTTGTCTTAAGAAGTCTTTCACATTTACGGAATTGAATTCATTATCGGTTATAAATAGCTTGGGCTTTCCTCTCATCGCAAAATACATCCTTAAAGTCTCGACAAATGTAATGCTGTTTTTGTCTTCTAGGTAGAGTGCTACTGCAAACTTTGAAAACTTATCGATGAAAGTCATGAAGTTGTGTTTCTTAATTGTGTAAGGCCAGGTTTTTCAATACAAGTTTAACTCAATTTCTCAGTTAAACTAAGCTTAAACTTGTTACGCAGTTTTTCAGCCAACTTTAAACGAAGTTTAAACGTAGTTTAAGCGGTCAATTCGGCAGGGTTAAACTCTAGTTAACCTGCCAGCTGTTTTGCATATTTGATGCTTTTGGTTGTGAAACAATAAGCTGAACGCAATTAAGAAAGGACGATATTTTTATATTTAATTAAATACTGGATATATCATCTGAAGAAAGTGATTATAGTGATGCAGAAATTGGCGAAATGCTAACTAGTACAATACTGAGGAGAAGCAATGGCGTTGAATATGTATACAAATATTATCTGTTGCCGTATCTAGATAAAGAAAAAACCAATGTTGCCGTATAAAAAGCAAATATTAAAAGCGGCCTTAAACTCACACTGAAAAACCGCTCTGCAGTTTAACTGGAGTTTAAATTTATGCCGAGTTTAAGCAAACTTAGTTTAAACTGAGCTTAACCAAGGACTGAAAAACCGGGCCTAAGTGTCTAAATGTACTACCTCATTTGTGTCCTTCGATGTTTCTGTTAGGTGGAATTTTGGTTTTATTGGTTTCCTATCGTATTTAGTTTGGCAACATATATCGCAATTGTTTATAAATTTTTGAATAAGCTGTTTTAAATTTTTATGGTATATGAGCCTTTTTAATCCTTCATAGTTTTCGTTGATGCCTGAATGGCCACTTTCTGTGAAGCTATAATTTTTATATATCTGAAAGATTCGTCCTCGTCTCGCATATTTTTGGCATGATATGAGCATTTATAGAATTTCATTCCTCCATTTAATAATTCTATTAATTTCTGTTGTACGACATTGTACTCGCTATCAGGGAGTTCGGAGAAAATTCCCACTTTTCCTGATTTGAGGTATCTTCGAAACATGTCGGACATGAAACTACTATTTATGTCTTCTAAGCAAATAAATATCTTCCTTTTACTATTAACAATTTCTATCTCTCTATTTTTATGCTCCGATAGTATTATTTGGGTATGAAAACGATTGACTACTGTATCAAGAATTGGAAAGTGATCGTTATATTCCTCCTCCTGGGAGTGAATAGTTGCACAAGTGCTTATGTTATCCATGTCATCCTCTATCTGTACATCTACATTTGCTAGATAAATATCACCTGTATCATTATTTATTCTACTTAGGAAGTCGGCTAGGGTATTTTCCTTACCTTTTATATAACCGATGTTAATGTCGTATTCTCCTAATTTAAGTATCCATCTCTGTAATCTTGGGTTAATATCTTTTCCTCTGTATTTTGTTTGTAGCCACTTGAGTGGTTGGTGATCTGTTAACAAATCAAAGTTCCTACCATAAACATAGGGTCTAAAATAATTAACCGCCCATACTATGGCAAGGAGTTCCTTTTCTGTTGAGTACAATCTTTCATGCTCATTCAAAGTTCTACTTGCATAGCATACTGGGTGTCCTGCTTGCATTAGTGCACTTTCAATTGCGTATTCACTTGCATCTGTTACAATTTCAAATTTCTTTTTGAAGTCCGGGTACTTCAGCACCGGTGGGGAGATTAGTAATATTTTTAGTTTGTAGAAAGCATCTATGTACTGTGTATCATGAATGTTGACTTTTACATCCTTTTTCAGATATTTAGTCAGAGCCTGAGCGATTTTGGCGTAATTTCTTATGAATTTACGGTAGTATCCAGTTGCTCCTAAAAATTACTTTATCTGTTTCGCTGTTTGCGGCAGCTTGAATTTTTGTATTGCCTCCACTTCGGTGGGGTTCGGTTTGACACCTTCTGTGGTCAAGATGTGTCCTAAATACTCTGTAGTTCTGGCAAAAAAATTACATTTGTCAATCTGAATTCGAAGGTTGTGTTGCCTTAGCCTATTGAAAATTTTCCTGATATTATCCATGTGTTCCTGGGCTGTGGTGCTGAACACAAGGATATCGTCTAGGTAAACGACACATATTTTATTAATGTAATCCCTTAATACTGAGTTCATAAGCCTTTGAAAAGTGGCTGGGGCATTTTTTAGGCCAAAAGGCATACGAACAAACTCTTAGTGGCCTAGTGGAGTAGAAAATGCGGTTTTCGCCCTGTCTTCTTCCTTAATGAGAATCTGGTGAAAGCCCTTGGACATGTCTAATGTGGCGAAGTACTGGGCTCTTCCTAATTTCTCCAGTATGTTTTCAATATTGGGAATAAGAAATTTATCGCTTACAGTAATATCGTTCAAGGCTCTATAGTCTATAACGATTTGCCATTTCTTTTTCCCGGATTTGTCCACTTTTTTAGGGACGATCCAAATTGGTGAGTTATAAGGTGAACAGCTTTCTTTAATGATACCATGTTCTATCATTTCCTTCATTTGTTTATTTATTTCCTCCTTGTGGATTTGGGGGTAGCGATAAATTTTAGGATATACAGGCCTATCAGTTGTTGTCACGATTTCGTGTTTTACCTCATGTGTGTGGGAAAGTATGTGTCCTTCTTGAAAAAATAAATCAGCATTGTCGTTTACGATTACCTGTAGGAGACGTTTTACTACTTCATTCATGTTCTCCCGTAATAGCTCTTGCATAATAGTGCTATCTACCTGTGTGACTTCGAGTGTATGTATATCCTCGAACTTATGTGGACATGCATCAATAAATCTCGTTCTAACATTATGAATTTCAATATATCCATCCTTAAGGTTTATAATTGCTTCCATAGGTTTCAGAATATTTTGTCCTAATATTGCGTCGAACTTTTTATTTTTCAAGTTGGTCAATTTCCAACTCATGAAATTGTTTTCTGTAAATTCCTTTGGTAGGGGGGGGTGATAATTTCAGTACTTACCCCCACGTTTCCATGTAATGTCCTAAAAGTCATGGGTTTTGTTAGTTTGATTCGTTTGTATTTGAGAAGCTTGTCTTCTCCAATCAGAGATGTATTTGAGCCTGTGTCGATAAGGCATGTTATCTCGTCCTCACCGATATTTAATTTAATTAACGGTAGATTATGGGGTCGGCCGGAGACCGCAAATTTTCGCCCTCTTCGTGAGCAGCTTCTATATTGTCGACTTTCGTAGGTTCAGTCCGGTTGTTTTTATATTGCCCTGAGTTCGTGGAATTATTTTGGAATCGCCTACTCTGCTGAGAGTGGCGATTAAATTGGCCAGAGTTGGCTCTTGGTTGTCTGAACTGTCCGGAGTTATCTGAATCAGTTACTGGTACTTGGGTTTTCCTATCTGGCAAGGGTGCTTGCTGAGAGGAGTTTGGAGATGAATTCTGTGTGAACCTAGTAGGCATATTAAGCTGTTTCCTTAACATCCCTGTCTCTTCTACCAGGTAGTAAGCGTCTCTTAGGGAATTTTTGCTTCTTCTGTATACTATGCTGGCTAAATTGGGGTCTATGCCATTAAGAAAGGTTTTCAACATTATCGACTCATTGACCGTTGGTGAAAATTCTACAGGTTTATTAATGTCTTGGTCGTATTTTGTATTGAGTTTATCTAAGATATTTCTTAAAATACTAAAATAGTCACTTACGTTGTTGTTCTTTGCGGTGATTGCTTGATGGTAAAGGTTATGATATGTTTCCTTAACTCCAAAGTTTCTTATGAGTTCACATTTTATGCTATTCCAGGTTGGCGTTGGTCCCAAATTTCGAATTGTATTAAGGGCTGCTCCCTGGATCTTTGTCCTGATGTAGCGTTGGAATACGAACTCGTTGAGAGTCGCATTTTCGTTAAATAGAGGTAGCACTAATTCTACTTCCCTGATGAAGGCGGATAGGTCGTATGATCCGTCACCCCGGAATTCTTTTATCCTTGATGCTTCCTTGATGAGTTCCGTCACGGGAATTGCCAGTTGTTGCTGTTGATTTTCCATACTTGCTTTGAGTTCAGTAGTGAGGTCCTTCAAGATTAGTATTCTCGCTCAATTGTTCGGAGGTTTCGATCCGTGATGATATTTGTCTTTATGGATTTGCTTGTTTCAATTGTGGTCAAATCTATAGATTTTTGTCCCACTTTATTAGTTAAACTTTGATTGATTTTCACAAAGTCACTTGCACAAGCTTTTAGAACTTAGAAGAGTTAGTAGTCAAATCTTTAGATTTTTGTTCTACTTTAATGGTTCAACTTCGGTTGATTTTCACAGAGTCACTTGCAAAGTCCTTCAGAACTTGCTTTATTTTGTGGTCAAATCCTTAGATTTTTGTTCCACTTTAGTAGTTCAACTTTGGTTGGTTTTCACAGAGCCACTTGCAAAGTCCTTCAGGATTTGCTATGTTTCGCGATCAAATCTTCAGATTTGTATTTCCCGAAACTTTGGTTCTATCAATTCTTTAGAATTGATCTCCGTTGACTGCGCTAAACAAGTCTGGTCGAACGACTTGATTTAAAAAAAATCACTTCTTTATTGATTAACGTTCATACATTGATTCATTTACAAAAGTTCTTACAAGCTAATTTATAATATTTTTATGTTTAGTCATCAAAATTGAACTATTGGTTAAGGTATCGAAATATTTCATTATTGATTTCGTAATTTCTCTAATAAATATTTACGAAATTGTTTTGGTGCAATGCACTTGTTTACTTCATTGGGTGTAGCGTTACGCTGACCAGTCAACCTCAATTCGGTTTTTTTTGGAGTGGAATGGCCAGGTGACGTAACTCGTGCGTTCCATGGCTCGAGCCCAGGTTCCGGACAATAACAATTTTTTTTTTATAAAATTGAATTTCTTACCTTGACTTGAATTTGTTAAGTTTTTAAGGCAATCTTTTCCTAAAACCAATTTTTTGCGAGAAAACCGCAACAAAATAAATTACTAAAAGTTTATCGTAACAAAATATCTAAGATAAATACTTACATAGTTTTATGAATTTTGTTTAATGAATTTACTTTTTTTTGATTGATATAGGACTTAAGGTAAACTTATACTCACAGCCATAAGATATAATAAGTAAATAAGGTCATATACATTAGGCCGGGTCGATTTGTGGGGAGGCAAAAAAATCGCCCATTGCTCTGTGAAAATCATATTCTAGGGATCAAAATAAGAAACTTTGCCGAAGGAACCATTTGGGTCGAACTTTTGGGTAGGGGCACATTTGGAAAAATCCCCTTTGACCCATTTAGAGTGCTCCAATCGAGTCCAAATGTATGACCCACCCCCACTAATTTTGGAGGCCCGACCCACCGATGCCAGTGGCACACCCCCTGGAACCCCCCTGGGGAATCACAATACAAACATTTCAAAAAATCGCCGGTTTTGCACTTTACATAAAAAAATCAGCGAAATGCCTATGTTTTTTCTTTATTTTTATTTATAATAATATCTCTTTTTTCTCTTAAGAAATTTATTTAGTCAGAACTTATGTAAATGAAAAAATTAATTTAAGTGAGTTATACATAGAAAAGAAACTAAAAAAAAATGTTGTTTGAAGTCTTTTTTACTTTCAAGTCTGGGGAATTTCGCACGGCTCTCTAATGTCGTCGCCATAACAGCCTCTACATTTTCCGGTATAACCCGTTTGGAAACGCTAGCTAGCAATTGAACATGTCGTTCCGTTCCTTGTATGTGTGATGGCATTTTTGGATCATTAAACGGTCGATCATCTTGATTTAAATATTCTTTCAATGTATCGTACGGAATGCTTCGCGTGAATGGTGGTTCAAATACGATATTTATATCATTCAAATTGATCATTTCCGTATAACTTGTGCAATTACGGTTTATATCTGGTTTTTTATAAACTCTAAGTTCTATTGGCTCGTCAACATCGGTTCGATAGCGTAGAATTTTCTTGATGGCACAGTCGCGCTTTTCTTTCCTATCATCAAACAATATTGATAACAAGATATTTTCCGAATGCGCATAATATGAATTATCTTTAATTACTTGATTGACAATTTTGCGTAAACGAGGTTGTAGAAATCGTGACCAACCAATGAAATTGAAAAATAATGCACTGCCGTACACGACAGAGCTGTAATACTTGATATTGAAGTACATTGGCACATAACATTTAATTATAAATTCAACCAGAATTCTTAAATTTGCATCTGGATTTTCCGTTACATATAATCGCAATAATCTCGCGGCCTTGGTGAGCCACCGAGAATGTACAATTTTCCCTGGTTTGATGTTAGCCAGATCCACCGGAACCACGACGCTAGAAATTGCATGGGCCCTGTCGTATAAGTACTTCGAATCGGTGGAAAATTCAATTTTTTCTGGCATATTTTGCAACTCAATTTTCTGGAAGCCGTCCACCACCTGAAATAAAATAGTTAAAAATGGTTGACAATTATAATAAATGAGTGATAGCAATAACTTACCGGAAGAGTTTCACAAGTTTCGATTTGACGGCTCAGTTTTCCGGTTGCTGATCTTGGTCCAGTGCTGGTTGATTTATCCAAAGCTTCAAACAAATGCCGAAACGGAAGTGTAGAAGGCAAACGAACCAATGCAATGGTCTTTTTAACAGCAATTCGAATCGTCGTATAATTCCACCGTGTGGGCCAGTGTTTGTTACCTTACCGTCAGTGCATATTCCAATTAATGCATCCAGTGATATATTTTTATCGTTGAAAAAACTATTTAATTTGGTTGTTTTGTATTCAGCGGTTTCATGTTCCAGTATTATGTAACCAATCAATTCAGAATTGGGTTCTCTCAAAATAACAAGATGAGGTTCTTTTACCATCCTAGTATGATACTTCCCATCAATTTTATCTATCGTTAAAGTATCATCTTTTCTGCCATCGAATGAAAACGCTTACAAATTGGTATCATCCAACCGTTTGCGAAGCACTTCTTGTCTGCATTTCTCTTTTTCTCTGCAAACTTTCGATTTATCCATGATGAGAGGTTTCCCATGCTTATCTTTAATTTTAAAATCTTGCAAAAGAGCGGTTCTCAATACTGATGCTACTCTGTCAGGCACACCAAATCTGTCACATACCAAAGAAAAGTTAAAACAATCGTATCTCTCTGTGTATTGTGAACTTGTTGTTCTATCCATATCTTCTTGAACCGGAGGCGGTGCGTGTGTTGAATCATCGGGATCTTGGTATGTTGGCATTGATGACATAGACGTTGCTCCTTGCTCTTCAGTTTCCATCATAAATGCATCCATTGTTAGTCTTCTCTGATTAGGTTGATCGTGCATGAACTCTTTGAGGCGTTCGGGAACCCAGCCGCATGCACATGGAGCTGCCTTCAAATCGCATTTACATGTTCCAATGTAAAAAATTGTTTCCAGAGATTTTACATACTCTGTAAATTTTTGGGTGTTGTTTCTTCTCTTGATTTTCTCTTGATTCTTGTCAAGCAATTTATTCAATTTATTAAATACACTTTTTTTCAGCATTATTTCCATACCAAGTTTTTCCCAAATTCCAATCAAATTATCTTGTACTTGAATAGTGAATGATTTATGGGAACACTTTTTTTGTTCTGTTTTACTAAGTTAAATTCATTTCTTCATTTACATATGTTCTGACTAAATAAATTTCTAAAGAGAAAAATAAACTCCAAAAAGAAAAAACATAGGCATTTCGCTGATTTTTTCATGTAAAGTCCAAACTGGCGATTTTTTGAAATGTTTGTATTGTGAACCCCCAGGGGGGCTCCAGGGGGTGTGCCACTGGCATCTGTGGGTCGGGCCTCGAAAGTTAGTGGGGGTCGGTCATACATTTGGACTCGATTGGAGCACTCTAAATGGGTCAAAGTGGGATTTTTCAAAATTTGCCCCTACCCAAAAGTTCGACCCAAATTGGGGGACATCAGAATTCGTTTTAGAGGTATGGTTCCTTCGGCAAAGTTTCTTATTTTGATCACTAGATTACGATTTTCACAGAGCAATGAGCGATTTTTAAATCGACCCGCCCTAATATACATATATATCACAAAATATTATTGAAATGATATAAAAGTCAATATGAAATGTCTTTATACATGTCTGAATTGTGGTTAAGGAAAAATGGGTTTCAAAAAAGCCAGATCTAAAGGAAAATTGCTAAATTGACAGCACTGTCTGTATATCCAAACCAAAAAAACCAAAATGGAAAGCGGAGTCATGCTCATATTAAGAACTTTAAGGAACTTCAAAATAAACGCTAAATTCACTTGCAATCAAAATATGTATATGTGGACACACTCCTAACGGTGAAATATTTTCATTCTCTCACTCATTGAGCATATTGAGTTAAAGTAGTGGTGTCGGTGCTGGTGGCGAGGAGCTGGTAAGGCGCATGCATCAGCTTCTATGCAGAATATGGTTGGATGAATGCATGCCTAAAGATGGGAATCTAAGTGTTCTCTGCCCAATCCACAAGTAGGGCGATCCTGCAAACTGCGCCAACTATCGCAGAATCAGCCTTTTGAATATCGCATATAAGGTCCTATCAAGCGTATTGTGCGAAAGACTGAAGCCTGATGTGAACAGACTGATTGGACCTTATCAGCGTGGCGTCAGACCTGGTAAATCTACCATCGACCAGATGTTTACAATACGCCAAATCTTGGAAAAAACCCGTGAGAAAAAAATCGACACACATCATCTCTTTGTTGGTTTCAAAGCCGCTTTCGATAGCACGAAAAGGAGCTGCCTATATGCAGCTATGTCTGAATTTGGTTTCCCCGCAAAACTTATACGGCTATGCAAAATGACCTTGAGCAACCCCACCAGCTCGGTCAGAATTGGGAAGTACCTCTCCGAGCCGTTCGAAACTAAACGAGGTTTCAGACAGGGTAACCCTCTATCGTGCGATTTCTTTAATTTAATGCTGGAGAAAATAATACAAGCTGCAGAACTTAACCGCGCTGGAACAATATTTTATAAAAGCGTGCAACTGTTGGCATATGCTGACGATATTGATATCATTGGACTTAACAACCGCGACGTAACTTCTGCTTACTCCAAATTACAAAAGAAGCGGAGAAAATGGGATTGGTGGTGAACGAGGGCAAAACGAAGTACCTTCTGTCATCATGCAAAGAGTCAGCGAATTCCCGACTTGGCAACCAAGCCACTGTTGGCAGCAATAATTTCGAAATAGTAAAGGACTTCGTTCACCTGGGAACCAGCATTAACACCAAATATAATGTAAGCCTAGAATTCCGACGAAGAATTACTCTTGCAAACAAATGCTACTTCGGACTGAGTAGGCAATTGAAAAGTAAAGTCCTCTCTCGACGAACGAAAATAACACTCTACAAGTCACTCATCGCACCCGTCCTGCTATATGGTGCAGAAGCGTGGACCCTAACAACATCTGATGCGGCGGCTCTGGGAGTATTCGAGAGAAAGGTTCTTCGAAAGATTTGTAGACCTCTACGCGTTGGCGCCGGCGAGTACCGAAGAAGATGTAATGATGAGCTGTATGAACTTTACGCAGACGCCGACATAGTGCGAATGAGCGAAGATGCTCCAGCCCAGAAGGTTTTCTTATCGGCACCCGCCGGTGGAAGCAGAGGAAGAGGGAGACCACCACTCCGATGGAAGGACCAAGTGGAGGCCGATTTGCGATCCCGCGGTGTTTCCAATTGGCGCCAGTTGGCGCAACGAAGAAACGACTGGCGAGCTATGTTGGACGGTCAAAATCGCCTAGGCGGTTAGATGACCATTTTAAGAAGAAGTGGCGTCGGTGCGTCCAATTCATATTAAATTTGCTCTCCAAAAGGTTTCATTCTCTTACCGATTAAGCAAATTGAGTTAAAGTATACACCGGCGTCGGCGCGTCAGTCCAATTTAATTTTGAGCGAGAGTTGCCCCCCTATACTGAACCTTACCAAAATCTTAAAAAAGAATACAAATTTGTTTTCAACATATCTCGCGCGTTTTATTGCAAGCAATAGTTTCAAATTAAAATTTTTAGGCAAAACGCAATAAAAGCTTAACTTTTTTAATAGAACTCTATTATAAAAATGAGATTCAAAAACATCCAAAGTCGCTGCTGTTCACATAATTCAAAATTTAAATTTTTGTTAAAAACGCAATCAAACTTCTAATTTGTAAAATTCTATAATGAAAATTAGATTCAAAGGTATTCATGGCCTCTATTTTCGGTCAGGTATTTAGATGCATCTTAATGTCCTGAAAAACCTAAGTGTGAACAGACTTTTATGAAAGCGGCCCTAAATTACTCAACTATGTATAATTAATTTCAGTAAAAAAATTTCTCAAATATTTCGGCCTCTAGGCAGTGCTGGAAAAAATATGAACAGATGATTTGATAAATTAAACTAATTTAAGATATTAGAATTTGGACCACGGGATATATTAGTTTTGTTTATTATTTTCACAGCTACTTCCATTGCAGATGTCAATTTCAACACTTTCGAAAAAAGAGGCTGCTGGTGTATGATACAGCGAAATGATGTGATGTGTATTTAATATTTTATGAAGAAGCCTACTCTTTTTCTAAGTAATTACTCTGGCACCATCAGTACAAATCGCTGTACATTTACTTTTGTCATAAACCGCAAAGACGCGATCTTCTAATATTTTATAAGGAGTTCCCCTGGTCACATGCCCATGCATTGAAACAACAGAAAGTATTTCCTCTGTAGTTTCGAAAACCTCTTTAACCGACTTTATGTCAGAACTTTCGACGAGGCACAATGAAAAAAATTGGATTTTATTAAGCGCCTTTTAGTATAGGAGGATATGAAATCGTTAATATATTCAGTAAGCTTTGTTACAGTTTGCCTGGATAGAGGAACTTTTTCTATTACTTCATTTATGATCTTTCCTTTATCCCCAAAAAAACCTCAAATTTTCTTGTTCAAATCCTTGAAAAGAATTCCATCGTGATAAGGTCGACATTTTTTAGCCAGGGCCAATGAAATGGTATATGATGCCTGTTCAATTTTTACTTTCTCTTTGGCAGGTACTATAATACTATTACTGTTACTTGATTCTTCTACATAATCGTCTATCACGTATTTTAAAAAAAAACTCAGCTTTCAACTCCAAAAGTTTCAGTCGCCTCTATTCAGTTGAAAACAAATTATAACTTGAGTGACAAGAAATAAAATGGCACTGTAAAAAAAAATCGTTGACCGACAAATAATGCGATCGCAAATTAAGCATTGCGGCTCACAATTCATGTTTTCTATGAAAAAAAAACTCGTACTCCCATTTCTGATCAAACATTTTTTTACGTGTATCCAAAACTAATTTTGAGAAGCGTGAAGTGGTTTTCATGAATGTTTGATGTCAACTGACTTGATAAACGTAAGAAGATTGCTCTCCCACTTCCGCCGAATAGCATTATTCGTTCGCCACACGACCTCATACCCACCTTGTACTAGTACACATATAACGGTGGTTTGTAACGGTACAAAATAATGGAGATAGATATGGAGTTCCATATATCAAAGTTCTTAGAATAAACAGAGGAATCCATTAAGACATGTCCGTCCGTCCGTCTGTGGACACGACAACTTGAGTAAAAATTGGGATATTTGAATGAAATTTGGCACACAGGTTGCTTTCTGGCCAAGGTAGATTGCTATTTAAAATGGGCGAAATCGAACCATAACCACGCCCTTTTTTTCGATATCGTAAATTTTGAAAAACGTATAAAATGGATTAATTCAATAATAAAAGCTACAATGATGAAATTTTGCTGCATTTATTAATTTGGCTGCCCCATTGACGATTTAATCAAATTTTTGGAAAAGGGGTTAGGCACGGGTTAGGCGGCCGCCGTGGTGTGGAGGTAGTGTGGCCGGCCTACCACACCGAAGGTCCATGGTTCGAGCCCTGGTACAGGTAACATCAAAAGTGGTTTGAAAAAAGTTTTTCAAAACGGGGTCGCCCCTCGGCAGTGGTTTGGCAAACTCTCCGAGTGTATTTCTGCCATGACAGGCTTCTCAGCAAAAATTCGTCTCCTTTGTAGATGCCGTTCGGAGTCGGCAAAAAACTGTAGGTCCCACCAATTTGTAGGGAAAATTCAAATCGGCACACCACAAATTGGAAGAGAAGCTTGGCGCAAAAATCTCTTAGGAGGTTTATGATGATATACCTGTTGTATATCGCGCCATAAAAAGAAGAAAGAAGGTTAGGCACCGCCCATATATGAGTGAAGAAATTTTCAAACTTTGACTTTTAATAACTTCAGAACCGTTTACGCTAGTATGGTAGGAGGCATACTATTGTTGTGATAAATGCGCCTATAGAAAATAAGCGAAATCATTTTTCGACCATAACCTACTTTTTCAAAAGTTCGTACAAACACTGATAAGGTTCGTGTAATTGAAAATTGGTCCTGCATTGCTTCAGAAGAATAGGTTTGAAATGTCTTGAAGCTCGGGACGGTATATTAAAGTTAACTTCGTTTAAAGAAATGGACTTGAAATATTTCCGTTTAATAGTTTGACCATAAATATTACGCCTAACATTTCCCTACGACTTGCAAGGGTTGGGAGATCGATAAGTTTTAACCGACTGGTATAAGGTGGAAGATTATACAACGAATTCAATTGAAGATTTCTCAGGGCAAAAAGTAGGAATTGTTTTTGAATTGATTCTAGGTTATAATAATGCGGTTTCCATACAATCGAGCCATATTTGAATATCGGCCTAACTAATGTAGTAAAAAGAGCCTTAGTAACATAAGGATCACTAAATTCGGACATAAGGGTAGCTAAGTTCTTTCGTATTCTCTATACGATTTTTGCAAAATTTTGGAAAGTGGGTGTGGCACCGCCTACTTATAAGTCAAGCAAATTTCACATTCGACTGTTAATAATTTCAGAACGGTGTAAGATAGAATTACGAAACTTGATTCGAGGTATACTATAGACATGTAGAGTACGCCCACGGAAAATAGGCAAAACTTTGGCCCACTTTTGGACCAAAGTTTTCTAAAAGAGAGGTAGGAAATCGAAACATGCCATATCTCCTGCACTGATGAGATAGAATGCTAGAATTTCGTAGTTATAATAACCTGATGATCTTATTAATGCTTTTTTTTAATTTTGGAAATGGGCGTGGCACCGCCTACATATAAACGAACAAAAGGTCAAAATTCACGCAAGGTATATCAACTTTAGTCGCCTATCGTTAGTACGTAACGGCATAAACGGATCGAGATAGATATTGACTTATACATATCAAAATGTTCAGGAGAAAAAAATTAATTGATTAAGCCATGTCCATCCGTCCGTCTGTTAACACGATAACTTGAGTAAATTTTGAGGTATCTTAATGACATTTGGTATACATGATGAGTGCCAACTTCCGAGCGCTATTTAAAATGGGCGAAATTGGATGGATATAATTATTGACGGTATTCCAGACAGTATCAGTCAAATTAGCTTCCTATACGAATATGAACAACGTAAAAATAATAATGTAGTAACCAAAATTGTGACCGCAACAACTACACGCAACGCTAGAGCGACGAAGTCCAGAACGGCTGCTCCTGGTGACTTGACTGCTGTCCAATGCTTCAATTGTTCGCAGTTCAGGTATTATCAGAGTAGCTGCCCAAAACCACCAAGACCTGCAGGATCGTGTTTCATCTGCCATCAGATGGGGCACATTCATAATAATTGTCCTAAGAAAGATTAGATGTGCTGTTGTTGGAGAAGTATCCGAAGATATGTTTAACAATGACGACTACGTAAACTTTAAACAAGAGTTAAGTGTGGCCTTCTGCAAATTAAATCAAGTTAGACTTACACGCTTTATGAATATTTATACTCTTTTTGATTCCTTTAGCCCGATTGGTTTGAGTCGTACATCCTTAGTTTCGCCGCATATCAAATTATCATTTAAAAAACTACAAACAAACTTGTTTGGTTTTGGAAAACAAAGAGTTTACACAATTTTGTGTGCAATACGATTTAGATAAACAATGAAATACATTCCAGTAATAATAATCCCAGATGATACGATGAACACACCACTGATACTCAATCAAGATTTTATGAAAATCTTTAACATAACTACATTTAATGAAAATCAATAAAAACAAGTGAGGAAGTCTAAGTGCGGGTGGAACCGAACATTATATACCTAGTAGTGATCTATTATGTCATCCCAATTTACGCAGGTCTATTTTAATACTTTCAGTTCATATTTGCGTTCAAATAGACAGACGGACAGACAGATAGACGTATCGAGAGAGGGACATGGCTACATCGACTTAGCTCATCTTCCTGATCATTTCAGTATACGTACAAACATTTCATGTTCACGAAAGGTATGAATATCAAAAAAGATATACAACTTCGCTTTTGCAGTGGGGTATTAACTACTTGCCCGGATATTATACTTTTCATCCTGAACGTTTTGATATATATTAATAAATATATATCTCGATTCGTGTGAAGTAATATATCTTGTGTGCGTAACAAAAAAAGATATAAAAAATGTGTGTATTTTATAGGCGCCAAAGAACTCAACCGAAGCCACGCCCCCAGGCTATATAAAGTTTCAATTCTTCATAACTCCGAACTTTTTTGGTCTAAATTAATCATTTTTGGATATATGTGTCACTTAGTCAATATCTACATAATTTTTGAAAAGTGGGCGGTGCCACGCCCACATATTTTGTGTTTTGTTTTGCTCTTGAACTTTCACGATAGGTTCAGGAGTTCGCTGGGGACGACACAGTCTGTATATAGCTTTTGGAAAAGTCCCTAGGCTATATAAAGCTGCAGGTCGGTATAGTTAGGAGTTTATTTGGTTCAAGTTAATGACATTTTATATATAGATGTGTTATATGTATCAAAACGTCAAAACAACTTCTACCGGGTTTGCTAGTATGTTATAAAATGGCGCAAGCAAACAACGAATTTCAGCATTCTTTTGTAAAACTGAGAGACTAGTTTGCGTTCAAATAGACAGACGGACCGACAGACAGACGGACGGAGAGACGGGCATCGCTAAATCGACTCCGCTCATCGTGCTGATCATTTTAGTGAACTTTTCTCTTCTTGTTCTCATACTTACATACATTTAATGTTTATGAAAGGTATGAAAATCAAAAAAGATATATAACTTCGCGATTACAGTGGGCTATTAACTACGTGCCCGAATATTGTGGTTGTGTGTTTCCCGATTTGGCTAATTTTTGGCAGGATTGTATTATATATACTATGTAGGATTGTATTATATATATATATGTATTATACATACTACTGAGAAGCAGCTGAACAATTTTCATTGAAATATCAAGATTGAATTATAAGCGATTGCCTTTGAAAATAGCAGAAATTTTACGCTGAAAAGTGGGCGACGCCACGCCTACTTCTTCAAATTGACAAAATTTGTTTGCGGTCGAGTTTTTCTTACAAAGCTTATTATCTGATTGATAAACCTTGCTCAGTTGTAGAAATATCGCTTTTTAAATTAAAAAAAAAATTCAGAACTATATTAAAAAACTGATTGTGGACATTAACCGATTTCGCCCATTTTTATAGCAATCAGTTACCTTTATATACAGAACATTATCACAAAATTTCGTTCCGACAAATCAATTTTTGGCGGAGTTGTGGCATAAAAAATTTTGTGGAATAGCCCACTATAAAAGGGGCGTGGCGACGCCCATTTTCGAAAATTTAAATTTTTTGGATTTCTTTGTTTACGGAAACTTCAAAAGTGAAAGATAAATGGTGTAAAACTATTTTACGCAAAGTTTTTGCCTATTTAATATATATACGATCCTCTTCAAAATCTTTCATATAAAAGTGGGAGTAAACCTTAACCGATCCCGCCCATTTTTTCCTGGAACATTCCTTGCATACCTGGAAACCTGCGTGCTGATATCTTTAAGGGTTTTTGATTTATGATTACGCCCATTTTCAAAAATTTCTTGAAAAATTTATTTTATGCCTCAATCTCAATGTATTTACCAATTTCTATCCTTATGGGTTATGACCTGAGTAATCACTTTTTTTGTTTTCGAAAATATTCTATATATAAAAAGTGGCTATAATCCGATTTCGCCCATTTTAAATAGCGCTCGGAGATGAGTGCCAAGGTACCCGGATACCAAATTTCATTAAGATATCTTAAAATTTACTCAAGTTATCGTGTTCACAGACGGACGGACGGACGGACGGACATGGCTTAATCAATTTCTCTTTTCATCCTGAACATTTTGATATACATTTATAAGTCAATATCTATCTCGATCCGTTTACGCCGTTACGTACTGCCGTTAGGCGACTAAGGTTAATATACCTTGTGTGCGTAGCACTACTAGGTATAAAAATGTAAACGAATTTAAAAATAAGCTTTAGTGAAGAAAGAAATGTAAACAAAAATGTTAAAGAATTCGAAAGTAACTTTACTGAAAAGAGAAATGAAAAGAAAAATATATAAGGGATTAAAAAGAAAATTTGCTGAAAAGAAAAATATGAATGAACTACAAAATGTTTTTGTTTTGAAAATAAAATCAATAAAAGCTATCTCAACAATAAATAAAGCGTAGTCTTTCTGATACGATGGTATTTAAACTATCTGATGATGACTAGAAGGAGGATTTGTGTAGTTATAAGAATAACTCAAACAAAAATTTGTAAAGTAGCGTATAGTATAGTTATAAGAATAACTCAAACAAATTTTATCGGTATATGATGATGAAAAACATTTCTTATGTAGTGAAAGTGGTGACTGGCATAGGGAATACAACGATGTCGTAGGTTAACTTAGCGCCATTGATAGTACTCCTCAATTAGACATAGATTTAGGAGCTGGGTTAGATAAATAAGAGCGAAAACCAATAATGACCACATTGAATACCTCATACTTGTCGCCTTTATCCACCGAAAGAAAACCTTATGATTTTGAAATGAAGATCCGTTTGACGGATAACAGAGCGAAAGTTGAAAATATTACGAATGATTATATAACTTCACTTATGCTTCTGCTATAAAGAAAAAGAATGGTGAAACGCTCATGTGTTGATTATAGGGCCCTAAACAAAAAGACCGTTCGCCATAATTTTCCACTGCCTCTTATAGAGGACTGTATAGAATATATGTCTGGTAAAATATGGTTTACGTTATTAGATCTGAAGGATGGTTTCAACCAGTTGAATGTGGATGAAGATTCCATCCCTTTCACCTCATTTGTGGCCCCACATGGTCGGTTTGAATACCTCTGTATCCCGTTTGGACTAAAGAATGCCCCAGCTAATTTCCAAAGGGTTATATATAATATTTTTCGCGACTTAATAGATTCAAAATAAATCATAGTGTAATTTGACGATATCTTAGTTGCTCCCGCGGAATTTGAGCGTCGTATTAGTACAGTAAAAAAAGTATTATAAAGAATATACGAAAGGAGTTTAGAACTTAAGTTAAAGAAATGCAAGTTTGGATACATCAAAAGTTCATTAGGAATACAACCATCTGATGCTCATATACGTGCATTCGCCAACTACCGAGTCCCGACTAACCAAAAGGAGCTCCGCTCCTGTATAGGCCTGTTTTCATACTTTCGAAAGTTCGTCCCATCGTTCTGAAGAATTGCCAAAGCGCTGTTAAATCTGCTACGCAAGGAATCAGCATTTAATTTCATCGCAGATTGTTTGGAAGCTTTTAAGGAGTTAAGAGATCGGTAGTTAAAGCCCCTGTGCTAGCCATCTATGATGGTACGCGTGAGACACAGCTTCATTGCGACGCTAGCATGCATGGATTCGGGTCTGCCCTGTTGCAAAAGCAGGACGATAATAAATTCCACCCGATCGCATATTTTTCAAAGACAACGACAGTGGCAGAGTCACAGTACCCCAGTTTTGAGTTAGATACATTATCCATCATCCTTAGAAGGTTTAGGATTTATCTGGAAGGAATGTCCTTTAAAATCGTCCCAGATTGCAACTCACTTACAATGACTCTTAATAAAAAAACAAATTAACCCGCGAATATCCCGATGGGAGATAGAGCTGAGAAATTTTAATTATACACTGCAATACAGTAAGGGTGTGAATCTCACCCATGCAGATGCGTTGAGTTGCCAGATATGGCTGAAAGCATGGTCACCGCCATAGGCCCTGACGATTTAGATTTCCAGATTCAATTTACCCAAAACCGAGACACTTAGATAAAAGAGTTGGCCAAGGAATTGGAAGAGGGGGATTTTATTGGTTATGAATTAGGAGATGGTCCGGTTTCCCGCAGGGTGGGTCAACAACTCCTATGTGTACCCCTAGAGATGCAAGAGAATATAATCCACATGGTGCACGAGAAAATCGGACATATGCGGAAAAACTTTTGATTTGAGAAAATGAAGGATAAGATAACCCGTTTCATTCCAAACTGTATAAAGTGCATTATTTTCTCTGCACCAGCTCGATCTAATCAGCATAACCTATTCAATATCCCTAAGAAACCGATACCGTTTGACAATCTTCATTTGGACAATTTTGGCCCCTTACCTGCTATCAAATGAAAACGCAAGCATTTACTTGTAGCTATTGACGCCTTTACGAAATATGTAAAACTATACCCTGTTAATTCTACAAGTACGAAAGAAGTTTAGAAAAGTAATTTTCCTATTACAGCCGACCAAGGCGGGTTATTACCGCTTTACTTCCCTTGAATTTAGTAACTTCCTCTTAAAGCGAAACATAGGTCATGTAAAGTTTGCAGTAGCTTCGCCACAAGCGAAGGGCAAAGTCGAAAGGGTTAACCGGATACTCAAGGCGATGTTAAGCAAACTGACCGAGTGAATAGAGAACGGAGATTGGGTAGCTAAACTTTCTGAGGTGGAATATGCCATAAATAACACAATTCACAGCACGACTAGACATACGCCCAGTGAATTGTTGATTGGTGTGAATCAACGGGGATGTGTGGTGGATGCAACCGATACTCCTAGGAACTAAGCTAATTTGCGCGAGAGAGCTAAGATAAAAATTTAAAAGTCGCAATAATATAACCTTCAATACTTCCTCAGAAATAGTGTGCACGCAAAAAAATATACAGTGGGTAACTTTGTAGTGATCAGGCACGTCGATACTTCGGCAAGAACAAATAAAAAGTTTATTCAGAAATACCGCGGCCCTTAAATAGTACATAAAACCCTTCCAAATTACCGGTATGTGATTAGGGACATCGAGAATTGCCAGTTAACACATTACCTTACGACGGTATAGTTGAACCCATAAATATTCGAAGGTGGGTTTCTAGGACTGCAGAAATTGATAACTCGCTCCAGTCATCAGCGTTAGTAGGTCACACTGGCCCGGCTTCTAGCTCTAAACTTTGATCGATGCCAATCAAGTTAGTCAGGTTGGTCGATCTGTAAAAGCTTACTTTGTACTAAGGGATGTGAATACCTCTACTGTAAATATTATCTTATGAAGTTATATGAGTCAGTCTGTGATTAAGATATACTCGTATGAACCACTCTTTTATATCATATGTTCGGCCATTACGCGTAATTGACAGTTGCCTTCTTTTCGGTTGGATCGCTGGCAAACACGGACGCAAATAAAGAAACAAAAAACTAAATCTGCCATTTGTAGTGGAATCCTGTGGTATTAAAAAGCAAAATAAATAAAGGCCTATAAAGGGAAACGCAAAATGGTAAAATTTAGGCAAACTTTACAAACATTTGTCTGTAATCAACGAAGAAAAAGGCGGTAACTTAATATGTTTTAGGACCGTGACGTAGTCTTCATGAACACTCGTAAATAGGGCGACTCCCAGTGTAGTGTATCACAAAATAAATAAATAAAAAACACAAGCTATAAACTTCATTTAATGTGCTTAAAACTCTTTTAACCCTAGCCTCAACAAAGCAGCGCATTTGATACGGCTTCAATTACGACGTCAGTTTTGTTACAATAAAATAATTTCTTCTAAAAAGCAACGTTAGCTGTTTGTCACGCTTAGCAAAATATTTACCCTTCTGCCAATGCACATGCGTTTGCTTGTATGCATTGCATAGAATAAATGTGTAACGTACCATATTGTATGTACATACATACCAATGTGGCCAGGTATTAGAAAAAAAGGAGGCTAAATCGGCAAAAAAAAAGGTTAGAAAAGAGTAAAACTAAAAAAATAAGAAGCTAAAAAAGTCAGAATTTTTTTACGAAATCCATTTCAAGTTTTTTATTTTATTTTAAACTATTTGTATATAAGTCTGTAGATACAACTTAAAGGAACTATTCTTGTTCCAACACAAATCAGGCACATTTTCCTTGACTAGGAATTTTTTTAAAGAAACACATAATATAGAAAAATTACTACAAACTAATTAATCTTATAATATTTTTTTCGTCTGATGAATCAGAAGAGCTTGAGACTGCCTACAAAGTTTGGGTATTTATCATATAGAAGAGATCACGGTAATTTAAAAATTAGTGAAACATTTGGATAAAGAACATCTAATATTAAGCAGCGAGTTAAGCATATTAATTTTTAATCTGTTCCTTAACTTAGTTTTAAAAATGTTCACGGCACTAAAAATTTTTTCACCCCCCGCATTACTGAAAGGTAATACCAAAAAGTTATATACGAACTCGACCAGTTTTAAAAAATTGTGTTCGTTTAATAAATTTGTATGTTTTCGGACTTCCGCCCAAAATTTAATGGTAGAGATCACACTTGTCCACTGTAAGGTTATTATCTTTCGCCACTGCAGCTTAATCAATGCTACTTGACTTGGAGAATACCTAGACTTCCCAATAAGCAAAATACGTTTACTATAAGCTTACGATAAACTTGGTTGGTTGGTCGCTGTGCTGCTCGGGAAAGGAGATGCTCCCGAGCTCAAGTAGCGCTCTGGGCGCCATTTTGATGCACTTCCTCCTGGAACCATGCACATATTTGGATGCTGCTGTAAGTTGTGTTGGGCTAAGCTTTAGTTGTAGTCCACGAACAAACCATCGAGTTCTTCCTATATAGTCGCTAATATCCCTTATAGAGCAATTCGCGATGCCGTTAAGGTGTGGTATAATATGGCTGCCCAGAGTTGCAAACCGGATGTATAGGGTGTTTTTTTTACAGGTTTGTTTTTCGAATAGAGATAAAACTGGCATTTTGTGGTCAAATCTGGCAACTCTAATGTCTTTTATGTTCAGTTTGGTTTGCCATTTCATCATGAACAGGTTGACAAAAGAACAACGCTTGCAAATCGTGCAAATTTATTTCGAAAATAATGGCTCAGTTCGCGAAGTTTACCGTGAGCTCCGTCCATTTTATGGTCGACATAATCGTCGATCAGAGCAATTAATTCGGTTAACCATGGATCGTTTTCGCACTACGTTTACTCTATGTGATAATACGCATCCGCAGAGACGTCGAACAGTGCGCACCGAAGAAACAATTGCCGCTGTAGAGCAAAGTGTTGAAGAGGACCCGAATGAATCGATTCGCCACCGTGCACAGCAATTGGAGCTTTGTCCATCAACTTTATGGAAGATTTTGTGCAAAGGTCTTGGCTTGCGACCTTACAAGATCCAGCTTGTGCAAGAATTAAAGCCGCGAGACCATGCAATGCGTCGTGATTTTGGTGTATGGGCCGAAAATGAGATTGATTTCGATGCTGATTTTCATCGCAAAATTTTGTTCAGTGATGAGGCTCATTTTTGGTTGAATGGCTACGTCAACAAGCAAAATTGCTGCATTTGGAGTGAAGAGAATCCACATGAGACCCTTGAAACGCCATTACATCCACAAAAACTGACTGTTTGGTGTGCTCTATGGGCTGGTGGAGTCATTGGGCCATACTTCTTCCGCAATAATGCTGGAGAGGCAGCTACCGTTAATGGAGACCGGTATAGAGCCATGATAACCGACTATTTTGTTCCCGAATTGGATGGCATGAATGTGGATGAGTTGTGGTTCCAACAAGACGGCGCTACATGCCACACAGCGCACGTCACAATCGATTTATTGAAGGAAACATTCGATGAGCGCATAATTTCGCGGAATGGACCTGTCAATTGGCCACCAAGGTCGTGTGATTTGACACCATTGGATTATTTTCTTTGGGGATATGTGAAGTCGCTCGTCTACACCAACAAACCAGAAACGTTAGGGAAATTGGAAGCCAACATTCGTGGCGTTATTGCCGACATACGGCCCCATATGCTCGAAAAAGTGGTTGAAAATTGGACCTGTAGAATTGGCTTTATTCGAGCCAGCCGCGGCGGCCACATGCCCGAAATCATATTTAAACATTAATGGCATAAAATTATCCTTCCAATAAAGCCAAATTGATGGACCTTAAAACGATTTTCTTGTGTTTTATTTCAATTCGAAGTTCTATACCCCTAAAAAAAACACCCTGTACATTAAAGCTGGACACTCCCATAGGAAGCGCTCAACTGTTTCTCTGCACCCTTCTTCGTTGCAGCTCCTGCATCTGTTGTTGAACGGGATGCCCATTCTTTCGGCGTGTTGGCCCAGAGGCTAGTGCCCCGTTAGTGTGGATGTGATTCTGAATATTTCCCTTCTTGACCTCTTGAGCAGGTCCTCTGTTCTCTGTTTGTTGTAGGTGGGTCACGTTTGTTTAGAGATTTTGCAGGTATCGGTGGATAGCCAATTACGGGCTGACAATTCTCTGTACTTGCAATGAATGTGGATGTAACATCACCGCATCGGAGACCTCTGCCTCAGCCCCCAATTTAGCCAGTTCGTCTGCCTTCTCATTACCCGTGATGTTCCTGTGGCCGGGAACCCAAACGAGTGTAATGCATGAGAAGTCTGCAACCGCCTCTAGCATCTTCCTACAGCTGCTGACCGTCTCAGAGGATGTGATGTGGGACTCAAGCGCCCTAATCGTTACTTGGCTGTCAGTGTAGATATGTATGTTACGTCCTCCTACTGTGTCCTCCGACAGGAAGGTACAATCCTTCTCGATCCCCAGCACTTCTGGTTAAAAGATACTGGCTGAATCCGGAAGACGGAATGAAAGCGAGACATTCAGTTGCTCCGAAAACCAACCCCGCAGACCGTTTTGGACCCGTCGGTGTAAAGTTGAAGTATCTCGTCATCGCATAGTCTGATCCTCTGCCAGTCCTTTCTTGAAGGAAACATCACCTTGAATTTCCTGCCGAAGTTCAATAAAGGTGCGTGATAGTCTGTCGTTGATTCAACTATACCGGACAACTCTCGGAAAAAACCCCTGGTCTTTCCGGTACGATAGGACCTCGTGTTGATTTATCTTGACTCACTATTCTTACATCGTTCTTGTATTAATTGGTCTTCCTGTTGGTGTTTTGATAGAGTTGATACTATCTAAATTTTTTAAATGACAATCTATACAATGTGTGTGACTCCCATGTTTCTGTAAGTTTATGCAAAGCTAAGTCTATGTCCTGTCCATGGGTTAGTGATAAACTTTAAGCTGCTATCAAGCTACGCAATAAGCAATACTCCTTTTGGAAAAGAAAACGCTCTCAAGCTAACTGGGAACTCTTTAAAACTGCACGAAATTGAACTGTCATGGTAGTGAAAAGAGAAAAACCTTCTTTACTCAACACTTTGGCAAAATATTAAAAGTTTAGGTGTTTATGTTAAAAATGTATCATAGTGTAACCTATAATAATAATAATAATAATAATTCCCAACGGATTACCCACCATATCCCGCCCGACCGGTGCGAGGGGCGCATCCGCATAACGCGCGGATTATTCGTTCGTGCCGAGTCGTTGAAAGGCTTTGGTTTGTTAATCGTCGAGATCTAAAACTGCTCAGCTACAGAGAAAACCTCATCAGCTAAGTAAAGTAGATATAGGATAGGTTATACATTAAGAAATAACTAGTTAACAGAATAAAATCATTGTTAGAAGTTAATATAGAATTCAAAGAATAAGAAACAATTAGTAGCGATGAATTTAGGATAGAAAGAATTGATTTTTTTATGCTGAAAAGCGAGTCTGAAATATCAAATCTACCAGAAAGAGAGTTATAATCTTGACACAAACAGCGAAAAGGCTCATTTAACTGAAAATTGGTTCGGCACTGTTTTAACTCTAGAGGTTTAAAATGCCTTGAAGGACGAGACGGTACATTGAAGTTCAGTTCACTTAGAAGAAATGGGCTGGATAGTGAACCATTTAGCAATTTAATCATAAAAATAGTTCCAAGCATTTCCCTCCGACCTGAAAGTGTGTGCAGATTAATGAGTTTTAAACTATTCGTATAGGGTGGCAGATTGTACAAGGGATCCCAATGAAAATCTCTTAAGGCAAATAGTAAAAATTGTTTTTGAACTGATTCAAGGCGATCTACATGAACCTGGTAACGCGGGTTCCAAATTATAGAACCGTATTCAAGTATCGGTCTGACTAATGTAGTGAAGAGGGCTTTAGTTACATAAGGGTCGCTAAATTCTTTAGACCATCGTTTAACGAATGCTAGGACACCTCTAGCCTTATTGACTGTTGTGTTAATATGGCGGTTGAAACTGAGTTTATAGTCCATAGCAACCCCCAGGTCAACAAAATCATACACTTGCTCAAGACTATATTTTTTAATTGTATAGGAAGCCGGCTGAGAAATTTCACGAGAAAAACCCATGTGTTTACATTTTTTAAGGTTAGGTGGCATATAATTTAAATCGCACCAAGTAACAAGTGTATCTAGATCTGATTGTAGCTTATTTCTATCTTCAAAAGACGCGAATGACATGAAAAGCTTTACGTCGTCGGCATACATTAACATTTTTGAAGATTTTATTATTGTAGAAATATCATTTATAAACAACAAGAACATAATCGGGCCAAGATGGCTTCCTTGAGGAACCCCCGAAGAGACATAAATGACATCGGATACTAAATTTTTAAACATTACTCTTTGTGTCCTGTCACTAAGGTAAGAAGAGATCCAGCGATTGAGACCCGGCTGGAAGCCCAACTGATCGAGTTTATGAATAAGTAATGAGTGACACACTTTGTCAAAAGCTTTGCTGAAATCCGTGCTGATTTTTTCTAAGCTATTTGAGACATGACTGCTAAACTCAAGTAAATTCGTAACTGTGGACTTTCCCGTGTTGGCAGTCAGCTATCAAAGTAGAGATCGGACCCGTAAGTTGATTTGTAACAATAGCTTCAAACAATTTTGGGATGGCAGAAAGCTTTGCGATGCCACGATAGTTCTCTATAGAAGACCTACTCCCGCTTTTATGCAGCGGTAGAAGAAACGATTCTTTCCACGCAGTTGGAAAAACACCACACTTTAGTGATAGATTGAACAAATTGGTAAGGGGTTGGTAAATATAGTTCGCACACTTTTTCAAGAAGCATGTAGGAATCCTATCAGGACCATATTTAAAAGATTCTTTTAAGGTTTTAAGGTAAATTAGAACATCTTTGGCGCATATAATTGGTGAATTAATTGAATTTGTCCCGTGTAGCTTATAGGGATAGTTTTGAAAGTTTGGAAATTGGTGACAGCAGAATAGTTAGAAGTGAAAAATTGAGCAAAAAAATTTGCGATACATTGATTATCGCTAGATATAATGTCTTGATATTTCATGGCTGAGGGAAACCCTGATACTTTACGTTTAGAATTTACGAAACCATAAAATGACTTTGGAATGAGAATAATGTCTCTTTTGGTTTTAGAGATATAAGCTTTATAGCACTTTTTATTTAAATCTATGTACTTCTGACGTAGAATGGAATACAGTAGATAATGTTTATTTAATCCGGATTTCTTATATAAATTAAATGATCGCGTTTTCCTATTTTTAAGAGCCTTAAGCTCTTTAGTAAACCAAGCTTGCGTAGGATGATCATAAGTTACTTTACGTTTAGGAATAAACTTCTCAAATAGGCAGTAAATAGTTTGATTGAAATGTGAGACGTTTAGATCGATATCACAACCAAATTCAGGCCAAGTTAATTTAGACAGTTCTTTATTTAATTTCTTGTAGTTTGCTTTGGAAAAGTTATAATCAAAGCTACTACATGAGTAGCATTGAGTGCCTTGGGCATTACTTATGGTTTCGTAGACTATTTCCATAGAAGGGTGGTAAAGGTCTTCTGGTAAAAACAACGATTTACAGAAAATTGGTTTATATCATTAACATACACTAAATCTAAGACTTTCCCCAACTTGTTAGCGGTAACATTTATTTGATTAAGGCAAAGATCGGAAATTCCTTCTAAAAAGTCATTGAACCCCAGTTTGGACGGATTTGGAATAATGTTACCATCAGATATGTTCCACGATATATGGGGTAAGTTAAAATCACCCAAAACAATAATTGAATCTGAAGCTTTAGTCATAAGGTCCTGTCCATGGGTTAGTGATAAACTTTAAGCTGCTATCAAGCTACGCAATAAGCAATACTCCTTTTGGAAAAGAAAACGCTCTCAAGCTAACTGGGAACTCTTTAAAACTGCACGAAATTGAACTGTCATGGTAGTGAAAAGAGAAAAACCTTCTTTACTCAACACTTTGGCAAAATATTAAAAGTTTAGGTGTTTATGTTAAAAATGTATCATAGTGTAACCTATAATAATAATAATAATAATAATTCCCAACGGATTACCCACCATATCCCGCCCGACCGGTGCGAGGGGCGCATCCGCATAACGCGCGGATTATTCGTTCGTGCCGAGTCGTTGAAAGGCTTTGGTTTGTTAATCGTCGAGATCTAAAACTGCTCAGCTACAGAGAAAACCTCATCAGCTAAGTAAAGTAGATATAGGATAGGTTATACATTAAGAAATAACTAGTTAACAGAATAAAATCATTGTTAGAAGTTAATATAGAATTCAAAGAATAAGAAACAATTAGTAGCGATGAATTTAGGATAGAAAGAATTGATTTTTTTATGCTGAAAAGCGAGTCTGAAATATCAAATCTACCAGAAAGAGAGTTATAATCTTGACACAAACAGCGAAAAGGCTCATTTAACTGAAAATTGGTTCGGCACTGTTTTAACTCTAGAGGTTTAAAATGCCTTGAAGGACGAGACGGTACATTGAAGTTCAGTTCACTTAGAAGAAATGGGCTGGATAGTGAACCATTTAGCAATTTAATCATAAAAATAGTTCCAAGCATTTCCCTCCGACTAGAAAGTGTGTGCAGATTAATGAGTTTTAAACTATTCGTATAGGGTGGCAGATTGTACAAGGGATCCCAATGAAAATCTCTTAAGGCAAATAGTAAAAATTGTTTTTGAACTGATTCAAGGCGATCTACATGAACCTGGTAACGCGGGTTCCAAATTATAGAACCGTATTCAAGTATCGGTCTGACTAATGTAGTGAAGAGGGCTTTAGTTACATAAGGGTCGCTAAATTCTTTAGACCATCGTTTAACGAATGCTAGGACACCTCTAGCCTTATTGACTGTTGTGTTAATATGGCGGTTGAAACTGAGTTTATAGTCCATAGCAACCCCCAGGTCAACAAAACCATACACTTGCTCAAGACTATATTTTTTAATTGTATAGGAAGCCGGCTGAGAAATTTCACGAGAAAAACCCATGTGTTTACATTTTTTAAGGTTAGGTGGCATATAATTTAAATCGCACCAAGTAACAAGTGTATCTAGATCTGATTGTAGCTTATTTCTATCTTCAAAAGACGCGAATGACATGAAAAGCTTTACGTCGTCGGCATACATTAACATTTTTGAAGATTTTATTATTGTAGAAATATCATTTATAAACAACAAGAACATAATCGGGCCAAGATGGCTTCCTTGAGGAACCCCCGAAGAGACATAAATGACATCGGATACTAAATTTTTAAACATTACTCTTTGTGTCCTGTCACTAAGGTAAGAAGAGATCCAGCGATTGAGACCCGGCTGGAAGCCCAACTGATCGAGTTTATGAATAAGTAATGAGTGACACACTTTGTCAAAAGCTTTGCTGAAATCCGTGCTGATTTTTTCTAAGCTATTTGAGACATGACTGCTAAACTCAAGTAAATTCGTAACTGTGGACTTTCCCGTGTTGGCAGTCAGCTATCAAAGTAGAGATCGGACCCGTAAGTTGATTTGTAACAATAGCTTCAAACAATTTTGGGATGGCAGAAAGCTTTGCGATGCCACGATGGTTCTCTATAGAAGACCTACTCCCGCTTTTATGCAGCGGTAGAAGAAACGATTCTTTCCACGCAGTTGGAAAAACACCACACTTTAGTGATAGATTGAACAAATTGGTAAGGGGTTGGTAAATATAGTTCGCACACTTTTTCAAGAAGCATGTAGGAATCCTATCAGGACCATATTTAAAAGATTCTTTTAAGGTTTTAAGGTAAATTAGAACATCTTTGGCGCATATAATTGGTGAATTAATTGAATTTGTCCCGTGTAGCTTATAGGGATAGTTTTGAAAGTTTGGAAATTGGTGACAGCAGAATAGTTAGAAGTGAAAAATTGAGCAAAAAAATTTGCGATACATTGATTATCGCTAGATATAATGTCTTGATATTTCATGGCTGAGGGAAACCCTGATACTTTACGTTTAGAATTTACGAAACCATAAAATGACTTTGGAATGAGAATAATGTCTCTTTTGGTTTTAGAGATATAAGCTTTATAGCACTTTTTATTTAAATCTATGTACTTCTGACGTAGAATGGAATACAGTAGATAATGTTTATTTAATCCGGATTTCTTATATAAATTAAATGATCGCGTTTTCCTATTTTTAAGAGCCTTAAGCTCTTTAGTAAACCAAGCTTGCGTAGGATGATCATAAGTTACTTTACGTTTAGGAATAAACTTCTCAAATAGGCAGTAAATAGTTTGATTGAAATGTGAGACGTTTAGATCGATATCACAACCAAATTCAGGCCAAGTTAATTTAGACAGTTCTTTATTTAATTTCTTGTAGTTTGCTTTGGAAAAGTTATAATCAAAGCTACTACATGAGTAGCATTGAGTGCCTTGGGCATTACTTATGGTTTCGTAGACTATTTCCATAGAAGGGTGGTAAAGGTCTTCTGGTAAAAACAACGATTTACAGAAAATTGGTTTATATCATTAACATACACTAAATCTAAGACTTTCCCCAACTTGTTAGCGGTAACATTTATTTGATTAAGGCAAAGATCGGAAATTCCTTCTAAAAAGTCATTGAACCCCAGTTTGGACGGATTTGGAATAATGTTACCATCAGATATGTTCCACGATATATGGGGTAAGTTAAAATCACCCAAAACAATAATTGAATCTGAAGCTTTAGTCATAAGGTTAACAGTTTTGAGCAGAGAGACATGTTGCATGTAGACAGAAAAATCTGATGCTGGAGGGATGTAGCAAACATATAAGTACATAGAGACGTTGTCTAGTTGAAGGCGGATGCATTTGAACTCAATGAAATCGATGTTAGGAATATTAACCTCTTCTGAAGGGATGGAGGAATGAACGGCAAGTAGAACACCACCCCCGACTCTGTTCAAGCGATCAGTTCTATATACTTGATATTCATTACATAAAAACTCTGAATTGAAAACATGAGGTTTTAGCCAAGTTTCGGTAAAAGCAATTACGTTATAATTACAATGAAAAGATTTCAAAAAGAGATCAGTTAATTTGGTATTTAGACCTCTGACATTTTGATAAAAGATATTCACGGATTTAGTGCTCAGTTTTTTGACTCAACGTTATTACGAGAAATTTTCGCTACATTTTGAACATTCCTATTCGGCCTGTATTCAAACTCCCGCACAAGAGCCCCGGGAGGCCAAAAAGAGCTGTCCAAAAGAGTATCGAAATCTTTCCCAGATACATCAATCTTAAACGAAGACATACTTCTTTGATATGTGAAATTAAATTTTCTAACAGTTACGCTTTGATCTTTAACTTTAGAAGAAATATGGTACAACAAATCATCCTCGGTAGTGTCTGGATGGAACCTAGACACAAAAATAGATTTTGTGCGAGGAACCACAACCAGCTTACCAACGATTGGTTTAGACTCCATTGCAATAGTTGGAATTTCCTGGTTTTTCCTAGTGGACATTTTTGAAGGGGCGTTCTTCGACGTTGCTCGAACAACCGTACTAGGAATTGGAGAAGCCAAATCTATAAGTTCAAGGGGTTGAGGCAAGTTCGGGACTGTTGAGGTAGTAGGCCGATCATCCGTACGCCTGCGCTTGTTTTCGCGATTATCAGGGCATTCCAAATGAGGCGAATTCTCCAAAGTTTCCAAGGTTTTGAAAATATTTTCATATTTTTGGAACTTTTCAGTCAGCAATGAAAAATGTTTGCTTATTTAAGAAAAACCGTTTCTGATATGCCTAAAGATTTTACACAGATCAACTTCCGTCGACCGGCATTTGCAACAAGACCAGCGCAGGCCTTTTCCTTCGTTAAGCAGGTCAGCTATTCTACCGGTTAACCCAGTGCACTTGGCGTGGACAAGACAATCACACAGCCAGCAAGCTACAAAGCGTTCGGACTCGCTTTTTAACTGGCAGTTTGCTATCATGCACGACATTTTCGTATAAATACTTATATAAATTTAAAATAAAAATTATAAGTTAAGAAAAAAATTTAGCGGATTGAAGAAAAACAACCCTGACAGTTTAAATGACACAGTACTGAGCGAACAGTTTTAAACACACTGTATCTGACGTTCAACAAACCACGCAAAACAGCTGTAACGAAAAAGAAAAGCAAGTCAGAGCACAACAACAATTGCAATATGAAATAAAGCCTTTCAATAGCAACAAATAAAATATGCAAAGAACTCGGCACACACAAATTCAACAAAATGAATTTATAATAATGAATCACTATCAAAACTTTTTAACACTATTCACACCAAGTAGTGAAGCACAATTAGATATTTATCTCTATTAACTTTAATTTTAACTTTAGAATATAAAAGATATTATTAATTTATTAAATATAATCACAGAGAAAAATATAAACAGAACTACACAGCTTGACGTTTGCGTTAATACTGACTGATGCTGATGTTCTAAACGATCCTTTTTTGATATGCCCTGCTTCCACTAAGCTAATATTCAAACCCAGTTTATCCCTTGTACATCTGCTGTCCATTTAGGCACTCCCTTTGATTTGTCCCGTTTGCGATTGGTGGGGATGGTTTACCCATTAAATTTGAAAAAATAGTTTTGCTGTATATTTGATTGGATCACCTAATCCTACTCGGAGTACCATTTACTTTGCTTCCGAATAGTCTATAGAGCACCTACGTTGGAGTACTTTGAAAATGCTGCCAAAAGATTACTCTATAGAGTATTCTAGACGAAAGCGAGAAGGTAGTTTGTGTTCTTTTGAGGACCACCTACTCCCACTCTTGCTTTGCTGTTGAATACGCCATAGAGTAATCCCATGGGAGTATTTTGAGAGTAGTCTCAAGTAGCTGGTCTATAGAGTAATCAAAAGCAAAGAAACGGAGTACTCCGAGATGGATTCGGTGATCCAATCACCGGACATTGCCATGTGAATTAGACCACCTTTTTTATAAAAATGAGGATATGTGTTGGAGTACTCTGATACTCCTTTAGGAGTATCCTTTGAAGTATGAAACGGAGTATTTCTGTTTTTGGCAGGGGAATTTGCCTTATTACTTATAACTGAACCGCAATGCGGCATTTTCTCTCCCTTTCGCACACATTAAAAACGAATTAAAAGCTTGTAATTACTAGATAATAGCTATACTTATTTGGTACTATATGTAAATACTCCGTTCTGGTTGTGGTTCTTACCGCAATACGTATTTAACCATTTTGTTGTTGCGCGTATTCTATCATTACAATGTTTGACAATTCTTTGCCGCACACTTCATTATCATTTGTTGACCAGAGAAAGCTGGTGAGGCAAACACTACGGTAAGCTGAATATTATTAAATTATTTATGTTATTATTAAATAATTTCATTATTATTAAATAGTTTGTATAAGTCCTATCCCAATATTTATTACCATAGATATTCGTCGTTTTCTGTGTAAAAAAAGGCCAATCGAGAACGAAGATGTAAGTTTAACATTATATTAAATACAGCATAATTTCGGATTTGTACTAAGTGCATAATATTATTTGGTTCATGCTAGGACGTTGGCGAATGCAGTCATACTGAGCTTCAAACTCAACCGAATATTGCTGAAAATAACGCATGTGATCCACAAACGGGATTAGCACTGACTACTACAGAAGTGGAAGTTAATTTGGAGCTCGAAAAGCTCGTTTTTGCCGATGGAATAAACTCAATTCCTGGATTGCAAAAGAAGATTTGGAGTCCCCCTGACGGCTACAGTTTTCCTGCATCGGGCCCTAGAAGTTTGACGTTTCAACGCTCTATCAACATCTATGCCTAGCGTATTCGGCAATAGGAGACGGTGCACATTGCAAAAACTGTGTCTTATTTTGTGCTACATTGAGAGGAGTCGGTGATCAAACTCAAAGTTAGTAACCACTCCATTAAAAAACTGGAAAAAAACACTGGAAACTTTCGAAAAGCACAGTTCATTAGAATACCACAAAAAATTTCTGTTGCAATGGTCTTTGAGAATGGGAGTCGAAAAAGAAAATGCTTTACCCATTGATTTGCAGCTGTTGAAACAAAAATTAGACTTTCTGAATGAAAGCAAACTACGCATAATTCCAATTATTGAAACGGTTATCCTGTGTGGCCGACAAGGATTTTGCTCTCAGAGGTTCCAATGATACGGGAAGAATTTCTGAAGACGAACCGTTGACGAATGATGGAAACTTTAGAGCTCTCTTAAGATATCGATCAAAAACTGATGAGCAGTTGAAAAAACACTGAGTGATTCACCAAAGAATGCTATGTACATAAGCAACCGTGTACATAATGAAATAATCAACATTTGTCACCACCTCATCATGAGTTACAACATCGATCGCGTGAACAAATCGAAGGGCTTTTCTTTTCTCGGAGATGACACGCCAGACTTTGCAGGAGTAGAACAAAGTTCAATTTGCATTCGCTGCTTGGATAAATGCGGCGAAAAGTTCATCATTCAGCAGGATTTTTTGTGTTTTATTCCTATCACCGATTTCACTGGAAAATGAATAGGAACTGCTTACCTTGATTTCCTAAAATCGTCCGATCTGGATTGCATGTATTTCTTTGGGCAAGGATATTACGGTGCGAGAGCGGTTAGCGGAGAGTTCCAAGGGGCTCAAGCTGTTGTCAGAAAAACTTATCCACTCGCGCTCTACTCCCATTGTGCTGCTCATAGCTTCAATTTGGCGGTAAGGCTCTGCGTGCAATATAATGGGAATCAAAAATTGTTTGGGAGTTCTAAAAATATATATTCTTTCTTCATTTATCAGAAACGCCAAAATTCCCTTTAGGATGCGCCAAATGAAAATGAACATCGATCGGAAACTCGAGTGAAGAAATTGAAAAAAAAATGTTTAAAACCAGATGAGTAGAACAGCATGAGTCCGTCGCAACATATCTCCATTTGCAACCAGCAGTAATTCACGCTCTTGAAGTGATTTGCACCAACTGGAAAGACCCAACGACATAGTCTGGAGCTTACCAACTGCTTTCAGTTATAAAAACCGAACATTTCCAGATATCCATGCATATTTTGAGCTCGGTGCATTCTATAACATTGTCTCTGAGTCGAGTACTTCAAGGAGAAAATCAAGAGCTATCAAATTGGCTGATGCTGCGAATCAAATTTTGATGGAAAGAAGAGAAAAGGATAAGTGGGGGCTCAGCAAATTTTCAAAATTAGCGAGCAATACGAAATTGAATTTTGCGAAAGCCAAGGATGGCGTCGAAACAGACCCAACGTTCCAACGTACAAACTGATTCAGTTGAAGATTATTTCCGTATAACAATCTACATACCGTACATTGATTCGTTTCTTTCACAATTGCAAGATCGATTCTTAAATCACCGCAATATTTTATCAAATTTCGCTTGCCTTTTTCCCAGGAAAATGAAAATTTTCGAGGAAGAGTCCTGCGCTGAACTATTCCAATCATACTGTTCAATTTTGCACGACGATTCCCGGGACATGTGGGTGAACGAAGTACAACTTTGCCGGAAGCTCTTTGCCGGAAAGGAAATAAAAAACTCACTTGGAATGAAGATGTGTTTCCAAATGTTAACCAAATGCTTCGGGTTATGACAGTTTTGCCTGTGACAACAGCGACGAATGGACGATCCTTCTTAACTTTGCGACGACTAAAAACGTATTTGAGATCAACAATGTCTGAAGATCGTCTGAACGGCTTAGCCTCACTCAATGTACATCCCGATGTCAAAATCGATCCGCAAATAATTTTGAAAGTTTTTTTCAGTGCCTCGAAGAGCTGACTTATTAAGTAACTGTTACTTAATATGACTTTTGACAATAAAATTTCCGTACTCCGAAGATTAATTATCTTATCTTTTTTCATTGATTACGTAACTTGAGTTTAAACCCCCCGCCCCCCTCGGATATTTTCTCCGCACGGGCCTGGAGGACACACAAACGCAGGCAAGCAGATACAAATTCATTTTTATTTATAAAATAGATGACGTTTTAAAGGGAAATGAGGAGGGAAAAGAAGAGGAACGGGATAGGGGGAAAGATCCAAAGGAGAAAGAAAAAAGATGATATAGGGATAAAAGAAGAGGAAGCGACAGATAGTGAGGGCACAGTACAATTTGGAAAATGTAAGCAAGTAAAATTTTAGAGAGAACCACGTCTGCCGGGTCTGCTAGTGTTTTATATAACCGAATATATTTTTTTCTGCTTTTAACTTAATACCATATAGAAAGTGATTGGAAGGGGAGTATTCGGAAAGAAAATGTTTCTTGAGTTCAATTAAACCTCGTCGCAAAAGAGGGCAACATTAAAACAATATATTAACATGAACGATGCTTTTTTTTATTCTACTACTGCGGAAGCGAAAAGGCACGACCTTGCAATTATACGTGTTTCATACAATACATAATAAACGAGTTCATCGAAATGGTAGTGCCATCTAGACTCCTGAGTAGTGCTTTTGGAAGTTCTGATTTCTCCTTCCTTTTACAAGTATATGGGTAGCCTTCTTTTTAACCATTTTACCTGAAAAATGTGTCGACCAACAATTTAAATTTGAATTTAGCAAAAATGTTCTATGATTAAATATAATTTAGTGTTTTACATTTGTGGACATAATTCACTAAATCGTTTCCCTATTTTGTAAGAAGCTTGTCATTAAAACCTATCTCTCTATCTCTATGGCGCGATATACAACAGGTATATCATCATAAACCTCCTAAGAGATTTTTGCGCCAAGCTTCTCTTCCAATTTGTGGTGTGCCGATTTGAATTTTCCCTACAAATGGGTGGGACCTACAGTTTTTTGCCGACTCCGAACGGCATCTACAAAGGAGACGAATTTTTGCTGAGAAGCCTGTCATGGCAGAAATACACTCGGAGAGTTTGCCAAACCACTGCCGAGGGGCGACCCCGTTTTGAAAAACTTTTTTCAAATCACTTTTGATGTTACCTGTACCAGGGCTCGAACCATGGACCTTCGGTGTGGTAGGCCGGCAACACTACCTTCACACCACGGCGGCCGCCGTTAAAACCTACCATCGTTTAAATATTGGTTTAAATGGGTGAGCAAATGCAACCCCACATCTATAAACATATAGTGTACGTATGTATATTTGCCAACTTAAATACATAAATACCGTCAACCAACCGAACCTTGCCACGCCACTCATAGTTGTTACATATTTAGCCAATCCAGTAATTGCATTTAATTAGTTATCGTAGCTATGCTTTCCTTTACATTTATACAATACCTCACGATGGTGTGTTGCTTTGTGTTAGATCGCCATACACGAAGCAGTACATATTGTGATACCCCTATACCAGTTGTGAAACTCACAATGAGAATAAGCATATAGCAATATATATAGATATGTGTTCGTTTTCCTTAACCATTCACAAGCATTCAAAATTCCATACATGCGAATGTACCAATGCCGATTCGCTTCTCTTTGGTCATAGTATATGGCTACTAGTAGCGCAACTTCCCAGTGGGAAAAAGTAATGTAAAGTAATCGAAAAAGTAATCATTAAAGGGGCGATTTACACATACAAAAATAAGTTTCTTTCCCCAAGGCGATGTCCTAGAAAAGTATGGCATTCAATTTTGCATTTACAAAGAAACGGAAGAAGTATGCATTACTTTTATTTCACTTTCAGATTGATTTTTGAATGTATTATTATCTTATGCAAATAATTATGCACAACCAAAAAAAATATTTTTACATTGATTACACGAATACAAATTTTTTAATATATGAAAATAAAATTAACATTGTAAGTGATATTTAAATGAGTTAATTTTACAAATAATTATATAAAATGAAAATGTAAGGAAACGTCTACTGATTCTTCGATTTCTGCCTCTCGTCAAATTGGTGCTTGTGAAAGAAAGCGGACTTGGTCTTTTTAATAGCCGCCTTCATGTCCTTTGCGTATTGCAAATGGTTGTACCCGTCTTTTTGCAGACATTCTGAAAGAAAGTGTTAATACATATGTATATATGTTGTTAGTACCATACTATATCATTTACATATTCAAAAAATAAAAACCGTATACAAAAAAATATAGAAATATATTTCCTTTTACTCCGATGTAATTGAATAATGTCAGCACTTTTGGTGCAATGAGCTTCGGTAAACAATTGTCTAACCCATTTTGTCGTAAAATGGAGTTAATAGTAGATTTCTGAAAGTAAGAATTAACATATATTTAGTAATTTGCTTGACTGTGAAACAATTAAGTTAGGTATCTTACATAGGTGTCACTATTTTCTGACATGTTGCTTTCTTTTTCGTACAATCTTTCAACCGAATTAATAGGAAAATGAAGTGCTTTATTTTTAACTTTCCATAACAGTTCGAGACTCACATTAGTTTTTGCCTGCTCTTTCATCAATGTCTTTACATTAATAGGCTAACACTTTTTCTATACAATCAATTGCCAGGAAATATCTATATCTAAACATGCATAAATTACTATAAAATGTATATGAATATGTTCGTAAGGGTCAGGAGCGGTGCATAGGAGTATAATATTTAACAAATAATGCTTCATTTATTTGTAATAATCAATTCAAGTTTTCTGCATAAAGGCATGGTGCTTAAGTACAGTATTTGACTGTTGCATTGTACATACAGCAGTAGCGCGGTGGTAAGCGCCTCGGGTGCGACGCGTGCGTTCCAAGGTTCCAGCACAGGTTCCGGTCAACTGATTTTATTCTTTATTAAACTAAACTTTTTTTAAGTATATCAATACTTCTTATCTTTACCTTTTTTATTTAATTAGATTTTTAATTAAACTTCAAGCTTTTTTCCTCTTTGTGACCTCTATCCTGGCAAAAAACTGCCAGGAAATGATTCAAATTTACCAAAATCCAAATACGTACAGAGTCTTATGAGTTATTAAAGAAATTAAATTTTTTCTGAATAATATAGGACTTAAGGTAAGCACAAACCCTAAACAGATGTCGATTAATTTGAGCATTTTTTTATTATTTTAGGACAAATTACAATAAACTAAACCCAAACCCTCGGTAGCAGGCAATTCTACGGTGCGAACTTTTGGGAATGACCAAGCGGATATAAGAAACGCCAGCGAAACCAGCGACAGCAGCAGCGGCAGTGATGACGGGTCAAGCTCATCCCACAGCGACTTACCGGGCCCATCAAGACCAGACACAACGCCAACTCAGCGTCCAGCCTTTCGGTGCTACACACCAAGGCGACAGCGTAGTGGAAACGAAAAGTTGGAATTGCTCCAACAAAATATGAGCAAGGTGTCCGAATTTCAGAACAGCTTGGGTGAAAAATTGGACAGGCTAGTGGAAGTCCAAGAAAGGTTGTTGGCAGTGCAGGAGAGGATGCTTGTTATCAAAGAGGAGAAGCATCGCGCACAACAAGCTTCCAGACAAATAGATTTAGAAATTAAGAATTTAGAGGCATTATCTATAAGTGTAAATAAGAAAAAATGATGTAACCTGTAATTGTTAGTTTTAAGAAAATGTGATGAAGTATTTTTTTTTGTATTAGTACCTGAATTTTTATTAATTTTAATTTTTAGTCCTAAGAAACGCTATGAAAAATACATTTATATTACTTTTTTCATATACATATAATGAATGTAGACTTACATATTTTCCTCATAAAACCAAAAAAAAGGTGATACTATTTTAGTGGCATTGAAATTAAAATGAATTTATTTACATCCAAGTAAAAATATGCCGGTTAAATTCATAAATGGTTTTCAATTTGTTGTCTCAGCATTTTATGTTATTAAAGATTTACAGGTGAACTTATGTTAAGTGGAGTTGACAAGCGAGTGCTTTATTTGGTCTCTTATTGCCTGACCAATTGTGGTAAACTGACTCGCTTTACCCGGGTCAACTTCGGTACTTCGCTCGGATTCATAATTTCGTAAATTATAACTAATTTTGAATTGTATGCAGACATTATGCAACGCTGCGCACACATTGGCAAACCTTGCCACTTTTGTAGGGTGGTACCTTCCTCTATTACCATACCCTAAAATTCTCCAACGCCCTTTATATATACCAATTGTTCGTTCAATGATACATCTTGCCTTTGAGTAAACGTCATTGAATGCGGATTCGTCTGAACCATCGGCAGGGTTCCTGTAAGGCCTTATGCACCACGGCTCAAGTGGATAACCAGAATCGCCTGTTAAAATATAAATTTGCCCTATTTTCAATATAACACACAAAAAATGCTAGCATACCTAAAAGCCAAGCATTTCCACTATGGTACCCTTTCCTATTAAAGTACATATGCTCGTCTACTGAGGGCCTTTGCAAACCGATGTGTGTACCATCAACGCAACCGATAACTGCAATTTAAGTATTGAAGTATAACAAATCAATTTTAAAATGTAAATTAACTTTGATCTACCTCCAGGTATCCGATATTTATCCACAAACCATTCCTTGCATCTGGAAGAATCATTTGGTTCAAATCGTATGTGTTGTGAGCATAGCTTGTTTTCCATTTCCAGAAGAACGTGGGATGGCACCTTGGACACAGTACTCTGGCACATACCAACTAAATAGTCACTACCAACACAATGCTGATAGCCACCACATCCCAGGAGAGAAAGTGTGACAGCTAGTTGTAATACTGGCGGCACTTCTTTCGCATCTGACTGCTTTAAATCCAATATATTTATAACGTATTTGAAAGCCTCTTTGGACAATCTAAATCGTTTCACGAATCTGCAAGGCAAGCAGATGTTATTTTGTTGAAAAACTTTATTTGTTATGTACTTACGCTGTGTTCGACAAATCAAAAGGATTACTCTTATCTATAAGTAGTTTCCATGCTACTCTTTCATCTTCCTCACTTTCGCTTGAACTTAAATAAAAAAGCAAATGCACGTCCATTTTAAATTTTATTATATTTATTCAAAAAATTTGAATCTTTTGACATTTCCACAACTATTGTGACACAAAAGTTCAATTCACAATGGTTTTTGTCTCGAATTCTATTGTGAACTAAAAATAAATTACGATACGTTAGCTTTCGTATATGGCGATCCCATTTAGTTCATACGTCTGACGTAATACGGAATTGTATAAATTTCGATCCGTGATCGTATGTGGCGATTGGACCCCAGATCTGGCTAAATTAACACACTGCCTGCATACCAAACAAAAAAAATTTCCAAATTGGTAACCAACGTTGAGCTCACATTGAGAAACACGCAGATCTTCCAAATTAACGTTTTTTCATTTTCAAAAGACATATGTATATATGTGTACACTCCTAACTGAGGAAATATTTTCAACGAGCCATAGCGCTAACTGAAGTATTTGACAGCGTCTTAGTAGATATACGTCTCGGGTAGAACGCGTGCGGTTCCGACTGCTAATTTATTTTATCCGACAACTAATTTCTTTTTGCCGACCACTAATTTTTTGAGACAAATTTACCAAAACAAAATATACGCACATTTATGAATTTTTTCAATAATATAGGACTTAGGGTAAACTTATTGATATCATTGGACTTAACAACCGCGCCGTAACTTCTGCTTATTCCAAATTAGAAAAAAAGCGGAAAAATGGGTTTGGTGGTGAATGAGGGCAAAACGAAGTACCTTCTCTCATCATGCAAAGAGTCAGCGCATTCGCTACAAGTCACTCATCGTACCCGTCCTGCTGTATGGTGCAGAAGCGTGGACACTAACAACATCTGATGAGGCGGCTCTGGGAGTATTCGAGAGAAAGGTTCTTCGAAAGATTTGTGGACCTCTACGCGTTGGCGAGGGCGAGTACCGAAGAAGATTTAATGATGAGCTGTATGAACTTTACGCAGACGCCGACATAGTTTAGCGAATTAAAACACAGCGGCTTCGCTGGCTAGGCCACGTAGTGCGAATGAGCGAAGATGCTCCTACCCAGAAGGTATTCTTATCGGCACTCACCGGTGAAAGCAGAGGAAGAGGGAGACCACCACTCCGATGGAAGGACCAAGTGGAGACCGATTTGCGATCCCGCGGTTTTTCCAATTGGCGCCAGTTGGCGCAACGAAGAAACGACTGGCGAGCTATGTTGGACGGTCAAAATCGCCCAGCCGGTTAGATGACCATTTAAAGAAGAAAGGGCAGACATATAACCCGAACCCTAACAGATGTTTACTGAATTTGAGCATTAAGATGAGAAACTTCTTTAAAAGTCAACATGAAATATCTTTATATGTGTCTAAGTTGTGGTAAAGGAAAAAAGCCAGAAAACCATCATGTGTTGAAGATAAATTTTCTCCCGCTAAATGGTTTTCAAAAAAGCCAGATCTAAAGGGAAAATGCTTAATTGACAACACTGCCTGACATCAAAAAAAAAACAACAAAATGGAAACCGGCGTCATGCTTAAGTTGATACATTTTGCGGAACTTCAAAATAAACGCATAATTAATTTTCAATAAACATATGTACACTGTACACTCTCCTAACGGTGAAATCTTTTCATTCTCTCGCTCATTGAGAACATATAATTAAGAATTTAAATTTTTCTTAAAAAACCAAATCAAACTTCTACTTTTTTGTACAGTTTTTTATATATAAAAATTAGATTTAAAGGTATTCATGGTCACTATTTTCAGTCGGTTATTTAGTACGTCCTAAAACTTAAATGTTTATAATAAAATTTAAATTTTTTATTTGTTCATAAAACTACAATACTAAAATGGGATTCAAAGCATCCATGGCCGCCGTATAATTCAAAATTTGAGATCAAAAGGTAAACAGAACCAAAGTTTCAAACTTGAGACGGAATAGATGAATTGAATTTGTAATTTTCTCCTGCTAAATGGATTAAAAAAAATCACTGTCTGTATACTAAACAAGCAAAAAATTCCAAAGCATAAACATGCGGTGAACATATTTTCACTGATTGAACACATTGAGTTAAAGTAACTATTATCTACATTATTAGTCTATGTTTTTGGTTTATGTTCAATTAATCCAATATTTTTTATTACGCGTAAGCTTTTGAAATATTGAACGAATCTGAAAGAAGTGGTAGCACTGCTGGTGGGCTTTCAAACATTCCTATGGGGCGTTTTCAACATCTCCTATTAACCACAATGTAACAGTGAGCCAGGTAACCAAAATAAAAAGGTTAAACATGCTCATTTGACAATTCGTTTGAATGTATGAGTTAAAAATTTTTAACAAATGTCGTTTGTTTTAAACTGTATACATTTTACTTTTTACTTTGAATTTAATTTCAATTTAGAAAAAGAAAAGATATTGACATTGTATTAAAATACATTATGCGCAAATCGTTTTATTTGCACAGTGGTAATAATGCGTCTTTATGCCTAATTGTTACAGGGATCGAAAACTCAAGTTACGTAATCAATGAAAAAAGATAAGAAATTTATTTTCGGAGTACGGAAATTTTATTGTCAAAAGCCATATTTAGTTAGAATTATTTAATAAATCAACTCTTCGAGGTACTGAAAAAAACTCTTTCAAAATTATTTGCGGATCGATTTTGACATCGCGGTGTACATTGAGTGAGGCTAAGCCGTTGAGACGATCTTCAGACATTGTTGATCTCAAATACGTTTTTAGTCGGCGCAAAGTTAAGAAGGATCGTCCATTCGTCGCTGTTGTCACAAGCAAAATTGCCATAACCCGAAGCATTTGGTTAACATTTGGAAACACATCTTCATTACAAATATCGAGTGCTTAAAGTGAGTTTTTTATTTCCTTTCCGGCAAAAGGCTTCCGCCAAAGTTGTACTTCGTTCACCCAGATGTCACGGGAATCGTCGTGCAAAATTGAGCAGTATGATTGGAATAGTTCAGCGCAGGACTCTTCTTCGAAAACTATCATTTTGTTGGGAAAAAGGCAAACTAAATTTGATAAAATATTGCGGTGATTTAAAAATCGATCTTGCAAATGTGTCAGAAACAATTCAATGTACTGTATGTAGATTGTTTGTATAACGGAAATAATCTTCAACTGAATACGTTTATACAATGGACCGGTGGGTCTGTTTCGACGCAATCCTTGGTATTCGCAACTCAATTTCGTAATTTGTCCGAACTCCCCCTTAGCGTTTTCTCTTCTTTCCATCAAAATTTGTTTTGCAGCATCAGCCAATTTGATAGCCTCTTCCAGATCTTAATTTTCTCCTTGAAGTACTCGACTCAGAGACAATGTGAGAGAATGCATCGAGCTCAAAATATGCCCAGATCTTGATTTTCTCCTTGAAGTACTCGACTCAGAGACAATGTGAGAGAATGCACCGAGCTCAAAATATGCATGGATATCTGGAAATTTTGCGGTTTTTATAGCTGAAAGCAGTTGGAAAGAAGCTCCAGATGAAGTCGTTGGGTCTTTCCAGTTTGTAGAAATCACTTCAAGAGCGCGAATTACTGTTGGTTTTCCAAATCTTTTTTCAATTTCTTCACTCGAGTTTCCGATAGATGTTCATTTTCATTTATCGCATCCCGAACGGCATGGCGTTTCGGATAAATGAAGAAGGAATGGATATTCTCTAGAACTTCCGGACAATTTTTGATTCCCGTTATATTGCACGCAGAGCTTACCGCCAAATTGAAGCTATAAGCAGCACAATGGGAGTAGAGCGCGAGTGGATAAGATTTTCTGACAACAGCTTAAGCCCCTTCGAACTCTCCGCTAACCGCTCTCGCACCGTCATATCCTTGCCCGAAGAAATACATGCAATCCAGATCGGAGGATTTTAGGAAATCAAGGTAAGCTGTTCTTATTCCCTTTCCACTGAAATCGGTGTTTGGAATAAAACACAAAAAATCTTCCTGAATGATGAACTTTTCGCCGCATTTATCCAGGTAGCGAATGCAAATTGAACTTTGTTCTACTCCTGCAATGTCTGGCGTGTCATCTCCGAGAAAAGAAAATCCCTTCGATTTGTTCACTCGATCGATATTGTAACTCATGATGAGGTGGGGACAAATGCTGATTATTTCATTCTGTACACGGTTGCTTATGTACATAGAATTCTTTGGTGAATCACTAAAAGGTTTTTTCAACTGCTCATCAGTTTCGGCTCGATATCTTAAGAGAGCTCTAAAGTTTCCATCATTCGTCAACGGTTCGTCTTCAGAAATTCGTCCCGCAAGTCCTTGTCGGCCACACGGGATAACTGTTTCAATAATTGGAACTATGCGCAGTTTGCTTTCATTCAGAAAGTCTAATTTTTGTTTCGACAGTTGCAAATCAATGGGTAAAGAATTTTCTTCTTCGATTTCCATTCTCAAAGACCATTGCAACAGAAATTTTTGCGCTTTTCGAAAGTTTCCAGTGCTTTTTTTCAGTTTTTTAATGGGGTGATAACTAACTAGCCCAGAGTTTGATTACCGACTCCTCTCAATGTGGCTCAAAATAAGACACAGTTTTTGCAATGTGCGCCACCTTCTATTGCTGAATACGCTAGCCATTGGAGTCTTTGGAGCCAAGAGCGTTGAAACGTCAAACTTCTAGGGCCCGATGCAGGAAAACTGTAGCCGTCAGGGCGACTCCAAATCTTCTTTTGCAATCCAGGAATTTAGTTTATTCTATCAGCTGCTGATTTTTGAACAAAGAATCGAATATCAAAGGAACTGAGATAATTTTTCCTCTACCTCAAAATTATATTATAGTAGTATTTGACACTTTTCGAGCTGCTGAACTCCACTTTTCCCGAAAATCTTTGTCATTCCTTGCTACTTTATTTGTTGCTTTAGTTTCTTTTTTGACCAATGCCCAGTATCTTTCAATTGGCCTGAGTTCTGGACAGTTGGGCGGATTTGCTTCTCTAGGCACCAAAAGCACATTATTTTTTGAATACCATTCCAAAGCCAATTTGCTATAATGACAAGAAGCTAGGTCAGGCAAAAAAAAGTGGAAACTTTATGTCGTCTTAGAAAAGGCTTTAATCTTTTTTCTAAGCATTCTTTAATGTATATTTGGGAGTTTATTGTTCCCGTAGTTACAAAAGCACTGCTTCTTTCTCCACAGCTGCAGATTGCTTGCCAAACCACGAATTTACGAAGAAATTTTGACTGCCTTTTTGACTTAAACTTTTCGTTCCCGTTCCCGCGCTACTCTGCTGTGTAAAACTCCTGGCCTGGAAGCTGCGAAAAGTCGGCTAAAACATGCGCCTCGTCGTCCATGATGCGGCAATTGAATTTTCCAAAGAAACAAATTTTCAGTTTTTTTGCGCGACTTTTTGCTTCCACATTCTTCAAAGAGTTTCTGTCTGGAACTTTTTGAGCCTTGAACGTTTTGAGACCAGCTTCCTTTTTTGCTTTACGGACAAAAAACTCGGAACATCCCACCGTCTGCGCTAGTTTTCTGCCTGAAAACTTGTTGAATAAAATAAAGGGTTTTTCAAACGCACTCCTTAATCCCGTTTGTGGCTTACATGCGTAATTTTCAACAATATTTGTCTGAGTTTGAAGCTCAGTACGACTACATTCGCCAACGTCCTAGCATGAACCAAATAATATTATGCACTTAGTACAAATCTGAATTAATGCTGTATTTAATATTATGTTAAACTTACATTTTCGTTCTCGATTCGTCTTTTTTTACCCAGAAAACGACGAATATACATGGTAAAAAATATTGGGACAGGACCTATACAAACTATTTAATAATAATATAAATCTCTCTCTATGGCGCGATATACAACAGGTATATCATCATAAACCTCCTAAGAGATTTTTGCGCCAAGCTTCTCTTCCAATTTGTGGTGTGCCGATTTGAATTTTCCCTACAAATTGGTGGGACCTACAGTTTTTTTTGCCGACTCCGAACGGCATCTACAAAGGAGACGAATTTTTGCTGAGAAGCCTGTCATGGCAGAAATACACTCGGAGAGTTTGCCAAACCACTGCCGAGGGGCGACCCCGTTTTGAAAAACTTTTTTCAAATCACTTTCGATGTTACCAGTACCAGGGCTCGAACCATGGACCTTCGGTGTGGTAGGCCGGCAACACTACCTTCACACTACGGCGGCCGCCAATAATAATATAAATAGTTCAATAATATCTGTGGCGTTTTATTATAACAACTTAAGTCGACTTAAGAAATTAGACCAATCAAACCTTTTTCTGGCGATTTTGAACAACAAAAGTGCTTCACAACTTAGCCAAGTCAGTTAGATTCAATCGTTTATAAACAAAATAATATAAGACCGATAAAAGTTTTGCAAACTTACACTATTTTTATATTCAAAATTGTCAGAAAAAGTTTTGATTGGTCTAATTTCTTAACTCGACTTAGGTTGTTATAATAAAACACCACAGATACTTCGCTTGCCGTAGTGTGTGCCTCACCAGTTTTCTCTGGTCAACGAATGATAATGAAGTGCGCAAAGAATTGTCAAACATTCTAATAAAAGATAGAATACGCTTACGCTTTGCGGTAAGAACAACAAACAGAAAGGAGTATTTACATATGTATTAAATATTATGTAGTAATTACAAGCTTTAAATTCGGCTGTAAGGAGTATCAGTTGGAATGGAATTTGGCCATTTGGATTATAAATGTAAGCTGAAATATCTCCAATAGGGGGGGGGGGGGGGGAGGGCTTTGAACTCCCAATTGGATTAACACAAGGTCTAAATAAAGAAAGAATTGGCTCAATATCTCAGCAAACCGCAAAAGATAAAAAGGCACAGGAATTCGTAAACACGTGTAATCAAAACAGTTGTGGCTGTTTTAATTTGTTTATAGCAAGTTTGAAGTTTTTGTTGTTGTTTTGCTTAATGACGATCAGCTGTTTTCACTTGCAAACCTTTTATTGAAATATCCCCACCAGAAACTTGCAACTTCGTCTCCCAATCAAATGTCAAAATGCGTTCTCTCCCTGCAAGTTTTATGTGTCGCCTAACACACTTGAAAAAAATCTTTATAACATGTTTCAAAGTTTTAAGCTTCTCTAACAGAGCTATTGCTTAATAAATATTTGCGCAGAAGTTGGAAAACCACATAATATATATATGTATTTCTCATGTTCGCATACGAAACGTATATGAAATAGTAACTTGAGCTTTTGTGAACATTTCGTTCAATTGTTTTTAAAGGGTTAATGAAAACAAGTTACTGACAAATATGAATTATTTCAAATATATATTGTCAAATAAGCATGTTTTCAGCGGCTGGATCACTGTGCTATTAACGATTACCGGGGTTTAATTGACTGGTTTTGTTAGGTTAGCTGAAAAATTACCCGTTGTTTATTGTGAACCGAATTTTATGAATTCTGCCATAAATAACTCAACTATACTTAATAAATTCCAGTAAAAATATTTTTCAATCATTTTGGTCTCTAGACAATGCTGGAGAAATATATGAACAGAGGCTTTAACAAGTTGTACTAATTTAAATTGGTCGAATTTCGACCATGGGGGATATTAGTTTTCATTATATCTAAGAACTCGGCCTTCCTACAGAAAATAAGTTTTAAAATTCACATGGAATAAAAATATTTTATTTCAACTTAATTGTCAAATTTTTTATCTCCTCTTTGAGCGCTGAAACTTCTGTTTTGAGATCACTAATATTTTTTTTTGCAAACAACCTAAAAAAAGAGCAGAATAAGTTATTTAACTAATAAATCAATATGTCCGTTACTGCAATAACAAACGTTTTGATTCGTTTTTAAAAGATTTGTATTATGTGCTTTTTTGAAACACTCAAAGATTTAAACGATTTAAGTACATTCATATTTTCATCGTGAAGGATTTCTATCATCCCATCAACCGCGGCTCTAGAAATATTGAAAATTATAGCCTATTTTTAAATTTTTTTCAGCTAACGAAATCTGCTTACTACACTCCGGTATCTCATCGATTAAGCCTACCGTCATCTAATCCCTAACACTTGGAAAGTCAGCTGGAGCACTAGCGCTCCCTTCTTGCGGTAATTCGCAAAACCTAACACGTTCTTTTTTTACTAATCTACGCTTATGACGCTTACTTCACATATTTATTTTAATTAATATGCACATACCGGATAGTTTTAATCACTTTAATACAGTTTTTGTGGCTTATAATTTATTATAAATTTAAGAAGACTTAGTTGCAAACACGAATTGGAAAAATACAAAGGAAAGCTAATAAAGATGTGTATTTACTATTACAGATAGTAACATATCGATTATTGCTTTGGTATCCCGTTTGAGATTATGCACTAAATTCTCGTTTACTTTATAATGCAGAATTTAATGCGTTTTTTATAAATTAAATGTTAGATTACCACGTAATGAAGAAAATAATGTATAAACTTAGTAATTTTTCAAAAACATTTGAATGTTGATTAAGATGTAATCAGTAAAGGCATCTATAATTGCTTAAAATGGAATTTATAATAGATGCTATTGGTATTCATTCGAAAATTAACTTGTTTGAATGATATACTGGAATAATTCTTTAACACTTTTCACACTGGGCTACTAAATATTGAATATAAAGTAATTATAACAACTTATCAGTTGCTATAAAGCTTAAAGTTCAGTTTAAATTGAAATTTTTAGTTGTAGTTCCTACTTTAAAACAACTCTGAATGCGGTTCCCTCATTCCACTCTCTCGGAGTACCTTCATCCACTACAAAGTAGTAGGGGTAAACAATGTATTTGATACCGTGCAAGACGGATGCCAAATGCTTGTACAAAATGTCAGCTAGTCAAATGTGTACTAGTCAGCATATGCATCAGTTACTGTACCACTTTATAGTAGGTTAGTTAATTTTGGGTTGAAAACTACACGAAAATTGCAAAAATTACATTACAAACCACTTTAATGAAAATTTAGTCATCATATATAAAATATGTGTCTATCAAAATAAATATTACTTCACTCTATTAAACAATTGAAACAAATTTCAGTAAAAGTATAGTCGCTATTCGTAGCAATTTTGCCCTTGAAAACATTTATAAAAAGTAATTTTCTTCTTTTCTAAATAGTACTTTTTTCAATGAATTTTATAACTGATTTCGCAGGCATACATTTTTAAATTTTCTTAAAACATTTTATGGAAAATTTAAATATTAATCTCACAACGTGAAGACACCCTATATAACTGCTTTATATATAATAATTTGGGGTTTTTATGTCTTCACGTTCAATATTGCAGTATTTAAATTTGATTGTTTTATTATTGAATACAACGCACCCTGTGTGGTTTGTTCCTACAAATTTAAATTTCAGTTTAAATTTTAATTTGTAGTTTTCACTTTAAAACAACTCTGAACGCGATTTTCTTTATTCCACTCTCTCGGAATACCTTTATCCATTACCTTCCACTCCGATTCGTAAAAGAAGATGCCAAACTAGTAGAGGTAAACAAGGGTAAAACTCAGACTAGGGGTTGAATAGAAAATTAACATGTAGGACGGTGTTGTTAACCGAACGATTGCGGTCCGAATATTGAATCGTTTTCTTTTTCGCTCGTGTATGCATGTATCGACAAATTTAGAGAGTTGTTGCTGCCTATAGGGCTGAACACATTGAATACGGTGGCTACGAACCACAGCTACAATAAAACAAATTTATGCGACAACTGTAGTCAAGCATTGGCTACTTGATTACAATGAAAGCAGCAGCGACAGGTGTGAATTATCTTAAAAAGTAGCAAAGAATTATAGAAAAAGTACAAATTGTGTGAAAGATACATATACCTCAATAAATGAAACTTATATTACAAGTTATTCACTCTTCCTTTCGTTTTTATTGACCAAAAGAAAACAACGCCACGATCTGTCGCTTGTAAAAATAGAAATAGATTTAATCTGGCGACAGCGCCATTCGTGGTTTGTAGCCATGTAGCTATGACGCGCTTAAAATAATGCTTCACATAAGAACGTGTGTACAAATAATATGACAGATGGCGCTTTGCAGTCGCCGTCTTGAATGTGATCGGGCCTTATGATAGCGAAAACGTTGCAGTCGCTCAAACTGGTATGAATAAGTTCACAAAATTTTAGTTAATGAACTATAATGTTTACTAACTAGTTTAGCAGTTGACTGCAGGGTAGGCTACAGTTTGACGATACTACAGCTGTGAATAATTCAGGCATTGAAAACAAAGTCGCAGCTTTATTCGTGGTATTGAAGGTTCCTGTACCCGAAATCTTACAGGGTAGCGAGAGAAATAATTATGAAGCATTGATGGGTGCACTTGAGAGACGCTTTAGGAGCGAACATCGGAAACAGATATACCACATAGAGTTACAAAATCTTTTCCAGAAGGCTAATAAGACTTTGCAGGATTTTGCATAACATCGAGAGATTCGCCCATCTAGAAAATGCAGACGCACCTGTAGCGTACATGGAGAGGGTAAAAGTCAAAAATTTTATAAATGGAATACGAAAGAATAATTCGCTGAGACGGTATCACACACAAGAAACAGCCTAGCTTTTGAGTAAGGCGGCATTCTCCGACTTGGGTAGACAACATTTTGGAAGCGTTGAAAGGAGTACAAAAAATTAGTGATGATGCCATCGAATTCTTCAAGTGCGAAAAATCAGGTCCTGGCCCCTGTAATCTATGCAATTCAGGTGGACGAAAACACAAAGCTGAATGAGATGAGCAAATCTCCCAACCACGTTCATCTCTAAACAGAATCGAGCCAGCCGGAAGAGACGTGGACGGGCTTTAGCAACTGAATGGCCCTTAATCTGTGTCTCGAAAATCGGAAGGAAAGCTGGTATTGTTACTGTTGTGGAATATATGGATGGAAAGTATCTGATTTAATCAATAAGGAGGTGAAACCATTGTATTGAGCAAAGTAAGGTACCGCCGCTAGTGAAGACATCCATGTCGTAAGGGAAGTATTATACATACATACAACTGAACAAAACTGAGGTCCTTTGAACTAAACAAATACGCTAGGGCCAACTCGCCCTAAAGGAAAACACCAGTTTAAGTTTCACAATATTTATACACTTTTTAATAATCAGTCTAAACTAATAACTAAATTACTGCCCAAACCCTTACGCAATTGTGCATAAGCTTACCAAATTGCAGTTATTGCGTTTCATTGTGAAATGCAAATGTGCTGACGTTGCGGCTCGTGCAACGATCGATGGCGGACAAATGTGCTGACATTGCGTCTCGTGTGTTGATCGAACGTGTGAATGGTTTACCTGGGCAGCTGCTGAATGTGTTATCTCCTCCCCCTTTAAAGATCTGCGTCTGGTAGATTAGGTGGTTGGGGGGAACCCTCGCGCCTATGCCCACGGAAGCTTTTATTTAGCAATGAAATATTCAAACTTGGGATACTTAATTTTGCCGTTACCCTATTCCAGATTAACCCAATAGTTATGAACAAAACGGCAAAGCCCATGACCCTTCCGAAGTGATAAACCAGTTTGTTTTCCCTTTTAGGTAGTTAAGGAGTCTGACGTTTCCTGTTGTCATCTCGTGGACAAGATTAATGTCTACGAGAGTTTTGTTCTTCACGCATGTTAGGATAGGAGGCAGAAGCTGGACTCCTGAACTACTCTCGGCCCGGAAAGTTTGGTTGTTTATTTCGGTGGTCTCATTTTGTATCTGTACGATAAAAGAACCCAAAAGAGAATAGATGAAGTTTTCTGATCTAACCATGCCGTTGAAGTTACTGAGAAATATGGTGTCGTCCTTGATTGTTTCAACCGGGAATGACGAATGCCTAGTTGCGCGCATGTGGGAAAGGTTTCCCGAGTTCGTTGCGTTAAAACTGTGCCCTGTGAAAATAAAGGAAAAAGTAAATGCTGAACGAACTAAGTGAAAAAAATATATACATAATAAGTTTTAGTTTGAAGTGCGCGGTTTTTTTTTAAACCGGAAAGTCCTACTGTCCGCCGTACAAGTGTACGGTCCGCGCGGAGGTAAAGCACCACCATTCTACCGAAGGCATCACACCGGACATCTGGAGGAAAACCCGTAAGTAAGTCTTAAATATATTCACCCATCTTGGCAAGACCAAGGCGATATTGGCTTCTATATGGCCAATCTCCAAGGCAAGCAAAATTGCTCGCAGGTACAGATGTATGCATTGCGCACAAATGTGTGTATGTTCGTCATGACCGCGCAGACATAAAAATATCTGAATATGCATATGCTTGTTGATTAGATGCTAATCCACCTACAATTTCTCTTATTTAACTAATGAATTATGTTTTTTATAAAGCAGGTCACATCGTTCCTGGAGAAACACACAGGGCGCAGCCCTTTGACAGTACAACGCCAAAACGAAGAGCTGCAACACCAAAAATTTGCCTTAAATAGTTTGCAGCACGCAACAAGAACTTTACAAGTATAGCCACAGACGGATATTATGCGATGGTAGATACCATTTGGTTTGGGAGATACTAAAACGATCACAACACGGGTATTCAACTTCACCAACATCAGAAAACGAAAACACACATTTCATGGTACATGCTGTTAAATGCTAGAATCCACAGGGGTTGCACGTAAAGGAAGCCACAGTACGATCAACAGGATCAGGACGGAGAGAGACCTCTTTCACCATTTATTCTAAGTTTAACATTTCTTTTCACGCATATTCTGTTATATTAAGGGAGGTATGGGCATAGAGTAGAAAAAGTAGCATAATAAATTTGGGGGCACTTGGCTATTAGAGGGCGGAACCTTGGATTGCAAGGCCATTTTTCTTACAAACTTTTAATTTTCATTCATAATTTATCCATTTTTTTTTAGTATTTTTTCACTTTGTTAAATATTATTCTTTCACCCTATTTTTCTTTTGCTATTGCGGTTTTCGTTATCATTATCTACTTATTTTGAGATTTCTATGTTTAGTTTTTGTACAGTTCACACCCGCTTGTAGAAAACGCAACCTTATTAATTTTTTCATTTTTTTTATTTTTGTTAAGTTTCATTGCAACTTTTGCAGAACTTCAAATTTTTTTATTTAGTTACCTGAACGCGCTAACCGCAACCTTAGGTAACCTTTCTGTTCGGTTCTTTTAAATATTTTTTGCCATTACAAGATTAGGGGTTTTCAAACACATGGTCTTTGTGGCCTGGGGTTTGTGAAACTAAATAGTAGCTCAATAGTCAAGATCACAAGCGAATGATGCAGCTGAGAAACCATTTTGCGCATGATCAAGCATTGAGCATATACTCGTATGTATTTGAGTTTTTTTCCTTTCAGCGCAGATAATCTGCATTGGCGCCTTTGGGTTGAGGGACTTGGTGAGTGATTATTAGACATTGTATATATGCTATATGTGAGTACATATATTACCAGGCCACTCCTCTTGGATATGAGAATGTAGGACAGGAGTTGGAAAAAAAGCAAAATATATGTATATACATAAATATTTCTAAAAGCTTACACACAATCACACGTACACCATCTTCCTTATTTACATTTTTTTTACGTTGCATATTTACATACATAAATGGCCTTGATCTTGAACTAATTTCATATCTGGGTCAGTGGGACAAATTTTGAACAGCTGACCATAAGATCACTATAGGCACAATAGGGGGTATCGAGATTTGACATTTTTTTATAAACTTCTAGGTGTAGTTATCTGCCCATTTATTGAAATTAGTTTTACGTTGATTTATTATAGTAAAAACTTGTTTTTTTTTTGGAATTATCGTTGAAGTCTATATAGGATAAGCATATCTTTCACATATACGTACTTATATTAGTAGATAGCGTAAAAAGTGAATTTCTACCTTTGAAATAATTTATTTTTGGATTAGCATTAACTAGGCAATTACGATTAGAGATAAGTCGAGGGTAGAATTAAGAAACAAAATTGTATAAATAAAGGCATTGTCATGTGGTTGAACATATGTGTATCTTTGCTAATATGCAGGGCTAGGTATTTCAGTTTTTGGTGTAGGTGCTTCACTTGTGTGTGGTGGAGGTGAGTACTAGGAAACATGACAAAATGACAGATAGATAGACTTAAGTCAGGTTTGGGGACACTGTAAGGAATAAGAAGTCAGCACAGTGCCCATGGTTTCACGCAAGCTGCGCGAAATAGGGTGGCAAGACTCCACCTGACAGGACAGGCGTTTTATCTATTCCCTATCTTAGCTCTCTTTCCATTTTCCCCCTTTACTAACCTTTGCAATTAAGCCTTAATAACGTAAATATACATATATATATATATATATTAATCCAAGTTGCTGCATTTTAATTTGCTATTTTTCTTTTCACGGTTCCGTATATTGGCTTACTTCTCCTTTTTCTTTTTTTTTTTTAAATATCTCACACTGTTGGGTACATTAACTTTGTTTAAACTTTTTATTTCCTCTTTGACCTTTTTGTGGTGAATGCCTGATAAACACCTAGAAACAGACAGCGTTTTTGAAGATAGGTGGCCTGGTGGTTTAGGGATCTTATCTACTAATAGGCGTATTACGCGTAGCGTGTCGAGAGCGCTGGCCCAACTCCTGGGCAGTCACCCTACCGTAGCAGCTACTCCAGAACGTCGAACTGGCGGGTTTGCGGGTAGTGCCAATGTGCCGACGACCAACCGGAGCGCAGAGGGGAAGCAAGACACACGCGACTCGAATGAGCCTCCCAGGTGGAAGAAATCGGCTGAAAGCCACGCTTTCTTTTTATACCCAGCTCTACTTGTACACAGGGTATTATAACGTTGTTTGGATAACGGTTGGTTGTACAGGTATAAAGGAATCGAGACAGACCAGGATCGAAAAAAATTTGATTGAGCAATGTCCGCCCGCCCGTCTGTTCGGTACCACGATAACTTGATCAAATGTTGAGATATCTTCACCAAATTGTGTATGCGGGCTTATTTAGACGCAGAATAGATTGGTATTGAAAATGACCGAAATCGGCTAAAAGCCACGCTTTCTTTTTATACCCATCTGTACTTTTACACAGGGTATTATAACTTTGTTTTAATAATAGTTGTTTGTACAGGTATAAAGGAATCGAGATAGATAGAGACTTCCATATATCAAAATGACCAGGATCGAAAAAAGATTTGATTGAGCCATGTCCGTTCGTCCGTCTGTTAGTTAACACGATAACTTGATCAAATATTGAGATATCTTCACCAAATTGTGTATGCGGGCTTATTAAGACTCGGAATAGATTGGTATTGGAAATGAGCGAAATCGGACGATAACGACGCCCCCTTTTCCTATATCGAAAATATTGAAAAATTGAAAAAATGAGATAATTCGAAAACGAATACCACTAAACTAATGAAATTTAGTAGGTGGATTGACTTTATAACGCAAAACACAAGTTCAGTAAAATTTTGGAATATGGGTGTGGCACCGCCCAGATTTAGAAGAAGCAAATTCAGAAGTTTAACAAGCTGTAAATCAATAGCCGTTGGAGATATAACTTTGAAATTTGGCATAGACATTTTTTTATACCCAGCTCTACTTGTACATAGGGTATTATAACTTTGTTCCGATAACGGTTGGTTGTACAGGTATAAAGGAATCGAGATAAATATAGACTTCCATATATCAAAATGACCAGGATCGAAAAAAAATTTGATTGAGCCATGTCCGTCCGTCTGCACGATAACACGACAACTTGATCAAATATTGAGATATCTTCACCAAATTTGGTATGCGGGCTTATTTAGACTCAGAATAGATTGGTATTGAAAATGTGCGAAATCGGACTATAACCACGCCCTGTAGTGTAGTCAAAGTAAATGCATACATAAATGCATGCATACTTACAAACAGTCGGCACGCAGCTTTTAAAAACTGTCGAATACGCTTTGTCAGCAAAGTCACACGCTATGCGGCAATGCCCACAAATGCGAACATATGTATGAACATATGTGCAAATGCACAAGCCAATGTTTGTATATGAATGTAGGTATGAATGTACCAGCGAGCGTTTGTATACGCTGGCTTACATACTTTGGTTGAGCTTAGAATTTAGGTAAATATGTATTATGGTAAATAAGTAGTACATAAGAATTATTTGTATAAATAAAACGAAAAGATGTTCAATAAAGCAATTGATGTTTGGTGCCGATTGCGGGCACAACACCAATCGTAATATTTTTATTACATGGCGATCCTGCCTGTTTAGATCCTGCCTTTTTAGATCCTGCCAGATCCGCTGAACAAAAGCGGAATCTTTTTTAAATCCTGCCAGATCCGCTGAAAAAAAAGCGGAATCCTTTTTAAATCCTGCCGAAAACCTTGAGCTGCCGAAACTAAGCCGGCAGTCTCCTTCCAACACATGCTGAAAATTTAAAACAAAAAATTACGCATTACTCGAATATCGCAATACTCCATTGAAAGATATAAATGCATCGCCAGCAGAGCTACTAATGAGCAGAAAAAGCACGGACACTTATACTGGGTAAAACAGATATTTTTCGACTACAATTAGTGCCCAACATACAACAAAATATAAAAGCTAAGAATCGAACATCAAAACGATACGATCCAACCATACCACATATGCATAAGCGAAGTGGAATAAGGATTTTGGACTGAACAAACAAAGCAAATCCCGCAGCAAGGGAAGGACACATCAAGAGAAAAAAAGGAAAAAATTATATAATTTAAGTATTTTAACATTTATTTAGAAGCATATAGCAACCTAACGGCTGCTGCCATTAAGGGCAAAAAGTAGATTTTTGCCGGTAAATTTAAAAAAAATTTTTTTCAAATAAATGAACAGTATAATTAATCAGGGAGAATATGAAGCAATATTCTTACATAGAAATTTTCAAACTTCTGATCAGAGAATAATTATGAATTTTTTTTTTTGAGAAAAATAATAAGAAAAAGCTAAGGCTAGTTCCCATGCAAGAGTAAACCCAACAACCCTCGTGGAGTAAACAAATTTTGTGACTTCTTAATTTTTTTTTGAAAGAGGGAAATTTAAAATTTTTCAAAATGGCATGGTGGAAACCCATACTGAATGGCATTATGATAGGTATCGCAGGATACGAAGTAGGAAAAGAAAGTTCAGAAAATAAAATACAAGAAAATAGATTAGTAAAATATGAACCTACAATCGAAATAGATAAAAAAATGTACCCGATACTGCAGATAACTGGCTGGTTGCTTTCATCTGCATGTTCATATTTTTGGTTATTGCGATAATAATGATACTAAAAAATTTCATAGAGAACAAATTAAGGAGATTAACTCTTCAGTAGGCACGTTATTTTTAGTGACGCGAGTAGGCACGTGGTCTACGATCGTAGACGATTTTCATATTGTTATTTAATGTACTATTTGAATTTCCTTTTTTTCTTAATTCATGAGAAATATTTTGTAGGCTATTAGTAACAATATAAACTAGTTTTCAATTTAAAATATATTACTCTCTCTCTCTCTATGGCGCGATATACAACAGGTATATCATCATAAACCTCCTAAGAGATTTTTGCGCCAAGCTTCTCTTCAAATTTGTGGTGTGCCGATTTGAATTTTCCCTACAAATTGGTGGGACCTACAGTTTTTTGCCGACTCCGAACGGCATCTACAAAGGAGACGAATTTTTGCTGAGAAGCCTGTCATGGCAGAAATACACTCGGAGAGTTTGCCAAACCACTGCCGAGGGGCGACCCCGTTTTTTGAAAAACTTTTTTCAAATCACTTTTGATGTTACCTGTACCAGGGCTCAAACCATGGACCTTCGGTGTGGTAGGCCGGCAACACTACCTTCACACCACGGCGGCCGTAAATTCAGCAAAAACATTACCATATGTGTTTTTTTGTATTTATTGCAATCCATTAGTGTTTATTTAATTTAACATCGAAAAAGTGACAAAAAAGTTATAATTATTCTCAAAACTTAAAGTAAAAATATTTAAAATTCACTGCATTAAATAAAAAAAAAAAGTTCAATATAAAATAAATGTGTATCGCTTTCTTGATAACTGCTTATATTTCGTCAATGAGGCAAGCAGTGCAGCTCTCTCTCATATGATCCTTACAGGCAAACCTGCCACAATTTGAACACGATTTTCGGGATGATTTATTTTTAGCGCGAGGGCAAATGTGACAACGTCCTACATAGTTTAGTGGTCGTTGAATGGGTTGTGGCGGATTAACTGGAATACCAAGAAGGTGACGAGTACGCTGTCTTATCTCTTTAGGTAGTTGAGGAATACTTGATCTGACTTCAATTTGTGGTCGAATTAGTTCCCAAGCGCATTTTTCAAGAAATTCACATCGATTCAAATTTTCGTTGGGATGATTTGCTCTATACACACAAAGTCCGTTTATTCCAGAGATGTTTAGCAAATTGCGACGCGTGTTTCTTGCAACATTATATTTCTGGCATAAACAGTTAAAAACAGTTATGTAGTTAATGAATGAATGCAGGTATTAATCGAAGCAATAGCCAACATTTTGATTTTTTAAGAAACCGCGGCTTTTCAAAAAAAAATCCTCGAATTTTCGAAGAAAGTTTCAGTTGCAAGTGGTTAAAAAAATAGAAATAGTTGCCAAAAAATGCATTCCTTCGATTAATACCTGAGGAATATATCTAAGAATATAGTGAGAAAATTTGAAAACGATCGGTCAAGCCGTTTTGGAGAAATCGTGCTCACCGACTTTCAAAACACCGTTTTGAGAAAAACTTGTTTAAAGTTTCAAAAGACTTTTTACACATAGTAAACAATTTTTTTTTTACTCACATCGAGTCATCTATTCCCGGGCCATATGCTGAATCCTCAGCGACAATGTTTACATCCAATATTTCTAGCTGCTGTTGTATGCGAGCCATTCTTCCCTTGTGTGTACTACCTTGTGCTCTAGAGTTAGCTATCGTAACTCGCTCAGCGTCCTCTTTTTTTACGTAAGCGTGGGCATTGGGTCCAAGCGATAACCCTAAAGCTCTCATGTAATACAGGAGTGAGGTTTTACCTTCATTAAATATTTGAAATTTCAAATTCGATATTCGGTGGATGTATCGAATGGCACTGAAATGTCTTCCTGGGACTTGAATTTTTAAGCTGACACACTAAAGATACCTGCATCGGATTCTGCTGTTTTGGGATTAAATACATTTTTCCGCCTTCTTCCTCTTGATATCTGCAACTTTGTAGAAGCTCTTGCTGTTCTAGTACACTTCATAGGCATTATCAAAGATAAAACACTGAACTAAGAGTACACAACTAAATTCAGCTATCAGCAACGCGTTTGTGTAAGTTTTATAGATCGAGCTTCTCTTTTTTTATAATTACACCTTGAGGCGTTGCTACAAATTTGCTTATATCTTCGGGAATATTTGTCGGATTGGTTTAAATTTTTTTGAGAATATACTAAAATATATGTACATTCTAAAAATGCAAAAAAAAAAATCGATTTTTCCAAAATTACAACTAGGCATACCCCCTTAACAATTTAGGCCAAACAGAGGCGAACCAAATATTTTATGTAGACAGACAAGTATACCCGTTATTTAAATGCACCATAGAAACGGCAGAGCCAACTACTTTCGAAAAAGATTTTCAAATTACTTTTAACAAATTTTTGTTGAAAGGCAAAAAGAAAGTAAAGAACAGACATTTCCTTTCGTTTTTTCCAAAAATTAAAAATAACAGGGCACAGACAACAAAACATACAAAATTCATTAAAAAATCGATGGCAAAGCAGAAAACCTGCCCAGTTTGGATACTTTCAATATACCCGACCAAATAAAAGACAGTCGCGAGGTAACCCCGATATTCATCGAGAGACTTAAAATAAATGTCTTTAAAAGCATGCAAATAACAGAAAGACCAGTACAAATATTAAATAAAAAACAAAATAATATAAATAAAATAAAAAGTCACAAAGAGAACACTAAAATATATATATATGAAGCGCTATATAAATGTGGAAAAATAAAAAGACTAGTCCAGCTCGTTTTCGAAGGAAAATTTGTAGCGAAATAAATATGAAAAACCGATTGTTGAGGCGAAGATTGACTTAGGATAATTCTTTGCCAGGCTGAAAAAAGCCGGCAATCAAGAAAAAGGAAAAATACAGTTGTCCTTAAGGACAAATTGTTTAAAAGTAATTATACTCGAGTAGGCACATTTAAAATAAAAATAAGGTACCTAAGTTCTCAAACATCTAACTATAGCATTAACTCTGCAGGTTATGCATGTGACGAAAATGAAAAAAAAAAATATTATTTTTATTATATACTAAATAAAAGTATCACGATGATCCTGTTTTTGGTGGCAAACGTATAACTAATAAAATAAAATAAAATAAAAAGAGCACTGGAAATGCATGACAAATGATATCGGAAGATGAAAAAAAGGCCCCGTTTGCAATAAAATAGAATCGATAAAAAAAAAAAAATCGTTTTAAAGAAAAAACGGAACACCCTAATGTTAGAAGATTCAGTAAGCACACTAATAAGCTTACATATAGAAGCAAAAGAGGCTAAACAGAAAAACAAAATTAGTTATTATAGGAAAATACAGTATAAGGAAATAAATTTAGGAACTTTAGATTTAACTGAAAATGAAGCAGGCCATAGGTAGTAGCTTTAGAGGGCCCTATAGAATAAAAAATAGGTTTAAGGAAAATAATACAGGTACATTTAGGAAGGTAAGAAAAATAAATTTGTAAATCCCTATAGTATAGAAAGTAGCGATAGTTACAGTTTAAAACACCCCCTGTGGGTTAGGGGTTTAGAATATGCCCGAGGTAGGCATACCGGTCGTAAGAGGCGACTAATATGCACAAAGGTAATGACGTGCAACTCGATGGTTGATCTACGGATATGATGCCTCTCACCTCTCATTACCCATCTCTCCTTCCTTACGGAAGGAGGGGTGACATGACCTAGAAGGTTCCTCTGGTCATACCAAATCGCTACCACGACAGTCGGGCAGTACCGCAAGGGAGTACCGGAGCGTACCGGATTCATATCCGGCCAAGGACTGTCAGTTCGACAGCAACCCCCAAAACCTTCGGGGAGTTTTTTTGTCGTTACAACAACAACAACACAGTTTAAAACACCTTTTAGGAAGATAAGGAAAATATCTTTAATAACTTTTAGGAAGGTAAAGAAAATATCTTTAGAACCCCTACAGAATAGAAAATATTATTAAGGAAAATATCAGTAAGGAAAATATTAGTAAGGAAAATTACTTTAACACACTTTAGAAGTAACAAATGTTAGTAAGGAAAGTTACTTTAATTCCCTATAAGGCAGAAAATATTGATAGAAACAATAATTTTACTCTAGTTCCTTATAAGGTAGAAAGCATAGATAGAAATAATAAGTATATTATAAATAATGAGAATAAGAAAATCTTAATACACAAAAATAGACTTAAATTGTTAGAATAAATACACTGCATTTTGACTCACATGTTTACTCATAAATTTTTATTGTACACTTACAAACAAACCCATAAATTAGGAAATTTGTTGTATACAAATAAAAACTTATTAAAATAAAATTGTTTCATTTAATTACTCTCAATGTAACTCAACACTTAAGAAAAATGATCAAAAGAAAAGTCGTAAAAATGCACCAATGTACAAACAAACATTTTACCGAAATAAATTATTTAATAGTCCACTTGAAAATAAAGTAAACAAAGAACAAAATTTTGTCACTTAAACAAACCAAAACAAAAAAAAAAAAAAAACTGTATCAACTTACATTTAAAAAGTAAAGTAAATAAACACAAAATCTAAGCAAGTTATAAAATAATCGAATTGGAGTTTTACATATTTATATATATAAAACTTTTTGAAAAGGTAGATGTAGTGTAGTCAAAGTAAATGCATACATAAATGCATGCATACTTACAAACAGTCGGCACGCAGCTATTAAAAACTGTCGAATACGCTTTGTCAGCAAAGTCACACGCTATGCGGAAATGCCCACAAATGCGTTGCAATCATACGAACATATGTATGAACATATGTGCGAATGCACAAGCCAATGTTTGTGTATGAATGTAGGTATGAATGTACCAGCGAGCGTTTGCATACGCTGGCTTACATACTTTGGTTGAGCTTAGAATTTAGGTAAATATGTATTATGGTAAATAAGTTGTACATAAGAATTATTTGTATAAATAAAACGAAAAGATGTTCAATAAAGCAATTGATGTTTGGTGCCGATTGAGGGCACAACACCAATCGTAATCTTTTTATTACAGCCCCCTTTTCCTACATCGAAAATATCGAAAAACTTTAAAAATTAGATAATTTGAAAACGAATACCATTAAATTAATGAAATTTGGTAGGTGGATTGATTTTATAACGCAAAACACAAGTTCAGTAAAATTTTGGAATATGGGCGTGGGAAAAAATTTGTTTGAGCCATGTCCGCCGGTCCGTCTGTCCGTTAACACGATAACTTGATCAAATATTGAGATATCTTCACCAAATTTGGTATGCGGGCTTATTTAGACTCAGAATAGATTGGTATTGAAAATGAGTGAAATCGGACGGTAACCACGCTCCCTTTTCCTATATCGAAAATATCGAAAAATTAAAAAAATGAGAATAATGAAATTTGGTAAGTGCATTGATTTTATAACGCAAAACACAAGTTCAGTAAAATTTTGGAATATGGGCGTGGGAACGCCCACATTAAGAAGAAGCAAATTCTGAAGTTTAACAAGCTGTTAATCAATAGCCGTTGGAGATATAACTTTGAAATTTGGCATAGACATTATTATATTATTATAACTTTGCTCGGATAACGGTTGGTTGTACAGGTATAAAGGAATCGAGATAGATATAGACTTCCATATATCAAAATGACCAGGATCGAAAAAAAATGTAACTGAACCATGTCCGTCCGACTTTCCGTTAACACGATAACTTGATCAAATATTGAGATATCTTCACCAAATTTGGTGTGCGGGCTTATTTAGACTCAGAATAGATTGGTATTGAAAATGAGTGAAATCGGACGGTAACTACGCTCCCTTTTCCTATATCGAAAATATCGAAAAATTAAAAAAATGAGAATAATGAAATTTGGTAAGCGCATTGATTTTATAACGCAAAACACAAGTTCAGTAAAATTTTGGAATATGGGCGTGGGAACGCCCACATTAAGAAGAAGCAAATTCTGAAGTTTAACAAGCTGTAAATCAATAGCCGTTGGAGATATAACATTGAAATTTGGCATAGACATTTTTTTATACCCAGCTGTACTTGTACACAGGGTATTATAACTTTGTTCAGATAACGGTTGGTTGTACAGGTATAAAGGAATCGATATAGATATAGACTTCCATATATCAAAATGACCAGGAACGAAACAAAATTTTATTGAGTAATGTCCTCCCATCCGTCTGTCCGTTAACACGATTACTTGATCAAATATTGAGATATATTCACCAAATTTGTATGCGGGCTTATATAGACTCAGAATAGATTGGTCTTGAAAATGAGCGAAATCGGACGATAACCACGCTCCCTTTTCCTATATCGAAAAATTTTAAAAATGTGATAATTTGAAAACGAATACCACTAAATTAATGAAATTTGGTAGGTGGATTGATTTTATAATGCAAAATACACATTGCAATTGTCGTCGAGTTGTTCGGACGTGTTTTATCTGCATTCCTACTTCTCTCTATGAATTGATAACTTACTAAATATAAGTGAGAATGTGAATTTTTTCTCAAGTGCCTTTTGAAGTAGTGTATTATTACTTACTTATAATTATGAAATAGTGACTCTTGTTTTTGTGACTGATCGATGATTTAATTAAATCAATACGTAATTACAAAGTTTTTCACGCATATGCAAAAAACAATAATGCCTTGTGTGTGCGAGCAAAGGGTTGATAGAAATCTACCGAAAGATCAGAAAGTGCAGTGTGCAAAGATCTCTTCCACGCCACTTGTGTTGGTATTCGTCCGGCTGATATCGAATTTTTGCAAAGTGCCATAGTGATAATTCTCCTATTAATGCCGAGAGCCAGCAAACAATAATAAATTCTTTATTTAATCTAATAACGTCTCTTCAAACGGAAAATGCTAGTGTGTTAAAGTCGGTGAGTGCGCTAAATGAAGTTAATAATAACCTGGTGCTGGAATCGGCAAAAATAAGTTCGGCCCTTCAATCCATTCAAAGCAAACTTGCCGATAAAGATAAAATTATTGCTGCGCTAACCTCTGAAGTAAAGAGTCTGCGAGTCTCTTTCAATGTTGTTTTTGATAAGCTAAGAGTAAACAGTGAAACTACCTACTCTTCGATGCCAGTTAATTCAATGTCAACTTGTGCTTCATCTGCTGCATCTCTCGTTGGCGCACTTTCCTATGCTCATATTATTTCATCAAACATGAGCACCGATTCTAATAATACTCCCGCAGTAACAACAATGGCCACAATTAGAAGAAGCAAATTCAGAAGTTTAACAAGCTGTAAATCAATAGCCGTTGGAGATATAACATTAAAATTTGGCCAAGACATTTTTTCGTAGCGACAACTGTTTGCTGTGAAAATGAGCGAAATCGGCTAAAAGCCACGCTTTCTTTTTATACCCAGCTGTACTTGTACACAGGGTATTATAACTTTGTTTGAATGATGTTTGGTTGTACAGGTATAAAGGAAGCGGGATAGATAGAGACTTCCATATATCAAAATGAGCAGGATCGAAAAAAAATTTGATTGAGCAATGTCCGCCCGTCCGTCTGTCCGTTAACACGATAACTTGATCAAATATTGAGAGATCTTCACCAACTTCTGTCTGCGGGCTTATTTAGACTCAGAATAGATTGGTATTGAAAATGAGCGAAATCGGACGATAACCACGCCCCCTTTTCCTATATCGAAAATATCGAAAAATTGAAAAAATGAGATAATTCGAAAACGTATACCACTAAATTAATGAAATTTGGTAGGTGAATTGATTTTATAACGCAAAATACACGTTGATTAAAAATTTTGGAATATGGGCGTGGTAACGCCTACATTTAGAAGAAGCCAATTCAGAAGTTGAAGAAACTGGAAATCAGTAGCCGTTGGAGATATAACATTGAAATTTGGCATAGAAATTTTTTTACACCCAGCTCTACTTGTACACAGGGTATTATAACTTTGTTCGGATACCGGTTGGTTGTACAGGTATAAAGGAATCGAGATAGATATAGACTTCCATATATCAAAATGACCAGGATCGAAAAAACCTTGATTGAGCAATGTCCGCCCGTCCGTCTGTCCGTTAACACGATAACTTGATCAAATATTGAGATATCTTCACCAAATTCGGTATGCGGGCTTATTTGGACTCACAATAGATTAGTATTGAAAATGAGCGAAATCAGACAATAACCACGCCCCTTTTTCCTATATCGAAAATATCGAAAAAACTTAAAAAATGAGATAATTCGAAGACGAATACCACTAAATTACTGAAATTTGGTGGTGGATTGATTTTATAACGCAAAACACAAGTTCAGTAAAATTTTGGAATATGGGCGTGGCAACGCCTACAATTAGATGAAGCAAATTCAGAAGTTTAACAAGCTGTAAATCAATAGCCGTTGGAGATATAACATTGAAATTTGGCCAAGACATTTTTTCGTAGCGACAACTGTTTGCTGTGAAAATGAGCGAAATCGGCTAAAAGCCACGCTTTCTTTTTATACCCAGCTGTACTTGTACACAGGGTATTATAACTTTGTTTGAATAATGGTTGGTTGTACAGATATAAAGGAATCTAGATAGATACAGACTTCCATATATCAAAATGACCAGGACCGAAAAAAAATTTGATTGAGCCATGTCCGTCCGTCTTTCCGTTAACACGATCACTTGATCAAATATTGAGATATCTTCACCAAATTCGGTATGCGGGCTTAGTTAGACTCACAATAGATTGGTATTGAAAATGAGCGAAATCGGACGATAACCACGCTCCCTTTTCCTATATCGAAAATATCGAAAAATTTTGAAAATGAGATAATTTGAAAACGAATACCACCAAATTAATGAAATTTGGTAGGTGGATTGAATTTATAACGCAAAATACACACTGCGTAAAATTTTGGAATATAGGCGTGGTAACGCCCACATTTAGAAGAAGCAAAATCAGAAGTTTAACAAGCTGTAAATCAATAGCCGTTGGAGATATAACATTGAAATTTGGCATAGACATTTTTTCATACCCAGCTGTACTTGTACACAGGGTATTATAACTTTGTTTGGATAACGGTTGGTTGTACAGGTATAAAGAAATCGATATAGATATAGACTTCCATATATCAAAATTACCAGGATCGAAAAAAAATTTGATTGAGCCATGCCCGTCCGTCTGCCCGGTAACACGATAACTTGATCAAATATTGAGATATCTTCACCAAATTCGGTATGCGGGCTTATCTAGACTCAGAATAGTTTGGTATTGAAAATGAGCGAAACCGGACGATAACCACGCTCCCTTTTCCTATATCGAAAATATCGAAAAAATTTAAAAAATTAGATAATTTGAAAACGAATACCACTAAATTAATGAAATTTGGTAGGTGAATTGATTTTATAACGCAAAATACACGTTGATTAAAAATTTTGGAATATGGGCGTGGTAACGCCTACATTTAGAAGAAGCCAATTCAGAAGTTGAAGAAACTGGAAATCAGTAGCCGTTGGAGATATAACATTGAAATTTGGCATAGAAATTTTTTTACACCCAGCTCTACTTGTACACAGGGTATTATAACTTTGTTCGGATACCGGTTGGTTGTACAGGTATAAAGGAATCGAGATAGATATAGACTTCCATATATCAAAATGACCAGGATCGAAAAAAAACTTGATTGAGCAATGTTCGCCCGTCCGTCTGTCCGTTAACACGATAACTTGATCAAATATTGAGATATCTTCACCAAATTCGGTATGCGGGCTTATTTAGACTCACAATAGATTGGTATTGAAAATGAGCGAAATCGAACGATAACCACGCTCCCTTTTTCTAAATCGGAAATAGCGAAAAATTTTAAAAATGAGATAATGTGAAAACGAATACCACTAAATTAATGAAATTTGGCAGGTGGATTGATTTTATAACACACATTGAGTAAAATTTTGGAATATGGGCGTGGTAACACCTACATGTAGAAGAAGCAGATTCAGAAGTTTAACAAGCTGTAAATCAATAGCCGTTCGAGATATAACATTGAAACTTAGCATAGACATTCTTTTATACCCAGCTGTACATGTACACAAGGTATTATAACTTTGTTTGGATAACGGTTGGTTGTACAGGTATAAAGGAATCGAAATAGATATAGACTTCCATATATCAAAATGACCAGGATCGAAAAAAAATTTGATTGAGCAATGTCCGCCCGTCCTTCTGTCCGTTAACACGATAACTTGATCAAATATTGAGATATCTTCCCCAAATTGGCATGCGGGCTTATTTAGACTCAGAATAGATTGGAATTGAAAATGAGCGAAATCGGAGAATAACCACGCTCCCTTTTCCTATATCGAAAGATTGAAAAAATTAGATAATTCGAAAACGAATACCACTAAATTAATCAAATTTGGTAGGTGGATTGATTTTATAACGCAAAACACAAGTTCAGTAAAATTTTGGAATATGGGCGTGGTAACGACAACTTGATCAAATATTGAGGTATCTTCACCAAATTCGGTATGCGGGCTTATTTAGACTCAGAATAGATTGGAATTGAAAATGAGCGAAATCGGACGATAACCACGCTCCCTTTTCCTATATCGAAAAATTGAAACAATTAGATAATTTGAAAACGAATACCACTAAATTAATGAAATTTGGTAGGTGGATTGATTTTATAACGCAAAACACAAGTTCACTAAAATTTTGGAATATGGGCGTGGTAACGTCTACATTTAGAAGAAGCAAATTCAGAAGTTTAACAAGCTGTAAATCATTAGCCGTTGGAGATATAACATTGAAATTTGGCATAGACATTTTTTATACCCAGCTCTACTTGTACACGGGGTATTATAACTTTGTTCGGATAACGGTTGGTCGAAAAACAGGATCGAAAAAAAATTTGATTGAGCAATGTCAGCCCGTCCGTCTGCCCGTTAACACGATAACTTCATAAAATATTGAGATATCTGCACCAACTTCGGTATGCAGGTTTATTTAGACTCAGAATAGATTGGTATTGCAAATGAGCGAAATCGGACTATGACCACGCTCCCTTTTCCTATATCGAAAAATTGAAAAAATTAGATAATTCGAAAACGAATACCATTAAATTAATGAAATTTGGTGGTTGATTGATTTTATAACGCAAAACACAAGTTCAGTCCAAATTTGGAATATGGGCGTGGCAACGCCCACAATTAGAAGAAGCAAATTCAGAAGTTTAACAAGCTGTAAATCAATAGCCGTTGGAGTATAACATTGAAATTTGGCATAGAAATTTTTTATACCCAGCTGTACTTGTATACAGGGTATTATAACTTTGTTCGGATAACGGTTGGTTGTACAGGTATAAAGGAATCGAGATAGATATAGACTTCCATATATCAAAATGACCAGGATCGAAAAAAAATCTGATTGAGCCATGTCCGTCCGTCCGTCTGTCCGTTAAAACGATAACTTGATCAAATATTGAGATATCTTCACCAAATTAGGTATGCGGGCTTATCTAGACTCAGAATAGTTTGGTATTGAAAATGAGCGAAACCGGACGATAACCACGCTCCCTTTTCCTATATCGAAAATATCGAAAAAATTAAAAAATTTAGATAATTTGAAAACGAATACCACTAAATTAATGAAATTTGGTAGGTGAATTGATTTTATAACGCAAAATACACGTTGATTAAAAATTTTGGAATATGGGCGTGGTAACGCCTACATTTAGAAGAAGCCAATTCAGAAGTTTAAGAAACTGGAAATCAGTAGCCGTTGGAGATATAACATTGAAATTTGGCATAGAAATTTTTTTACACCCAGCTCTACTTGTACACAGGGTATTATAACTTTGTTCGGATACCGGTTGGTTGTACAGGTATAAAGGAATCGAGATAGATATAGACTTCCATATATCAAAATGACCAGGATCGAAAAAAAATTTTATTGAGCAATGTCCGCCCGTCCGTCTGTCCGTTAACACGATAACTTGATCAAATATTGAGATATCTTCCCCAAATTGGCATGCGGGCTTATTTAGACTCAGAATAGATTGGAATTGAAAATGAGCGAAATCGGAGGATAACCACGCTCCCTTTTCCTATATCGAAAGATTGAAAAAATTAGATAATTCGAAAACGAATACCACTAAATTAATCAAATTTGGTAGGTGGATTGATTTTATAACGCAAAACACAAGTTCAGTAAAATTTTGGAATATGGGCCTGGTAACGACAACTTGATCAAATATTGAGGTATCTTCACCAAATTCGGTATGCGGGCTTATTTGGACTCAGAATAGATTGGAATTGAAAATCAGCGAAATCGGACGATAACCACGCTCCCTTTTCCTATATCGAAAAATTGAAACAATTAGATAATTTGAAAACGAATACCACTAAATTAATGAAATTTGGTAGGTGGATTGGTTTTATAACGCAAAACACAAGTTCACTAAAATTTTGGAATATGGGCGTGGTAACGTCTACATTTAGAAGAAGCAAATTCAGAAGTTTAACAAGCTGTAAATCATTAGCCGTTGGAGATATAACATTGAAATTTGGCATAGACATTTTTTATACCCAGCTCTACTTGTACACGGGGTATTATAACTTTGTTCGGATAACGGTTGGTTGTACAGGTATGAAGGAATCGAGATAGATATAGACTTCCATATATCAAAATGACCAGGATCGAAAAAAAACTTGATTGAGCAATGTCCGCCCGTCCGTCTGTCCGTTAACACGATAACTTGATCAAATATTGAGATATCTTCACCAAATTCGGTATGCGGGCTTATTCAGACTCACAATAGATTGGTATTGAAAATGAGGGAAATCGGAGGATAACCACGCTCCCTTTTCCTATATCGAAAATATTGAAAAATTTAAAAAATGAGATAATTTGAAAACGAATACCACTAAATTAATGAAATTTGGTTGGTGGATGGATTTTATAACGCAAAATACACGTTGAGTAAAAATTTTGGAATATGGGCGTGGTAACGTCTACATTTAGAAGAAGCAAATTCAGAAGTTTAACAAGCTGTAAATCATTAGCCGATGGAGATATACCATTGAAATTTGGCATAGACATTTTTTATACCCAGCTCTACTTGTACACGGGGTATTATAACTTTGTTCGGATAACGGTTGGTTGTACAGGTATAAAGGAATCGACATAGATATAGACTTCCATATATCAAAATGACCAGGATCGAAAAAAAATTTGATTGAGCAATGTCCGCCCGTCCGTTTGTCCGTTAACACGACAACTTGATCAAATATTGAGATATCTTCACCAAATTCGGTATGCGGGCTTATTTAGACTCAGAATAGATTGGTATTGAAAATGAGCGAAATCGGACTATAACCACGCCCCCTTTTCCTATATCGAAAATATCGAAATATTTAAAAAATTAGATAATTTGAAAACAAATACACTAAATTAATGACATTTGGTAAGTGAATTCATTTTATAACGCAAAACACAAGTTCAGTAAAATTTTGGAATATGGGGAAGAAGCAAATTCAGAAGTTTAACAAATTGTAAATCAATAGCCATTGGAGATATAACATTGAAATGTGGCATAGACATTTTTTTATACCCAGCTGAACTTGTACACAGGGTACTATAACTTTGTTTGGATAACGGTTGGTTGTACAGGTATAAAGGAATCGACATAGATATAGACTTCCATATATCAAAATGACCAGAAAAAAAATTTGATTGAGCAATGTCAGCCCGTCCGTCTGCCCGTTAACACGATAACTTCATAAAATATTGAGATATCTGCACCAACTTCGGTATGCAGGTTTATTTAGACTCAGAATAGATTGGTATTGCAAATGAGCGAAATCGGACTATGACCACGCTCCCTTTTCCTATATCGAAAAATTGAAAAAATTAGATAATTCGAAAACGAATACCACTAAATTAATGAAATTTGGTGGTTGATTGATTTTATAACGCAAAACACAAGTTCAGTCTAAATTTGGAATATGGGCGTGGCAACGCCCACAATTAGAAGAAGCAAATTCAGAAGTTTAACAAGCTGTAAATCAATAGCCGTTGGAGATATAACATTGAAATTTGGCATAGAAATTTTTTATACCCAGCTGTACTTGTATACAGGGTATTATAACTTTGTTCGGATAACGGTTGGTTGTACAGGTACAAAGGAATCGAGATAGATATAGACTTCCATATATCAAAATGACCAGGATCGAAAAAAAATCTGATTGAGCCATGTCCGTCCGTCCGTCTGTCCGTTAACACGATAACTTGATCAAATATTGAGATATCTTCACCAAATTCGGTATGCGAGCTTATTTAGACTCAGAATAGATTGGTATTGAAAATGAGCGAAATCGGACTATAACCACGCCCCTTTTCCTATATCGAAAATATCGAAATATTTAAAAAATTAGATAATTTGAAAACAAATACACTAAATTAATGACATTTGGTAAGTGAATTCATTTTATAACGCAAAACACAAGTTCAGTAAAATTTTGGAATATGGGGAAGAAGCAAATTCAGAAGTTTAACAATTTGTAAATCAATAGCCGTTGGAGATATAACATTGAAATGTGGCATAGACATTTTTTTATACCCAGCTGTACTTGTATTATAACTTTGTTTGGATAACGGTTGGTTGTACAGGTATAAAGGACAGTAGAAATTAAAACGCAAACACCTTTTAAGTCACTTAATGATTTTGCAATTTATTATTACAAAAATAATAATATTAATACAATTGTTTCGGCACTCACGTAGTGCCTTCTTCAGCTGTTAGCGTTCAACTAGCCATTGTCTAGCCTAAAACAATAAACAAACAAAGAGAGAAATTGCAGTATTCCGACAATTACATTAACAAAAAATATTTAAGTTTATCGGAAAGCTGCAAAAAGACTTGAGTACAGTGGACCAATATCCCTATTAACAGCAACCTTTTCATTTACATAAATATGTAGGGATTCTAAGATATTTAATTTATTACTATTTGATTCACATTAATTTGAAATCGTCTTCACTTATAGCATCGGCGGCCAAACAACTCAGCATACATTTTTCGTCGAGTAATAACCTCTTTTTTCATTTTTGGAAGAGGGTTTTTTACCTTAATTACCTTCGTCAATCAATGCGCGCATACCATTGTTGTAATCGTCCTCATTTAAAACAACAACACAGTTTCCTTTGTCAGACTTTGTTATATACACATTTTTTCGGTTGAGCGACTTTACGGCGCTATGTAAATTATCGGAATTTTGGTGTTTTTTGGGGGTTTTTTCCGCCTCGTCGGGTTCTACTCTTCCGAGAGCTAACTCAGAGTCGACGATACTTTCATTATTGTCAAGAGCAACATCTGAATTGTTTATAATAAGGTTTGGTATAAACTTGCTAGTGGAAATCTTTTTCGGACACGTTACTTGCAGTTTTTTCTGCTTGCATCTCTTAGTTTGCATTTGTTGTCGGGAGAGACGGTATATTTTAGCGTTTAACTTTATTAGAAAATGATCCCAGACAACGGATGGAAACTTGCACGATAATATTTTGTGTAATTTGTACGCGGTTAGCTCGCAAGAGGATAATTGGGCATGTTTTTCTTTTAACGCTTGACTCAGCCAATATCGTTTAGCTTTCATAATAGATGCTTGTCCCATTCTGCACTTTGATTTACATTTAAAAGAAAAATCGATAAATTTTATAATCACTTGAAGGCTTTTACATTTCGATAAAAACCACACATCCGGGTAATAAGTTTAGACCAATCATCGCTGGGTATACTTCCCCTATGTCAAATATTGCCGGATGGTTGAGCAAATACTTCAACAAGGTTGAGAGCTTTGACAATTTTTCCATTAAAAATTCATTAGATTTGATTTCAAGAATCAAAGATGTCCGGCTGAATCCGAACGAATGTTTTGCGTCATTCGATATCAGTTCGTATTTTTCCAGCGTACCAAAAAAGGGCGCTTTGGACGCTCTACGCTTTTGGCACGATAAGCAAAATCTAAATCCGACGGTCGCCAATGCCTTATTTGATTTAACTTTATTATGTGTCAATCAATCATACTTCCAGTTCAGAGGGGAATTTTTTGAACAAACTGAAGGATTGCCTATGGGTCTGAATATAAGTCCATTTTTATGCAATTTATATATGAATACTATCGAAACCCGATTGATTGAAAATTCTTTGTTCCCACGATTCTATTGTCGATACGTGGATGATTGCGTGGTCATTATTGATAAAGACAAAATAGAAGACACGCTTAATTTATTTAATTCAGTTAATGGTGCGATCCAGTTCATTTATGAATGTGAAGAAAATTGGGAATTACCTTTTCTTGATCTAAAATTAATACATAAGAATGATGGCGTTATCGAATTCGATATTTATCGAAAACCAACAACGACTGATCGTTTCATGCCTATTGAATCAAACCATCACTACTCCCACAAACTAGCGGCTTTTAACTCTATGCCTCATCCTCTTGTAAACGTTCCGCTCAGCAGCAGCGCATTTGAAAGAGAGACAGAGAAAATAATTGGCATCGCTGAAATTAATGGGTATTGCCCCAACAGCATCCAACAAATAATAAGGAAACACCAAAATAAAAAAAGTAAGAAGACATTGCAGTTCATTCTTCGATACAGTGGGAAAAAAGAAAGAGGAATATCGGTTTTTGCAGCGTGACGTATGATGAACATTATTTTAAATATAGTTATTAAAAAACTGCTTAGTAAAACAACCGTAAGCGTTGTCCCAAAGAGTAATAATAACTTGAAATCTTTGCTAAAATCGACGAAAGACAAGTGTCACAGCTTGGATAAACCGGGGGTTTATTCAGTGACGTGCTCTAATTTTAATGACGACGGAGAGATATGCGGGGCAAAATACATAGGCCAATCAACGCGCACAATACGCACAAGGATGAACGAGCATTTCAAATATATTAGGAACATCGAACCGAAAAGCGAAATAGCCGAACATGCTCTTGAGAATAAACATGCTATAAGTGAAGACGATTTCAAATTAACTAAATCTGAATCAAATAGTAATAAATTAAATATCTTAGAATCCCTACATATTTATGTAAATAAAAAGGTGGCTGTTAATAGGGATATTGGTCCACTGTACTCAAGTCTTTTTGCAGCTTTCCGATAAACTTAAATATTTTTTGTTAATGTAATTGTGGGATAACTGCAATTTCTCTCTTTGTTTGTTTATTGTTTTATGTTAGACAATGGCTAGTTGAACGCTATCAGCTGAAGAAAGCACTACGCGAGTGCCGAAACAATTGTATTGTTATTAGTATTTTTGTAATAATAAATTGCAAAATCATTAAGTGACTTAAAAGGTGTTTGCGTTTTAATTTCTACTGTGTATCAAGTCACTTAGCACTCAAAATTAACTAGGTATAAAGGAATCGAGATATATATAGACTTCCATATATCAAAATGACCAGGATCGAAAAAAAATTTGATTGAGCAATGTCCGCCCGTCCGTCTGTCCGTTAACAGGATAACTTGATCAAATATTGAGATATCTTCACCAAATTTGTATGCGGGCTTATTTAGGCTCAGAATAGATTGGTATTGAAAATGAGCGAAATCGGTAGATAACCACGCCCCCTTTTCCTGTATCGAAAATATCGAAAAATTGAACAAATGAGATAATTCGAAAACGAATACAACTAAATTAATGAAATTTGGTAGGTGCATTGATTTTATAACGCAAAACACAAGTTCAGTAAAATTTTGGAATATGGGGAAGAAGCAAATTCAGGAGTTTAACAAGCTGTTAATCAATAGCCGTTGGAGATATAACCTTGAAATTTGGGCAAGACATTTTTTCGTAGCGTCAACTGTATGCTGTGTACTTGTACACAGCGTATTATAACTTTGTTTGAATAATTTTTGGTTGTACAGGTATAAAGGAATCGAGATAGATATAGACTTCCATACATCAAAATGACCAGAATCGAAAAAAAATTTGATTGAGCCGTGTCCGTCCGAAAATAAGCGAAATCGGACGATAACCACGCCCCCTTTTCCTATATCGAAAAATTTTTTAAATGAGATAATTTGAAAACGAATACCATTAAATTAATGAAATTTGGTAGGTGGATTGAATTTATAACGAAAAACACAAGTTCAGTAAAATTTTGGAATATGGGCGCCCTCAATTAGAAAAAACAAATTCAGAAGTTTAACAAGCTGTAAATCAATAGCCGTTGGAGATATAACATTGAAATTTGCCATAGACATTTTTAGGTAGCGACAACTGTTTGCTGTGAAAATGAGCGAAATCGGCTGAAAGCCACGCTTTCTTTTTATACCCAGCTGTTCTTGTACACAGGGTAGTATAACTTTGTTTGAATAATGGTTGGTTGTACAAGTACAAAGAAATCGAGATAGATATAGACTACCATATATCAAAATGACCAGGATCGAAAAAAATTTTATTGAGCAATGTCCGCCCGTCTGCCCGTTAACACGACAACTTGATCAAATATTGAGATATCTTCACCAAATTGGTCGGGCTTATTTAAACTTAGAATAGATTGGTATTGAAAATGAGCGAAATCGGACCATAACCACGCTCCCTTTTCCTATATCGAAAAATTTTTGAGATAATTTGAAAACGAATACCGCTAAAGTAATGAAATTTGGTAGGTGGATTGATATTATAACGCAAAATACACATTGAGTAAAATTTTGGAATATGGGCGTGGCAACGCCCACAATAAGAAGAAGCAAATTCAGAAGTTTAACAAGCTGTAAATCAATAGCCGTTGGAGATATAACATTGAAATTTGGCATAGACATTTTTTATACCCAGCTGTACTTGTACACAGGGTATTATAACTTTGTTCGGATAACGGTTGGTTGTACAGGTATAAAGGAATCGAGATAGATATAGACTTCCATATATGAAAATGACCAGGATCGAAAAAAAATTTGATTGAGCCATGTCCGTCCATCTGCCCGTTAACAAGGAAAATTGATCAAATATTGAGATATCGTCACCAAATTTGGTATGCGGGCTTATTTAGACTCAGAATAGATTGCTATTGAAAATGAGCGAAATCGGACTATAACCACGCTCCCTTTTCCTATATCGAAAATAACGAAAAATTCTAAAAATCAGATAATTTGAAAACGAATACCACTAAATTAATGAAATTTGGTAGGTGGATTGAATATATAACGCACAATACACGTTGAGTAAAATTTTGGAATATGGGTGTGGCAACGCCCACAATTAGAAGAAGCAAATTCAGAAGTTTAACAAGCTGTAAATCAATAGCCGTTGGAGATATAACATTGAAATTTGGCATAGACATTTTTTATACCCAGCTGTACTTGTACACAGGGTATTATAACTTTGTTTGGATAACGGTTGGTTGTACAGGTATAAAGGAATCGAGATAAATATAGACTTCCATATATCAAAATGACTAGGATCGACAAAAAATTTGATTGAGCCATGTCCGTCCGTCTGTCCGTTAACTATATCGAAAATATCGAAAAATTCTAAAAATGAGATAATTTGAAAACGAATAACACTAAATTAATGAAAGTTGGTAGGTGGATTGATTTTATAACGCAAAATACACGTTGAGTAAAAATATTGGAATATGGGCGTGGTAACGCCTACATTTAGAAATCATTAGCCGTTGGAGATATAACATTGAAATTTGGCATAGACATTTTTTTATACCCAGCTCTACTTGTCCACGGGATATTATAACTTTGTTCGGATAACGGTTGGTTGTACAGGTATAAAGGAATCAAGATAGATATAGACTTCCATGTATCAAAATGACCAGGATCGAAAAAAAATTTGATTGAGCCATGTCCGTCCGTCTGTCCGTTAACACGATAACTTGATCAAATATTGAGATATCTGCACAAACTTCGGTATGCGGGCTTATTTGGACTCAGAATAGATTGGTATTGAAAATGAGCGAAATCGAAGGATAACCACGCGCCCTTTTCCTATATCGAAAATATCGAAAAAATTTAAAATATGAGATAATTTGAAAACGTATACCACTAAATTAATGAAATTTGGTAGGTGGATTGATTTTATAACACAAAATACACATTGAGTAAAATTTTGGAATATGCGCGTGGTAACGCCCACATTAAAAAGAAGCAAATTCAGAACTTTAACAAGCTGTAAATCAATAGCCGCTGGAGATATACAATTTAAATTTGGCATAGACGTTTTTTCGTAGCGACAACTATTTGCTGTGAAAATGAGCGAAATCGGCTGAAAGCCACGATTTCTTGTTATATCCAGCTCTCTCTGTACACAGGGTATTATAACTTTGTTTGGATAACGGTCGGTTGTACAGTTATAAAGGAATCGAGATAGATATAGACTTCCATACATCAAAACAACCAGGATCGAAAAAAAATTTTAATGAGCCATGTCCGTCCGTCTGTCCGTTAACACGATATCTTGAGCAAATATTCAGATATCTTCACCAAATTCGGTATACGGGCTTATTCAGACTCAAAATAGATTGGTATTGAAAATGACCGAAATCGGACTATAACCACGCTCCCTTTTCCTATATCGAAAATAACGAAAAATTCTAAAAATGAGATAATTTGAAAACGAATACCACTAAATTAATGAAATTTGGTAGGTGGATTGAATATATAACGCAAAATACACGTTGAGTCAAATTTTGGAATATGGGTGTGGCAACGCCCACAATTAGAAGAAGCAAATTCAGAAGTTTAACAAGCTGTAAATCAATAGCCGTTGGAGATATAGCATTGACATATGGCATAGACATTTTTTTATACCCAGCTCTACCTGTACACAGGGTATTATAACTTTGTTTCGTTAACGGTTGGTTGTAGAGGTATAAAGGAATCGAGATAGATATAAACTTCCATATATCAAAATGACCCGGGTCGAAAAAAAATTTGATTGAGCCATGTCCGTCTGTCCGTTCGTCCGTCTGTCCGTTAACACGATAACTTGATCAAATATTGAGATATCTTCACCAAATTCGGTATGCGGGCTTATTTAGACTCAGAATAGATTGGTATTGAAAATGAGCGAAATCGCACTATAACCACGCTCCCTTTTCCTATATCGAAAATAACGAAAAATTCTAAAAATGAGATAATTTGAAAACGAATACCACTAAATTAATGAAATTTGGTAGGTGGATTGAATATATAACGCACAATACACGTTGAGTAAAATTTTGGAATATGGGTGTGGCAACGTCCACAATTAGAAGAAGCAAATTCAAAAGTTTAACAAGCTGTAAATCAACAGCCATTGGAGATATAGCATTGTACTTGTACACAGGGTATTATAACTTTGTTTGGATAACGGTTGGTTGTAGAGGTATAAAGGAATCGAGATAAATATAGACTTCCATATATCAAAATGACTAGGATCGACAAAAAATTTGATTGAGCCATGTCCGTCCGTCTGTCCGTTAACTATATCGAAAATATCGAAAAATTCTAAAAATGAGATAATTTGAAAACGAATAACACTAACAGGTGGATTGATTATATAACGCAAAATACACGTTGAGTAAAATTTTGGAATATGGGCGTGGCAACGCCCACATTTAGAAGAAGCAAATTCAGAAGTTTAACAAGCTGTAAATCAATAGCCGTTGGAGATATAGCATTGACATTTGGCATAGACATTTTTTTATACCCAGCTCTACCTGTACACAGGGTAGTATAACTTTGTTTCGTTAACGGTTGGTTGTAGAGGTATAAAGGAATCGAGATAGATATAAACTTCCATATATCAAAATGACCCGGGTCGAAAAAAAATATGATTGAGCCATGTCCGTCTGTCCGTTCGTCCGTCTGTCCGTTAACACGATAACTTGATCAAATATTGAGATATCTTCACCAAATTCGGTATGTTAGCTTATTTAGACTCAGAATAGATTGGTATTGAAAATGAGCGAAATCGAAGGATAACCACGCTCCCTTTTCCTATATCGAAAATATCGAAAAAATTTAAAATATGAGATAATTTGAAAACGCATACCACTAAATTAATGAAATTTGGTAGGTGGATTGATTTTATAACACAAAATACACATTGAGTAAAATTTTGGAATATGGGCGTGGTAACGCCCACATTTAGACGAAGCAAATTCAGAAGTTTAACAAGCTGTAAATCAGCCGTTGGAGATATAGCATTGAAATTTGGCATAAACATAAACCCAGATGTACTTGTACACAGGGTATTATAACTTTGTTCGGATAACGGTTGGTTGTACAGGTATAAAGGTATCGAGATAAATATAGACTTCCATATATCAAAATGACTAGGATCGAAAACAATTTGATTGAGCCATGTCCGTCCGTCCGTCCGTTAACACGATAACTTGATCAAATATTGAGATATCTTCACCCCATTCGGTATGCGGGCTTATTTGGACTCAGAATAGATTGGTATTGAAAATGAGCGAAATCGAAGGATAACCACGCTCCCTTTTCCTATATCGAAAATATCGAAAAAATTTAAAATATGAGATAATTTGAAAACGCATACCACTAAATTAATGAAATTTGGTAGGTGGATTGATTTTATAACACAAAATACACATTGAGTAAAATTTTGGAATATGGGCGTGGTAACGCCCACATTAAAAAGAAGCAAATTCAGAACTTTAACAAGCTGTAAATCAATAGCCGTTGGAGATATACAATTGAAATTTGGCATAGACATTTTTTCGTAGCGAAAACTGTTTGCTGTGAAAATGAGCGAAATCGGCTGAAAGCCACGATTTCTTTTTATATCCAGCTCTATCTGTACACAGGGTATTATAACTTTGTTTGGATAACGGTTGGTTGTACAGTTATAAAGGAATCGAGATAGATATAGACTTCCATATATCAAAATGACCAGGATCGAAAAAAAAATTTGATTGAGCCATGTCCGTCCATCTGCCCGTTAACACGGAAAATTGATCAAATATTGAGATATCGTCACCAAATTTGGTATGCGGGCTTATTTAGACTCAGAATAGATTGGTATTGAAAATGAGCGAAATCGGACGATAACCACGCTCCCTTTCCTATATCGAAAGTATCAAAAAAATTTAAAAAATGAGATAATTTCATAACGAATACCACTAAATTAATGAAATTTGGTAGGTGGATTGATTTTATCACGCAAAATACACGTTGAGTAAAAATATTGGAATATGGGCGTGGTAACGCCCACATTAAAAAGAAGCAAATTCAGAACTTTAACAAGCTGTAAATCAATAGCCGTTGGAGATATACAATTGAAATTTGGCATAGACATTTTTTCGTAGCGAAAACTGTTTGCTGTGAAAATGAGCGAAATCGGCTGAAAGCCACGATTTCTTTTTATATCCAGCTCTATCTGTACACAGGGTATTATAACTTTGTTCGGATAACGGTTGGTTGTACAGGTATAAAGGTATCGAGATAAATATAGACTTCCATATATCAAAATGACTAGGATCGAAAACAATTTGATTGAGCCATGTCCGTCCGTCCGTCCGTTAACACGATAACTTGATCAAATATTGAGATATCTTCACCCCATTCGGTATGCGGACTTATTTGGACTCAGAATAGATTGGTATTGAAAATGAGCGAAATCGAAGGATAACCACGCTCCCTTTTCCTATATCGAAAATATCGAAAAAATTTAAAATATGAGATAATTTGAAAACGCATACCACTAAATTAATGAAATTTGGTAGGTGGATTGATTTTATAACACAAAATACACATTGAGTAAAATTTTGGAATATGGGCGTGGTAACGAATACATTTAGAAGAAGCAAATTCAGAAGTTTAACAAGCTGTAAATCATTAGCCGTTGGAGATATAACATTGAAATTTGGCATGGACATTTTTTTATACCCAGCTCTACTTGTACACGGGATATTATAACTTTGTTCGGATAACGGTTGGTTGTACAGGTATAAATGAATCAAGATAGATATAGACTTCCATGTATCAAAATGACCAGGATCGAAAAAAAATTTGATTGAGCCATGTCCGTCCGTCTGTCCATTAACACGATAACTTGATCAAATATTGAGATATCTTCACCAAATTCGGTATGCGGGCTTATTTAGACTCAGAATATATTGGTATTAAAAATGAGCGAAATCGGACTATAACCACGCCCTCTTTTCCTATATCGAAAAATTGAAAAAATTAGATAATTCGAAAACGAATACCACTAAATTAATGAAATTTGGTAGGTGGATTGATTTTATAACGCAAAACACAAGTTCAGTCGAATTTTGGAATATGGGCGTGGCGACGTCCACAATTGGAAGAAGCAAATTCAGAAGATTAACAAGTCGTACATCAATAGCCGTTGGAGATACAACATTGAAATTTTGCATAGACATTTTTTTATACCCAGCTGTACTCGTACACAGGGTATTATAACTTTGTTTGGATAACGGTTGGTTGTACAGGTATAAAGGAATCGAGATAGATATAGCCTTCCATATATCAAAATGACTAGGATCGAAAACAATTTGATTGAGCCATGTCCGTCCGTCCGTCCGTTAACACGATAACTTGATCAAATATTGAGATATCTTCACCCCATTCGGTATGCGGGCTTATTTGGACTCAGAATAGATTGGTATTGAAAATGAGCGAAATCGAAGGATAACCACGCTCCCTTTTCCTATATCGAAAATATCGAAAAAATTTAAAATATGAGATAATTTGAAAACGCATACCACTAAATTAATGAAATTTGGTAGGTGGATTGATTTTATAACACAAAATACACATTGAGTAAAATTTTGGAATATGGGCGTGGTAACGCCCACATTAAAAAGAAGCAAATTCAGAACTTTAACAAGCTGTAAATCAATAGCCGTTGGAGATATACAATTGAAATTTGGCATAGACATTTTTTCGTAGCGAAAACTGTTTGCTGTGAAAATGAGCGAAATCGGCTGAAAGCCACGATTTCTTTTTATATCCAGCTCTATCTGTACACAGGGTATTATAACTTTGTTTGGATAACGGTTGGTTGTACAGTTATAAAGGAATCGAGATAGATATAGACTTCCATATATCAAAATGACCAGGATCGAAAAAAAAATTTGATTGAGCCATGTCCGTCCATCTGCCCGTTAACACGGAAAATTGATCAAATATTGAGATATCGTCACCAAATTTGGTATGCGGGCTTATTTAGACTCAGAATAGATTGGTATTGAAAATGAGCGAAATCGGACGATAACCACGCTCCCTTTCCTATATCGAAAGTATCAAAAAAATTTAAAAAATGAGATAATTTCATAACGAATACCACTAAATTAATGAAATTTGGTAGGTGGATTGATTTTATCACGCAAAATACACGTTGAGTAAAAATATTGGAATATGGGCGTGGTAACGCCCACATTAAAAAGAAGCAAATTCAGAACTTTAACAAGCTGTAAATCAATAGCCGTTGGAGATATACAATTGAAATTTGGCATAGACATTTTTTCGTAGCGAAAACTGTTTGCTGTGAAAATGAGCGAAATCGGCTGAAAGCCACGATTTCTTTTTATATCCAGCTCTATCTGTACACAGGGTATTATAACTTTGTTCGGATAACGGTTGGTTGTACAGGTATAAAGGTATCGAGATAAATATAGACTTCCATATATCAAAATGACTAGGATCGAAAACAATTTGATTGAGCCATGTCCGTCCGTCCGTCCGTTAACACGATAACTTGATCAAATATTGAGATATCTTCACCCCATTCGGTATGCGGACTTATTTGGACTCAGAATAGATTGGTATTGAAAATGAGCGAAATCGAAGGATAACCACGCTCCCTTTTCCTATATCGAAAATATCGAAAAAATTTAAAATATGAGATAATTTGAAAACGCATACCACTAAATTAATGAAATTTGGTAGGTGGATTGATTTTATAACACAAAATACACATTGAGTAAAATTTTGGAATATGGGCGTGGTAACGAATACATTTAGAAGAAGCAAATTCAGAAGTTTAACAAGCTGTAAATCATTAGCCGTTGGAGATATAACATTGAAATTTGGCATGGACATTTTTTTATACCCAGCTCTACTTGTACACGGGATATTATAACTTTGTTCGGATAACGGTTGGTTGTACAGGTATAAATGAATCAAGATAGATATAGACTTCCATGTATCAAAATGACCAGGATCGAAAAAAAATTTGATTGAGCCATGTCCGTCCGTCTGTCCATTAACACGATAACTTGATCAAATATTGAGATATCTTCACCAAATTCGGTATGCGGGCTTATTTAGACTCAGAATATATTGGTATTAAAAATGAGCGAAATCGGACTATAACCACGCCCTCTTTTCCTATATCGAAAAATTGAAAAAATTAGATAATTCGAAAACGAATACCACTAAATTAATGAAATTTGGTAGGTGGATTGATTTTATAACGCAAAACACAAGTTCAGTCGAATTTTGGAATATGGGCGTGGCGACGTCCACAATTGGAAGAAGCAAATTCAGAAGATTAACAAGTCGTACATCAATAGCCGTTGGAGATACAACATTGAAATTTTGCATAGACATTTTTTTATACCCAGCTGTACTCGTACACAGGGTATTATAACTTTGTTTGGATAACGGTTGGTTGTACAGGTATAAAGGAATCGAGATAGATATAGCCTTCCATATATCAAAATGACTAGGATCGAAAAAAAATTTGATTGAGCCATGTCCATCCGTCTGTCAGTCTGTCCGTCCGTCCGTCTGTCCGTTAACACGATAACTTGATCAAATATTGAGATATCTGCACAAACTTCGATATGCAATCTTATTTAGACTCAAAATAGATTGGTGTTGAAAATGAGCGAAATCGGACCATAACCACGCTCCCTTTTCCCATATCGAAAATATCGAAAAATTTTAAAAATGAGATAATTTGAAAACGCATACCACTAAATTATTGAAATTTGGTAGGTGGATTGATTTTATAACGCAAAATACACGTTGAGTAAATTTTGGAATATGGGCGTGGTAACGCCCACATTTAGAAGAAGCAAATTCAGAAGTTTAACAAGCTGTAAATCAGCCGTTGGAGATATAGCATTGAAATTGGGATAAACATTTTTTTATACCCACATGTACTTGTACACAGGGTATTATAACTTTGTTTGGATAACGGTTGGTTTTACAGGTATGAAGGTATCGAGATAAATATAGACTTCCATACATCAAAACAACCAGGATCGAAAAAAAATTTTAATGAGCCATGTCCGTCCGTCTGTCCGTTAACACGATAACTTGAGCAAATATTCAGATATCTTCACCAAATTCGGTATGCGGGCTTATTCAGACTCAGAATAGATTGGTATTGAAAATGAGCGAAATCGGACTATAACCACGCTCCCCTTTCCTATATCGAAAATAACGAAAAATTCTAAAAATGAGATAATTTGAAAACGAATACCACTAAATTAATGAAATTTGGTAGGTGGATTGAATATATAACGCAAAATACACGTTGAGTCAAATTTTGGAATATGGGTGTGGCAACGCCCACAATTAGAAGAAGCAAATTCAGAAGTTTAACAAGCTGTAAATCAATAGCCATTGGAGATATAGCATTGAAATTTGGCATAGACATTTTTTTATACCCAGCTGTACTTGTACACAGGGTATTATAACTTTGTTTGGTTAACGGTTGGTTGTACATTTATAAAGGAATCGAGATAAATATAGACTTCCATATATCAAAATAACTAGGATCGACAAAAAATTTTATTGAGCCATGTCCGTCCGTCTGTCCGTTAACTATATTTAAAATATCGAAAAATTCTAAAAATGAGATAATTTGAAAACGAATACCACTAAATTAATGCAATTTGGTAGGTGGATTGAATATATAACGCAAAATACACGTTGAGTCAAATTTTGGAATATGGGTGTGGCAACGCCCACAATTAGAAGAAGCAAATTCAGAAGTTTAACAAGCTGTAAATCAATAGCCATTGGAGATATAGCATTGAAATTTGGCATAGACATTTTTTTATACCCAGCTGTACTTGTACACAGGGTATTATAACTTTGTTTGGATAACGGTTGGTTGTACAGGTATAAAGGAATCGAGATAAATATAGACTTCCATATATCAAAATGACTAGGATCGACAAAAAATTTGATTGAGCCATGTCCGTCCGTCTGTCCGTTAACTATATCGAAAATATCGAAAAATTCTAAAAATGAGATAATTTGAAAACGAATACCACTAAATTAATGAAATTTGGTAGGTGGATTCAATATATAACGCAAAATACACGTTGAGTCAAATTTTGGAATATGGGTGTGGCAACGCCCACAATTAGAAGAAGCAAATTCAGAAGTTTAACAAGCTGTAAATCAATAGCCATTGGAGATATAGCATTGAAATTTGGCATAGACATTTTTTTATACCCAGCTGTACTTGTACACAGGGTATTATAACTTTGTTTGGATAACGGTTGGTTGTACAGGTATAAAGGAATCGAGATAAATATAGACTTCCATATATCAAAATGACTAGGATCGACAAAAAATTTGATTGAGCCATGTCCGTCCGTCTGTCCGTTAACTATATCGAAAATATCGAAAAATTCTAAAAATGAGATAATTTGAAAACGAATACCACTAAATTAATGAAATTTGGTAGGTGGATTTATTTTATAACGCAAAATACACGTTGAGTCAAATTTTGGAGTATGGGCGTGGTAACGCCCACATTTAGAAGAAGCAAATTCAGAAGTTTAACAAGCTGTAAATCAATAGCCGTTGGAGATATAGCATTGAAATTTGGCATAAACATTTTTTTATACCCAGATGTACTTGTACACAGGGTATTATAACTTTGTTTGGATAACGGTTGGTTGTACAGGTATAAAGGTATCGAGATAAATATAGACTTCCATATATCAAAATGACTAGGATCGAAAACAATTTGATTGAGCCATGTCCGTCCGTCTGTCCGTTAACACGATACCTTGATCAAATATTTAGATATCTTCACCCCATTCGGTATGCGGGGTTATTTGGACTCAGAATAGATTGGTATTGAAAATGAGCGAAATCGAAGGATAACCACGCTCCCTTTTCCTATATCGAAAATATCGAAAAATTCTAAAAATGAGATAATTTGAAAACGAATACCACTAAATTAATGAAATTTGGTAGGTGGATTTATTTTATAACGCAAAATACACGTTGAGTCAAATTTTGGAGTATGGGCGTGGTAACGCCCACATTTAGAAGAAGGAAATTCAGAAGTTTAACAAGCTGTAAATCAATAGCCGTTGGAGATATAGCATTGAAATTTGGCATAAACATTTTTTTATACCCAGATGTACTTGTACACAGGGTACTATAACTTTGTTTGGATAACGGTTGGTTGTACAGGTATAAAGGTATCGAGATAAATATAGACTTCCATATATCAAAATGACTAGGATCGAAAACAATTTGATTGAGCCATGTCCGTCCGTCTGTCCGTTAACACGATAACTTGAGCAAATATTCAGATATCTTCACCAAATTCGGTATGCGGGCTTATTCAGACTCAGAATAGATTGGTATTGAAAATGAGCGAAATCGGACTATAACCACGCTCCCCTTTCCTATATCGAAAATAACGAAAAATTCTAAAAATGAGATAATTTGAAAACGAATACCACTAAATTAATGAAATTTGGTAGGTGGATTGAATATATAACGCAAAATACACGTTGAGTCAAATTTTGGAATATGGGTGTGGCAACGCCCACAATTAGAAGAAGCAAATTCAGAAGTTTAACAAGCTGTAAATCAATAGCCATTGGAGATATAGCATTGAAATTTGGCATAGACATTTTTTTATACCCAGCTGTACTTGTACACAGGTTATTATAACTTTGTTTGGATAACGGTTGGTTGTACATTTATAAAGGAATCGAGATAAATATAGACTTCCATATATCAAAATGACTAGGATCGACAAAAAATTTGATTGAGCCATGTCCGTCCGTCTGTCCGTTAACTATATTTAAAATATCGAAAAATTCTAAAAATGAGATAATTTGAAAACGAATACCACTAAATTAATGAAATTTGGTAGGTGGATTTATTTTATAACGCAAAATACACGTTGAGTCAAATTTTGGAGTATGGGCGTGGTAACGCCCACATTTAGAAGAAGCAAATTCAGAAGTTTAACAAGCTGTAAATCAATAGCCGTTGGAGATATAGCATTGAAATTTGGCATAAACATTTTTTTATACCCAGATGTACTTGTACACAGGGTACTATAACTTTGTTTGGATAACGGTTGGTTGTACAGGTATAAAGGTATCGAGATAAATATAGACTTCCATATATCAAAATGACTAGGATCGAAAACAATTTGATTGAGCCATGTCCGTCCGTCTGTCCGTTAACACGATAACTTGATCAAATATTTAGATATCTTCACCCCATTCGGTATGCGGGGTTATTTGGACTCAGAATAGATTGGTATTGAAAATGAGCGAAATCGAAGGATAACCACGCTCCCTTTTCCTATATCGAAAATATCGAAAAATTAAAAAAATGAGATAATTTGAAAACGAATACCACTAAATTAATGCAATTTGGTAGGTGGATTGAATATATAACGCAAAATACACGTTGAGTCAAATTTTGGAATATGGGTGTGGCAACGCCCACAATTAGAAGAAGCAAATTCAGAAGTTTAACAAGCTGTAAATCAATAGCCATTGGAGATATAGCATTGAAATTTGGCATAGACATTTTTTTATACCCAGCTGTACTTGTACACAGGGTATTATAACTTTGTTTGGATAACGGTTGGTTGTACAGGTATAAAGGTATCGAGATAAATATAGACTTCCATATATCAAAATGACTAGGATCGAAAACAATTTGATTGAGCCATGTCCGTCCGTCTGTCCGTTAACACGATAACTTGATCAAATATTTAGATATCTTCACCCCATTCGGTATGCGGGGTTATTTGGACTCAGAATAGGTTGGTATTGAAAATGAGCGAAATCGAAGGATAACCACGCTCCCTTTTCCTATATCGAAAATATCGAAAAATTAAAAAAATGAGATAATTTGAAAACGAATACCACTAAATTAATGAAATTTGGTAGGTGGATTGAATATATAACGCAAAATACACGTTGAGTCAAATTTTGGAATATGGGTGTGGCAACGCCCACAATTAGAAGAAGCAAATTCAGAAGTTTAACAAGCTGTAAATCAATAGCCATTGGAGATATAGCATTGAAATTTGGCATAGACATTTTTTTATACCCAGCTGTACTTGTACACAGGGTATTATAACTTTGTTTGGATAACGGTTGGTTGTACATTTATAAAGGAATCGAGATAAATATAGACTTCCATATATCAAAATGACTAGGATCGACAAAAAATTTGATTGAGCCATGTCCGTCCGTCTGTCCGTTAACTATATTTAAAATATCGAAAAATTCTAAAAATGAGATAATTTGAAAACGAATACCACTAAATTAATGCAATTTGGTAGGTGGATTGAATATATAACGCAAAATACACGTTGAGTCAAATTTTGGAATATGGGTGTGGCAACGCCCACAATTAGAAGAAGCAAATTCAGAAGTTTAACAAGCTGTAAATCAATAGCCATTGGAGATATAGCATTGAAATTTGGCATAGACATTTTTTTATACCCAGCTGTACTTGTACACAGGGTATTATAACTTTGTTTGGATAACGGTTGGTTGTACAGGTATAAAGGAATCGAGATAGATATAGACTTCCATACATCAAAATGACCAGGATCGAAAAAAAATTTTATTGAGCCATGTCTGTTCGTCCGTCTGTCCGTTAACACGATAACTTGATCAAATACTGCGATATCTTCACCAAATTCGGTGTGCTGGCTTATTTAGACTCAGAATAGATTGGTATTGAAAATGAGCGAAATCGGACTGTAACCACGCTCCCGTTTCCTACATCGAAAAATTTAAAAAATGAGATAGTTGGAAAACGAATGCCACTAAATTAATGAAATTAGGTAGGTGGATTGACTTTATAACGCAAAACACAAGTTCAGTAAAATTTTTTAATATAAGCGTGGCAACGCCCACAATTAGAAGAAGCAAATTCAGTAGTTTAGCAAGCTGTAAATCAATAGCCGTTGGAGATATACCATTGAAATTTGGCATAGACATTTTTTTAGTATCGGCAACCCTTTACTTTCAAAATGAGCGGAATCGGCTGAAAGCCACGCTTTCTTTTTATACCCAGCTCTACTTGTACACAGGGTATTATAACTTTGTTTGGATAACGGTTGGTTGTACAGGTATAAAGGAATCGAGATAGATATAGACTTCCATATATAAAAATGACTAGAATCGAAAAAAAGTTTTATTGAGCCATGTCCGTTCGTCCGTCTGTCCGTTAACACGATAACTTGATCAAATACTGAGATATCTTCACCAAATTCGGTATACGATCTTATTTAGACTCAGAATAGATTGGTATTGAAAATGAGCGAAATCGGACTATAACGACGCCCCTTTTCCTATATCGAAAATATCGAAAAATTTAAAAAATGAGATTATTCGAAAACGAATACCACTAAATTATTGAAATTTGGTAGGTGGATTGATTTTATAACGCAAAACACAAGTTCGGTAAAATTTTGGAATATGGGCGTGGCAACACCCACATTTAGAAAAAGAAAAATCCAGGAGTTTAACAAGATTTAAGTCAATAGCCGTTGGAGACATGAGTATAACATTGAAATTTGTCATAGACATTTTTTTCGTAGCGGCAACTGTTTGCTGTGAAAATGAGCGAAATCGGCTGAAAACCACGCTTTCTTTTTATACCCAGCTGTACTTGTACACAGGGTATTATAACTTTGTTTGGATAACGGTTGGTTGTGCAGGTATAAAGGAATCGAGATAGATATAGACTTCCATATATCAAAATAACCAGGATCGAAAAAAATTTGATTGAGCCATGTCCGTCCGTCTGTCCGTTAACCCGAAAACTTGATCAAATATTGAGATATCTTCACCAAATTCGGTACGCGGCCTTATTTAGACTCAGAATAGATTGGTATTGAAAATGAGCGAAATCGGACTATAACGACGCCCCTTTTCCTATATCGAAAATATCGAAAAATTTAAAAAATGAGATAATTCGAAAACGAATACCACTAAATTATTGAAATTTGGTAGGTGGATTGATTTTATAACGCAAAACACACGTCCAGTAAAATTTTGGAATATGGGCGTGGCAACGCCCACAATTAGAAGAAGCAAATTTAGAAGTTTAACAAGCTGTAAATCAATAGCCGTTGGAGATATAACATTGAAATTTGGCATAGACATTTTTTCGTAGCGACAACTGTGAAAATGAGCGAAATCGGCTGAAAGCCACGCTTTCTTTTTATACCCAGCTGTACTTGTACACAGGGTATTATAACTTTGTTTGGATAACGATTGGTTGCACAGGTATAAAGGAATCGAGATAGATATAGACTTCCATATATCAAAATGACCAGGATCGAAAAAAAATTTTATTGAGCCATGTCCGTTCGTCCGTCTGTCCGTTAACACGATAACTTGATCAAATACTGAGATGCCTTCACCAAATTGTGTATGCGGGCTTATTTAGACTCAGAATAGATTGGTATTGAAAATGAGCGAAATCGGACTATAACCACGCTCCCTTTTCCTAAATCGAAAATATCCAAAAATTTAAAAAATGACATAATTCGAAAACGAATACGACTAAATTATTGAAATTTGGTAGGTGGATTGATCTTATAACGCAAAACACACGTCCAGTAAAATTTTGGAATATGGGCGTGGCAACGCCCACAATTAGAAGAAGCAAATTCAGAAGTTTAACAAGCTGTAAATCAATAGCCGTTGGAGATATACCATTGGAATTTGTCATACACATTATTTTCGTAGCGGCAACTGTTTGCTGTGAAAATGAGCGAAATCGGCTGAAAGCCACGCTTTCTTTTTATACCCAGCTCTACTTGTACACAGGGTATTATAACTTTGTTTGGATAACGGTTGGTTGTGCAGGTATAAAGGAATCGAGATAGATATAGACTTCCATACATAAAAATGACCAGGATCGAAAAAAAATTTGATTGATCCATGTCCGCCCGTCCGTCTGTTCGTTAACACGATAACTTGACCAAATATTGAGATATCTTCACCAAATTCGGTATACGATCTTATTTAGACTCCGAATAGATTGGTATTTAAAATGACGAAATCGGACTATAACGACGCCCCTTTTCCGATATCGAAAATATCGAAAAATTTTAAAAATGAGATTATTCGAAAACGAATACCACTAAATTATTGAAATTTGGTAGGTGGATTGATTTTATAACGCAAAACACAAGTTCGGTAAAATTTTGGAATATCGGCGTGGCAACACCCACATTTAGAAAAAGAAAAATCCAGAAGTTTAACAAGCTTTAAGTCAATAGCCGTTGGAGATATGAGTATAACATTGAAATTTGTCATAGACATTTTTTTCGTAGCGGCAACTGTTTGCTGTGAAAATGAGCGAAATCTGCTGAAAGCCACGCTTTCTTTTTAACCCAGCTCTACTTGTACACAGGGTATTATTACTTTGTTTGGATAACGGTTGGTTGTGCAGGTATAAAGGAATCGAGATAGATATAGACTTCCATATATCAAAATAACCAGGATCGAAAAAAATTTGATTGAGCCATGTCCGTCCGTCTGTCCGTTAACACGAAAACTTGATCAAATATTGAGATATCTTCACCAAATTCGGTATGCGGGCTTATTTAGACTCAGAATAGATTGGTATTGAAAATGAGCGAAATCGGACTATAACGACGCCCCTTTTCCTATATAGAAAATATCGAAAAATTTAAAAAATGAGATAATTCGAAAACGAATAGCACTAAATTATTGAAATTTGGTAGGTGGATTGATTTTATAACGCAAAACACACGTCCAGTAAAATTTTGGAATATGGGCGTGGCAACGCCCACAATTAGAAGAAGCAAATTCAGAAGTTTAACAAGCTGTAAATCAATAGCCGTTGGAGATATAACATTGAAATGTGGCATAGACATTTTTTCGTAGCGACAACTGTGAAAATGAGCGAAATCGGCTGAAAGCCACGCTTTCTTTTTATACCCAGCTGTACTTATACACAGGGTATTATAACTTTGTTTGTATAAAGGAATCGAGATAGATATAGACTTCCATATATCAAAATGACCAGGATCGAAAAAAAATTTTATTGAGCCATGTCTGTTCGTCCGTCTGCCCGTTAACACGATAACTTGATCAAATACTGAGATATCTTCACCAAATTCAGTGTGCTGGCTTATTTAGACTCATAATAGATTGGTATTGAAAATGAGCGGAATCGGCTGAAAGCCACGCTTTCTTGTTATACCCAGCTCTACTTGTACACAGGGTAGGTATAAAGGAATCGAGATAGATAAAGACTTCCATGTATCAAAGTGACCAGGATCGAAAAAAAATTTGCTTGACCCATGTCCGTTCGTACGTCTGTCCGTTAACCATATAACTTGAGCAAATATCGAGATATCTTCACCAAATTCGGCATGCGGGCTTATTTAGACTCAGAATAGATTGGTATTAAAATGAGCGAAATCGGACGATAACGACGCCCCCTTTTCCTAAATCGAAAATATCCAAAAATTTAAAAAATGACATAATTCGACAACGAATACCACTAAATTATTGAAATTTGGTAGGTGGATTGATCTTATACCGCAAAAGACACGTCCAGTGAAATTTTGGAATATGGGCGTGGCAACGCCAACAATTAGAAGAAGCAAATTCAGAAGTTTAACAAGCTGTAAATCAATAGCCGTTGGAGATATAACATTGAAATTTGGCATAGACATTTTTTCGTAGCGACAACTGTGAAAATGAGCGAAATCGGCTGAAAGCCACGCTTTCTTTTTATACCCAGCTGTACTTGTACACAGGGTATTATAACTTTGTTTGGATAACGGTTGGTTGCACAGGTATAAAGGAATCGAGATAGATATAGACTTCCATATATCAAAATGACCAGGATCGAAAAAAAATTTTATTGAGCCATGTCCGTTCGTCCGTCTGTCCGTCAACACGATAACTTGATCAAATACTGAGATATCTTGACCAAATTGTGTATGCGGGCTTATTTAGACTCAGAATAGATTGGTATTGAAAATGAGCGAAATCGGACTGTAACCACGCTCCCGTTTCCTATATCGAAAATATCGAAAAATTTAAAAAATGAGATAATGGAAAATGAATAATACTAAATTAATGAAATTAGGTAGGTGGATTGACTTTATAACACAAAACACAAGTTCAGTAAAATTTTTTAATATGGGCGTGGCAACGCCCACAATTAAAAGAAGCAAATTCAGAAGTTTAACAAGCTGTAAATCAATAGCCGTTGGAGATATAACATTGAAATTTGGCATAGACATTTTTTCGTAGCGACAACTGTGAAAATGAGCGAAATCGGCTGAAAGCCACGCTTTCTTTTTATACCCAGCTGTACTTGTACACAGGGTATTATAACTTTGTTTGCATAACGGTTGGTTGCACAGGTATAAAGGAATCGAGATAGATATAGACTTCCATATATCAAAATGACCAGGATCGAAAAAAATTTTTATTGAGCCATGTCCGTTCGTCCGTCTGTCCGTTAACACGATAACTTGATCAAATACTGAGATATCTTCACCAAATTGTGTATGCGGGCTTATTTAGACTCAGAATAGATTGGTATTGAAAATGAGCGAAATCGGACTGTAACCACGCTCCCGTTTCCTATATCGAAAATATCGAAAAATTTAAAAAATGAGATAATGGAAAATGAATAATACTAAATTAATGAAATTAGGTAGGTGGATTGACTTTATAACACAAAACATAAGTTCAGTAAAATTTTTTAATATGGGCGTGGCAACGCTCACAATTAAAAGAAGCAAATTCAGAAGTTTAACAAGCTGTAAATCAATAGCCGTTGGAGATATACCATTGAAATTTGGCATAGACATTTTTTTCGTAGCGGCAACTCTTTACTGTCAAAATGAGCGGAATCGGCTGAAAGCCACGCTTTCATTTTTTCGTAGCGGCAACTCTTTACTGTCAAAATGAGCGGAATCGGCTGAAAGCCACGCTTTCATTTTTTCGTAGCGGCAACTCTTTACTGTCAAAATGAGCGGAATCGGCTGAAAGCCACGCTTTCTTTTTATACCCAGCTCTACTTGAACACAGGGTATTATAACCTTGTTTGGATAACGGTTAGTTGTACAGGTATAAAGGAATCGAGATAGATATAGACTTCCATATATCAAAATGACCAGGATCGAAAAAAATTTTTATTGAGCCATGTCCGTTCGTCCGTCTGTCCGTTAACACGATAACTTGATCAAATACTGAGATATCTTCACCAAATTGTGTATGCGGGCTTATTTAGACTCAGAATAGATTGGTATTGAAAACGAGCGAAATCGGACTTTAACGACGCCCCTTTTCCTATTTCGAAAATATCGAAAAATTTAAAAAATGAGATAATTCGAAAACGAATACCACTGAATTATTGAAATTTGGTAGGTGGATTCATCTTATAACGCAAAACACACGTCCAGTAAAATTTTGGAATATGGGCGTGGCAACGCCCACAATTAGAAGAAGCAAATTCAGAAGTTTAACAAGCTGTAAATCAATACCCGTTGGAGATATACCATTGAAATTTGGCATAGACATTTTTTTCGTAGCGGCAACTCTTTACTGTCAAAATGAGCGGAATTGGCTGAAAGCCACGCTTTCTTTTTATACCCAGCTCTACTTGAACACAGGGTATTATAACTTTGTTTGGATAACGGTTAGTTGTACAGGTATAAAGGAATCGAGATAGATATAGACTTCCATATATCAAAATGACCAGGATCGAAAAAAAATTTTATTGAGCAATGTCCGTTCGTCCGTCTGTCCGTTAACACGATAACTTGATCAAATACTGAGATATCTTCACCAAATTGTGTATGCGGGCTGAATTAGACTCAGAATAGATTGGTATTGAAAACGAGCGAAATCGGACTTTAACGACGCCCCTTTTCCTATTTCGAAAATATCGAAAAATTTAAAAAATGAGATAATTCGAAAACGAATACCACTGAATTATTGAAATTTGGTAGGTGGATTCATCTTATAACGCAAAACACACGTCCAGTAAAATTTTGGAATATGGGCGTGGCAACGCCCACAATTAGAAGAAGCAAATTCAGAAGTTTAACAAGCTGTAAATCAATACCCGTTGGAGATATACCATTGAAATTTGGCATAGACATTTTTTTCGTAGCGGCAACTCTTTACTGTCAAAATGAGCGGAATTGGCTGAAAGCCACGCTTTCTTTTTATACCCAGCTCTACTTGAACACAGGGTATTATAACTTTGTTTGGATAACGGTTAGTTGTACAGGTATAAAGGAATCGAGATAGATATAGACTTCCATATATCAAAATGACCAGGATCGAAAAAAAATTTTATTGAGCAATGTCCGTTCGTCCGTCTGTCCGTTAACACGATAACTTGATCAAATACTGAGATATCTTCACCAAATTGTGTATGCGGGCTTATTTAGACTCAGAATAGATTGGTATTGAAAATGAGCGAAATCGGACTGTAACCACGCTCCCGTTTCCTATATCGAAAATATCGAAAAATTTAAAAAATGAGATAATGGAAAATGAATAATACTAAATTAATGAAATTAGGTAGGTGGATTGACTTTATAACACAAAACACAAGTTCAGTAAAATTTTTTAATATGGGCGTGGCAACGCCCACAATTAGAAGAAGCAAATTCAGAAGTTTAACAAGCTGTAAATCAATAGCCGTTGGAGATATACCATTGAAATTTGGCATAGACATTTTTTTCGTAGCGGCAACTCTTTACTGTCAAAATGAGCGGAATCGGCTGAAAGCCACGCTTTCATTTTTTCGTAGCGGCAACTCTTTACTGTCAAAATGAGCGGAATCGGCTGAAAGCCACGCTTTCTTTTTATGCCCACCTCTACTTGAACACAGGGTATTATAACTTTGTTTGGATAACGGTTAGTTGTACAGGTATAAAGGAATCGAGATAGATATAGACTTCCATACATCAAAATGACCAGGATCGAAAAAAAAATTTATTGAGCCATGTCCGTTCGTCCGTCTGCCCGTTAACACCATAACTTGATCAACTACTGAGATATCTTCACCAAATTCGGTGTGCGGGCTTATTTAGAATCTTAATAGATTGGTATTGAAAATGAGCGAAATCGGACTATAACCACGCTCCCTTTTCCTAAATCGAAAATATCCAAAAATTTAAAAAATTACATAATTCGAAAACGAATACCACTAAATTATTGAAATTTGGTAGGTGGATTGATCTTATAACGCAAAACACACGTCCAGTAAAATTTTGGAATATGGGCGTGGCAACGCCCACAATTAGAAGAAGCAAATTCAGAAGTTTAACAAGCTGTAAATCAATAGCCGTTGGAGATATAACATTGAAATGTGGCATAGACATATTTTCGTAGCGACAACTGTGAAAATGAGCGAAATCGGCTGAAAGCCACGCTTTCTTTTTATACCCAGCTGTACTTGTACACAGGGTATTATAACTTTGTTTGCATAACGGTTGGTTGCACAGGTATAAAGGAATCGAGATAGATGTAGACTTCCATATATCAAAATGACCAGGATCGAAAAAAAATTTTATTGAGCCATGTCTGTTCGTCCGTCTGTCCGTTAACACGATACCTTGATCAAATACTGAGATATCTTCACCAAATTCGGTGTGCTGGCTTATTTAGACTCATAATAGATTGGTATTGAAAATGAGCGAAATCGGACTGTAACCGCGCTCCCGTTTCCTACATCGAAAAATTTAAAAAATGAGATAGTTGGAAAACGAATACCACTAAATTAACGAAATTAGGTAGGTGGATTCACTTTATAACGCAAAACACAAGTTCAGTAAAATTTTTTAATATGGGCGTGGCAACGCCCACATTTAGAAGAAGCAAATTCAGAAGTTTAACAAGCTGTAAATCAATAGCCGTTGGAGATATAACATTGAAATTTGGCATAGACATTTTTTCGTAGCGACAACTGTGAAAATGAGCGAAATCGGCTGAAAGCCACGCTTTCTTTTTATACCCAGCTGTACTTGTACACAGGGTATTATAACTTTGTTTGCATAACGGTTGGTTGCACAGGTATAAAGGAATCGAGATAGATATAGACTTCCATATATCAAAATGACCAGGATTGAAAAAAATTTTTATTGAGCCATGTCTGTTCGTCCGTCTGTCCGTTAACACGATAACTTGATCAAATACTGAGATATCTTCACCAAATTCAGTGTGCTGGCTTATTTAGACTCATAATAGATTGGTATTGAAAATGAGCGAAATCGGACTGTAACCACGCTCCCGTTTCCTACATCGAAAAATGAGATAGTTGGAAAACGAATACCACTAAATTAATGAAATTAGGTAGGTGGATTGACTTTATAACGCAAAACACAAGTTCAGTAAAATTTTGGAATATGGGCGTGGCACCACCCAAATTTAGAAGAAGAAAATTCAGAAGTTTAACAAGCTGTAAATCAATAGCCGTTGGAGATATACCATTGAAATTTGGCATAGACATTTTTTCGTAGCGACAACTGTGAAAATGAGCGGAATCGGCTGAAAGCCACGCTTTCTTTTTATACCCAGCTCTACTTGAACACAGGGTATTATAACTTTGTTTGGATAACGGTTAGTTGTACAGGTATAAAGGAATCGAGATAGATATAGACTTCCATATATCAAAATGACCAGGATCGAAAAAAAAATTTATTGAGCCATGTCCGTTCGTCCGTCTGCCCGTTAACACCATAACTTGATCAAATACTGAGATATCTTCACCAAATTCGGTGTGCGGGCTTATTTAGACTCAGAATAGATTGGTATTGAAAATGAGCGAAATCGGACTATAACCACGCTCCCTTTTCTTTTTATACCCAGCTCTACTTGAACACAGGGTATTATAACTTTGTTTGGATAACGGTTAGTTGTACAGGTATAAAGGAATCGAGATAGATATAGACTTCCATATATCAAAATGACCAGGATCGAAAAAAATTTTTATTGAGCCATGTCCGTTCGTCCGTCTGCCCGTTAACACGATAACTTGATCAACTACTGAGATATCTTCACCAAATTCGGCGTGCGGCATTATTTAGACTCAGAATAGATTAGTATTGAAAATGAGCGAAATCGGACTATAACGACGCCCCTTTTCCTATATCGAAAATATCGAAAAATTAAAAAAATTAGATAATTCGAAAACGAATACCACTGAATTAATGAAATTTGGTAGGTGGATTGAATATATAACGCAAAATACACGTTGAGTCAAATTTTGGAATATGGGTGTGGCAACGCCCTTAATTATAAGAAGCAAATTCAGAAGTTTAACAAGCTGTAAATCAATAGCCATTGGAGATATAGCATTGAAATTTGGCATAGACATTTTTTTATACCCAGCTGTACTTGTACACAGGGTATTATAACTTTGTTTGGATAACGGTTGGTTGTACATTTATAAAGGAATCGAGATAAATATAGACTTCCATATATCAAAATGACTAGGATCGACAAAAAATTTGATTGAGCCATGTCCGTCCGTCTGTCCGTTAACTATATCGAAAATATCGAAAAATTCTAAAAATGAGATAATTTGAAAACGAATAACACTAAATTAATGAAATTTGGTAGGTGGATTGATTATATAACGCAAAATACACGTTGAGTCAAATTTTGGAGTATGGGCGTGGTAACGCCCACATTTAGAAGAAGCAAATTCAGAAGTTTAACAAGCTGTAAATCAATAGCCGTTGGAGATATAGCATTGAAATTTGGCATAAACATTTTTTTATACCCAGATGTACTTGTACACAGGGTATTATAACTTTGTTTGGATAACGGTTGGTTGTACAGGTATAAAGGTATCGAGATAAATATAGACTTCCATATATCAAAATGACTAGGATCGAAAACAATTTGATTGAGGCATGTCCGTCCGTCTGTCCGTTAACACGATAACTTGATCAAATATTTAGATATCTTCACCCCATTCGGTATGCGGGGTTATTTGGACTCAGAATAGATTGGTATTGAAAATGAGCGAAATCGAAGGATAACCACGCTCCCTTTTCCTATATCGAAAATATCGAAAAATTTAAAAAATGAGATAATTCGAAAACGAATACCACTAAATTATTGAAATTTGGTAGGTGGATTGATTTTATAACGCAAAACACACGTCCAGTAAAATTTTGGAATATGGGCGTGGCAACGCCCACAATTAGAAGAAGCAAATTCAGAAGTTTAACAAGCTGTAAATCAATAGCCGTTGGAGATATAACATTGAAATTTGGCATATAAATTTTTTTATACCCTGCTGTACTTGTATACAGGGTATTATAACTTTGTTCGGATAACGGTTGGTTGTACAGGTATAAAGGAATCGAGATAGATATAGACTTCCATACATCAAAATGACCAGGATCGAAAAAAAATTTTATTGAGCCATGTCTGTTCGTCCGTCTGTCCGTTAACACGATAACTTGATCAAATACTGCGATATCTTCACCAAATTCGGTGTGCTGGCTTATTTAGACTCAGAATAGATTGGTATTGAAAATGAGCGAAATCGGACTGTAACCACGCTCCCGTTTCCTACATCGAAAAATTTAAAAAATGAGATAGTTGGAAAACGAATACCACTAAATTAATGAAATTAGGTAGGTGGATTGACTTTATAACGCAAAACACAAGTTCAGTAAAATTTTTTAATATAAGCGTGGCAACGCCCACAATTAGAAGAAGCAAATTCAGAAGTTTAGCAAGCTGTAAATCAATAGCCGTTGGAGATATACCATTGAAATTTGGCATAGACATTTTTTTAGTATCGGCAACCCTTTACTGTCAAAATGAGCGGAATCGGCTGAAAGCCACGCTTTCTTTTTATACCCAGCTCTACTTGTACACAGGGTATTATAACTTTGTTCGGATAACGGTTGGTTGTACAGGTATAAAGGAATCGAGATAGATATAGACTTCCATACATCAAAATGACCAGGATCGAAAAAAAGTTTTATTGAGCCATGTCCGTTCGTCCGTCTGTCCGTTAACACGATAACTTGATCAAATACTGAGATATCTTCACCAAATTCGGTATACGATCTTATTTAGACTCAGAATAGATTGGTATTTAAAATGAGCGAAATCGAACTATAACGACGCCCCTTTTCCTATATCGAAAATATCGAAAAATTTAAAAAATGAGATTATTCGAAACCGAATACCACTAAATTATTGAAATTTGGTAGGTGGATTGATTTTATAACGCAAAACACAAGTTCGGTAAAATTTTGGAATATGGGCGTGGCAACACCCACATTTAGAAAAAGAAAAATCCAGAAGTTTAACAAGATTTAAGTCAATAGCCGTTGGAGACATGAGTATAACATTGAAATTTGTCATTGTTTTTACGGCGGAGTCGTTCCAATGACGAGGCGCGCTCGCACGTAATAGGGGTAGGAAAGAAAAACAAAACGAGTTAATGAATAAATAAATAAATAAACACCGGAGTTCAATGTAAATAATTACAATGGATAAGTGGTTTTTTATTATAGTGGAAGGTGCTATTAAATATACAACAGTATTATGAATATAAGGAAAAGTTATGGAACTTGTATATTTACCTGGGATGGCTGCTGGTGACTCGTGGACGCTCGATAATCAAGTGGCCGAGCATATCTTAGGATTTTAGCTCGATACCCCTGCCGAATGCCTACTTTCGTCAGGTTCGGAGAGGTAAGCGCTGTTATCGGTTGAAAGCTACAGGCCATAAAGGTGCAAATATGAATAATTTCACCCTACAAGGGGCGGCCGATATATTTAGGACGGTGGCCTAAACATGCCGGCCCCCTTGCGGCGAGCAACCTTCAAAAAGAACAAATAGTGTAGCAGCCAAACCCAGATAAATGCACAATTCAAGTTTCCGGTTGAACTAGTCTTAAACTATTAAAATTATGGTGGGCCACCCATGGGCCCTTGCTCTGCCCGTCGCCGCTTGACACCTGTTGTGGGTGAGAAAATAAAGGTTAATATACATGTACGTGGTTTTGCTTAGCTCATTGCACCTTATTTTTTTTGTATTTTTATTGTTGGTGGGCCCCCGAAATTACCAGGCCGAAAATTGTGGCTTGTGCCAGCAACCCATTGATGGTTGACGGTGGAGTGCCGCTCAGCATCAGGCTGGCATAAACGTCGGCGCCTAGCGTCAGGCGCACAGGAGAGGCACGGAAAAATTCGGGATCCGCCAGCCTCATAAGCTGGAAAGGTGCAGCAACCGTCGCATCAATATTAGAGACCGGGCTCATACGATGATGGTGCGCAAGGACCGTAGCTTGGGTGGTGACCCTTCTGGTTACTCCGTACTTTCCCCGAAGTACAAGTGTAAACCTGATCGGCCGGGTCCCACCAACACGTTCTAGGCGAAGATTGGAAGCGAACTCACCGTCAATGACCGTAGTTGGTGAGCACGGGTCGACCAGGGCACGGACGAAGTGCAGTGCGCCACCGGACTCGATGCACACCAAAGCCGTTGGTGCGATGGCGACAAACGATCGCATAATGATGGCTGTAGCAGGGGCGTTGGCCGCTCTACCGGTGCGGAAAGTCGTAGCGGTTGCGTTGTGGCGGACAACGGTGGTAGTGCTGGTAAGTCCGCGGGCCTGGTAAGGTGCCGTCCGACCCGCTGTGCGTCGTGATGAGCGGAAAGGACGTGTTGCCGAGCCACCACGATTCACCTTGACAGACCGCGGGGATGGGCGGAAAGGACGTGTTTCCGCGCCACCCTTGCGTAGTTTAGATGTTGGGACTGGACATTGAGGTGTGTCCGACGCGCGCTTCTTCCGTTGCTCGTGTCGTAGTAGCGGTCGGAAAGAACGTGTTTCCGAGCCGCCGAGCTGTGGAGTTGGTGTTGCAGCAGCCCTCATTTCTTCTTCTTCTTCTTCTTCTACCTGCTCTGCCCAAGACTTTGTATTTTCTGTGATGGCTATGGATAGCGCATCATCAGATATTTCGCCTTCGTCTTCGATGATGTCGGTAGACTGTCGAGTAACTATGTTTTCGTCCATATGAAGGGACGTGTGGTGGGGTTCGTGGCACCGATAGCAACGGTCCTTACTTGGACAAATCTCCGGGCGGTGAAACGGGGACAAACAATTGGGGCAATATTTGTGGATGAGTACCACCCGCAATCGTTCCTCCGCCGACATCCCCCGGTACTGCTGGCAAAAACGTATGCCATGGTTTTTGTTGCATAACCGACACGGGATGGTGAAGGTGTTGGACCGCTCCGATTTTGCGCGTATGGCAGTAAAACGAGTCATTCTAAAAATAAACCCGTTAGTAAGCCCATAGTTTTTGTATATCTGGGTGGCTTGTGAACATAACCGACTGACATTGTCGGTATTTCGGTTTGGCATATTCTAACTTTTTTCTCGAAACGTTTGTAAACGTTTATGTTTGTTACGTGAATATTTTCCTTCTGGCAGCTTTGTCACGTTTTGACACTTTCCTTCCCTCCGAAAAAATTGAAATGCATTGGCAAGTTATGTGTTAAGTAACTCCTAGGAAATCGAGAGTTAACATATTTTGGTGAAGCCGTTAAAAAAGGGGAGAATGGTGTAAGGGTTTCTGCCTTTACGTAATATTTATGTGACTGTGCAATTTTGTTTGTATAAATTTATGTGAAATGCATTCATTTATACATGCATTCCCGCTGGTTCGTGTAGTGGGGCATAACCAGCTGATTAACACCGTGGTCTGTCAGCTAGTAAATCACCCACATTTGGTGTGCTGCAGATGTAGTCAGCGATTCTGTGCTGCCACAACTGTCTGTCTCACTTGGCAATGTAGAGGCGGAGACAGATGCATCGCGAAAGATGGGGTAACACATCCATGAGCAAATGTAATCGAATCGGTTGAAATTCTGAAATATGCGGTGAAAAAATATTTTCCATTTTGCTGTGCCAGAAGTGGCGAGTTTTTGGCCGTGACAAATGAAAATCACGGGGGGAAGCAAATAATCTGTCAATAGATGTTCAATTGACGTATATTTCTCCACATTATCTATCTTATTTGTGTCTTTAATTATATTTTTTCCGTTTAACAACTTACTGGCATACGAGTTTATTTGAAACGGCACAATTGACAATACCCCATGTATACGAGTATATGTGTATACATACGTAGTTGTCAATATTGTACCTAGGCTAAATTATATTGTATATATATAATTATATTTCGGCTTCCCTCGAACTGCGCATAATGTGGCGAATAAATTCCGCCGCTCAATACGGTACGCCAAAAAAGATTGGGGGATTTTTGTAACGATTAAATACCCGTGTGTACCAACTCGGATTGGCACTAATCGTTACGCAAAGTGGCTACGCTCATTCATTCAGCACTGGATACATTACTGAATGAATGTCATTATGGAAAATTTTTCACGAGGTAAGTTGTAAAAATTTTATGTTGGAAATTTTTCCTCGTAAATTAATGTTTATTCTTTTCTTTTCAGGTGATGCATGGATACCAACCAACTTTTATCAGCATTTAAGTGAAAATATTTTCACCTAAATGCAAATACCATACCGATTAAGTTAATTATTACCCAGGGGCATGGTTAAAAATAGCAGCAATACAATTTGCAGCTGTTTAATGCTCATCTAATTTACATGCTTGCAGAAGAGAATGCAAGTTTTTATTCGCCGTGTTGGTTGCACAATTTTATTCATTCGGAATCGGTAGTTTAAATACCAGCAAAAACCTTTCGAAGCATTCCGAGAAAGAATATACAGTTGCTTCAGCTTCAAATATACCAAAAATGTCACGTACAAATGACAATTGTGATTGGAAAAATATAAGAAATCAGTGCCCTGGGCAAATTTCTGTGAAATATTCGCATGCAATAAAAGTTTTCACAAATAAAGTGCTTAGCACAAAGTCTTCCTCACAATAACTAAATAAGCAGATTAATTTCGTAAATAAAATAAGGTTTTCAACTTCGGCCGCCTTTCACAAGAGCAAAGCGGTCTAGAGGAATCTTAGCAACGTCGTACATAAAAATAAAAATTAATTTAAGATGAAAATGATGATATCTACCATTTTGTTGGTAGCTTTGGCCTCAACGCCTCTACCGGCATCAGCTTTATATTCGTCAAACGATGACGTGGTGGAATTAACGCCCTCGAACTTCGATCGTCTCGTCATCAATGATGATGCTATTTGGGTTGTTGAATTCTATGCACCATGGTGTGGGCATTGCAAATCATTGGTACCAGAGTTCAAAAAAGTAGCCACAGCATTAAAGGGTGTCGTCAAAGTAGGTTCAGTTAATGCTGATGAACATCGTGCACTTGGCGGCCAATATGATGTTAAAGGTTTTCCTACCATTAAAATTTTCGGTACAAAATCACGAGTACGGGTTGAGTTATGTGGAGATTGTGGATCTTCAGATCCATCATGGGCCTCGATAAACCGTGGAACTTTACTGTGCTCTGATTGTTGCTCAATACATCGTAGTCTTGGTCGGCATATTTCAACAGTTAAATCATTACGTCAAGGCACTTGGGAGCCTTCTGTTTTAAATTTTGTTAATTCATTGAATTCTCACGGCGCAAATAGCGTATGGGAACATCATCTTCTTGATACTAACTCGTCAAAAAATGACAAGGGTGTATTTCGTGTTCGTAAACCTAACCCTAAGGATCCATTACATCCCACTAAGTCAGACTTTATTAAATCAAAACATGTTAATTTGGCATTTGTTCTAAAATCAAATCTTCAGGATGAAGGTGTTTTTTCTGGTGTAAATTTCGAAAATGAACTTAGCAGACAACTACATGCAAGCGTAAGAACCAGCAATTTAGAAACCTCTCTCCGCTTACTCGTGCAAGGGGCAAATCCAACTTTTTCCATGATGAAAAACGTTCAACAGCTTTACACGTAGCAGCTAAATTTGGACAAGCCTCTCAAATTGAATTACTTATTGTCTATGGAGCTGACATTAACGCAATCGACGGCTATTTATACATCCACTTTGTGAGTTCTGTTATGAAGTGTGTACCGTCTTTTCTGAGTTCTACGATAATTGCTATTGCATTGAGAGAACTAAAAGTGGTGAGATCGTTAAGGTGAATCACGGACGCATTTTGTTATGCGAGGCTACAGCTGCTGTATTAAAGCATTGTTTCAAAATATTGGGCTTGAAGCCTGTTGCTAAGATTTAAATTATGGGGAAATCTACCCTCCAGATGTTGGTGAATTTGTGTTCATCACCGATGACACGTACGTATTTGAAAAGGTGAGCGTTTGGCTTGTGTACTCCAACTGCTTGTGTTTATTAATCTCTTTGCAGTGTTGCTAAATGTGCCACAGTATATAGGGGGGCTATCACTTTGGAAGCTGATCCCTATCTGCACTTCCATCCTTTATTGAATTCCGCTGCTGTACGCGCTTTGGCAAGACATTTGCTGGATTATCACACAATGCTACAACTGCACGTCAGGAAAATCGTCCCGGTGAGTAAGACACCTTATAAACCATATGTATAGAGTAAACCATATATATAGAGATATAGTAGGTGGTTTATTTAAATCCCTTTGTCACCTTATGCTTTTCATATCACTTGCTACCAAATAAATAAATACATCCCAAATTTAACTCAATAAATTACGGACCTCTGACTGCGATGGTGTGGCATACAAGAATAAAATCGTTTCGATTTCGTATGTACAATTTTCTGACTTGTACAGAGGGAACTGCTAATTTGTGCTTATAGGGTAGCCTGATAGACCTTCCTAACATATGTCGCAGCATCCCTTGGGGTGTCCGTATGCTCCGACGCCATATTTTCTTGATTTTATCAAAATTCATTGAAACATCTCCAATTTCGAAGCCAAAATGGCCTAATGTAATAGCCAAAATTTGTCATTTTGTTGAATTTTGTAAGACTCTTAAGTAACTAACACTGTAATTTAAGAGCCAAAATTTTTCATTTTGTTGAATTTTGTAAGACTCATAAGTGGCCATAAACGTTCCCATTTAAGACTCCTTGAGAATGTCTGGGGGGTTATCTGTTTCACCTAGCCTTTGTGTAAGTGGGTAGAAAAATAGATATTAGTGTGTGTGTATGTGAATGCGATGTTTGACAGATTAGCGGCTTAACTTGTTGTCGGAAATTTTCAACTTTTGTGGCAGACCGGTTCGCCCGTCTGCGTTAGGATTCCTGTTGACCTCGTTACGTTTGAACGAGTGCGTTTGTTTTCTTGTGATGGGTCGGTTCTTCCGATTGCGGTAGGCCTCAGTGGCCTTGTTACATTTTTAGCGAATACGTTCTGCTAAGTCGCTTCGACTAAGCCGTGACCTCCCTAATTCGGAATGAAATTAGAAGTGGAATTAGGGAGATTTAGAAGTGGATTAATATCAGTTCTCGCCATTCTTGTTACCGGATGGCAGTGGGACCAACTTCGTGATTGGTCTGGTAGTCTGGCCCCTCGCGGTATCAAGCACGACGACTCGGACTCGGTTATCTGGTCCACGATGTAGTTGGGAGATTCTTCCTAGTCTCCATTCGTTGGGAGGTAGGTTGTCCTCCTTTAGAACGACTAGGTCCCCTTGTTTCAAGTTGGATTGTGGATGTTTCCACTTTACACGTTTCTGCAGTTCGGTGAGGTACTCGGTTTTCCATCGTTTGCAAAACGTTTGGTGAAGGGACTTGAGTTTCTCCCATCGGTTGACGAGCGAGGCGCGATTCTCGCTAACGTCGATCTCCGGTGGCGCTAAAAGATGCCCTCCAACGAGGAAATGTCCCGGAGTCAGTGGTTCCAAGTTGGACGGCTCGTTGGAGGATGGACTGAGTGGTCGAGAGTTGAGACAAGACTCGATTCGACAAAGTAAGGTAGAGAACTCTTCAAGAGTAAATTTATGATCGGAAGCGATCTTTTTAAAGTGAGTTTTAAAACTCTTTACCCCTGCTTCCCACAGTCCGCCCATATGAGGAGCGCCTGCTGGTATGAAGTGCCAGGTCAGGCGTTGATGGGAGTATTTCGATAGGGTTTGGTTGCGGGCATCCGAGAGAAAAGCTTTGAACTCGGAGCGGAGGGCTCGAGAGGCTCCGACAAAGTTAGTTCCATTGTCGGAGTAGATGTTCTTTGGACATCCTCGTCTCGCAACAAACCTGTCGAAGGCTGCCAAGAACGCTGCGGTACTAAGGTCACTAGTGGCCTCTAAGTGAATAGCCTTGGTCGTGAAGCAGACAAAGAGGCAAACATAGCCCTTTGACAGCCGACATCCTCTTCCACTGTAGGACTTGATGTCGAACGGTCCGGCGAAATCTACACCGGCGTTTGTGAACGCGCGTGAGAAGGTGGTACGTTCTGGCGGGAGGTTTCCCATCAGCTGGGTTTGTGATCGCTTGCGGAAGATCGTACAAACCTTGCAGTTATGGATGACGAATCGGATCATATTTTTAACTCGTGGGATCCAATACTGCGTACGTAGGAGGCGTAACATGAGTTGGTTTTCGCCGTGAAGGGAAATGTTATGGATAAATTGGACGAGAAGACGCGTTAACTGACAGGCGTAAGGGAGGATAATTGGATGGCGTTCATTATAGGCGAGATCAAGGGACGCAGACAGACGACCGCCTACTCGCAATATATCACGGCTGTCGACGAAGGGGTTGAGAGGAAGGACTTCACTTTTTGTCCCAATGGGTTTCCCGGTTTTTAATTCCTTTAATTCTTCAGAATAATGCTTCTGTTGATATATTTTAATAAGTCGTTGAGTCGTAGCCTTAATTTCGTCGGGCGAAATGAGGTGTGACTCCGCTTTGAAAGAAGATTTCGTTTTGGGATTAGTTCTTTGAGAGAACCTCATAATGTATGATATAACCCTCAAAGCCCTTGAAAAATCAGAAAACCTTTCGAGAATGTCCTCGTTATTGTATATTTGCTTAGTTGTGTGAACTTGTACTCTCTTTTCTTCGATGTTTGTACCATAATATCTTTCTTGAGTTGGCCATTTTGTCTTGTCTTCTTGTAGCCAAGAAGGTCCCTGCCACCACAAAGTGTTGTTGACTATATCCTTTGCTGATAGTCCTCTGCTGGCCATGTCTGCTGGGTTTGATGCGGAATCTACGTGCCGCCAGATTTTATTTCCCACCTTTTCCACTATTTTTGTTACTCTATGAGCCACGAATGTTGACCAAGAGCATGGTGGTTTTTTAATCCAAGCTAGAACAATCGTAGAATCGGTCCATAGATGAGTATTGAAATTTCCTAAATTTAAGTTTTCGCGGACAGATTCTATCGTTTCGGCCAGTAAGACTGCCCCGCATAACTCTAAACGGGGTAATGATATCGTTTTTACGGGAGCTACTCTCGTTTTGGCCATTAATAGATTGACGTAGATCTGATCCCTCACTTTGGCTCGTAAAAAGATTGTAGCGGCATAGGCCTTTTCTGATGCATCGCAGAACCCGTGTATTTCCACCTCGTTGGATGGCGTGAAATGCACCCATCGCGGTATTTGAATCCTATTGATTTCGTGATAATCCTGCATGAAGCTTTCCCACCGATCTAGGGTTAGTGTAGATACCCTTTCGTCCCAGTCAGTCCCCTCTAGCCATATGTTCTGCATAAGTATTTTGGCCACTACGACGACTGGTGCCAACCAGCCTAACGGGTCGAAGAGTTTGGCGATGGCTGAAAGTATTGCCCTTTTTGTTATAATATCCCCATTTTCGATGGGTTTTGCCGTAAAATAAAAGGAGTCGGCATGCGCGTTCCAACGGATGCCTAGGGTCTTAACCATACTTGAGTCTTCGAACTCCAAAAAGTCCTCGTTTAGCCGATGAAGTTTGGGTATTCCATGCAGTATTTTGCTGCAGTTCGATGTCCATTTTCGGAGGGAAAATCCCGCGGATTGCAATGCGTGCGAGATTTCATCGCGAGCTTGGATTGCTGACTCGATGCTATGACCCCCAGCAAGCACGTCGTCGACGTACATGCTTGTTCGAAGTATATTTGCTGCTGTTGGTGATGACGTCTCAACGTCGTCAGCTAGTTGATGTAGGGTTCTTATCGCCAAATAAGGGGCGCAGTTTACTCCAAAGGTAACTGTCCGTAATTCAAAGACGCGTATGGGTTCCCCTGGATTGGGTCGGAAAACTATTCGTTGGAACTGTGTCTGATTGGGTTTAATCCATATCTGTCGATACATCTTCTCGATGTCACTGTTGAAGACATATTTAAAGAATCTCCATCGAAGGAGTAGAATGGTTAAATCTGCCTGAAGAACTGGTCCTGCATGAAGGACGTCATTCAAGCTTGTGCCATTAGAAGTGGGACACGAAGCGTTGAATACCACCCGAACCTTTGTGGTGGTGCTCTCTTCTTTTATAACCGCATGGTGTGGTAAGAAGTAGCAATCTGTAGAATGGGGTGGTATGACAGTGGGAACTTTCGACATATGCCCCAATGTCTCGTATTCTCCAAGTACCCTGTTGTACTCTGTCTGTAGGGCCGGTGTCTTAGCTAGGCGCGTCTCATTCCGGTAGAATTGAGAGCAGACGCCCTTTAGAGAGGGCCCTAAGCAGATGTTGTTAGGGAAATCCTCTTTAAATGGAAGGGCGACGGTGTATTTCCCATCAGAGTTCCTTTCCGTTGTGGCTTTGAAAAGTGCCTCGCAATAGGCATTATCTTCATTCAGTGCCTTTTTCTTCGGGACATCCTCCAACTCCCAGAAAGCGGTTAACTGCTTGTCCAGGTTTATTTCATTGAAAAATGACACCCGAGTATTAGTTGGTTGAGGTGCATCTGCACGACCGGTTATAATCCAACCGAATACGGTTTCTTGGGCGAGAAGCGTGTTTAATACGTTCTTCCGTATACCGTTTAATATAATTTGTGGATAAACGTCGCCTCCTAGGATGAGATCGACTGGTTCGTTAATGAAGAACCTCTTATCCGCCAAGATTAGATCAGGGAATGCCTGCCGAGTCATTGCGCTCACTTGGCAAGTAGGAAGATCCCCAGTTAATTGTGGTAGGACTAATACCACTGTATCGATGCTAACTAAGGGGTCGGTGAAGGATCCTAGCTGAATGGAGCATGACTCCTTCACCTGCGCTGATAAAGTATTGTTTATCCCGGAAACTTGGACATGCCAGCGTTTTGAAGGGAGGTTTATTCTACGCTTCAATCTTTCTGTTATGAATGAACATTCTGAACCTGAGTCAATCAATGCTCTAGCAGAAAAATCTACTCCATTGTAGTGAATGTTTACACGCGCTGTTCCTAGTAATACCCCCTTAGTAGTATTCGCATGACATGAAGAGACGTTATTAATATCTTTCCTCTTTTCAGATTCCAGATTGTCTCTTGCCTGCTGTGATGTCGAGGGCCTATCATCTGAGGTATTTTGACGCCACCTCTGGTTAGTCGCTTTTGGCTGAGCTGTTGCCAAGTGGAGCAAGGTGTTGTGCCTTGCGTGACACGAGCTGCAGTTAAAGGAACTTGTGCATCGTGTCACTGTGTGTCCAGCCGACAGGCAGTTCAAGCAACAATTGTTGTTTTTTATGTAGGCTATTCGGTCTGCAGTGGTTAGTCCACGGAATTTATGACAATTTCGTAATTTGTGCTCCTTACTGTTGCACATTTTACACGAAGTTTTAGGGACGCTGGCTTGGTATACTCCAAGTTTCGCAGGCGTTTCCCGTGCTGTGATTTGACTCCTGGGTGCCTTGGATGCTTTGTTACCCCTGAGGTCAGAAACGGTTTCCAAAGTTTGGAACCGGTTGGATAGAAATTTATCCATGTCTTCCCATTTTGGAATCTCTGTTTTGTTCTCTATGGTTTGTTCCCATAGAGCCAGAGTGCATTCCGGTAGTTTGGTGGAGCATAGGTATGTTATTATCGCATCCCAGTTGGAAATGTCAATTTGATGACATTGGAGCGATGAAATGCAATTATTAATGTCGCGTTGCAACTTTTTAATTGCTGTACCGCATTCACTTTCTACAGCGGTTAAACTAAACAAAGTGTTTAGTTGAGTATTGACCAGGATACGTTTGTTTTAGTACCTGTCACTCAGATTTTTCCAGGCTGTTGAAAAGCCTTCATTTGTTAGTGGACACCTGCGCACAATTTCTTTTGCCTCCCCTTCAGTCTTTTGGTTGAGGTGATATAACTTTTCAACCGGGGTAAGGCGTTTGTTCAATATATATATAGCTGTGAACAAGTCCCTAAAGGTTGGCCAAGAAAGGTAGTCGCCTTTGAACACCTCGGTGTCGCAGGGAGGGAGGCGAATATTATTTTCTCTGATGGAAGATTCAGAGGCTTTAGGGGCAGGTGTGGCAGGTACGGACAATTTCTCGACCTCAGCATTGATTGTAGCCATGCATTTTGCATAGCATGCGAAACAAGTCTTGTTTTTTTTTCTCAACGACTGCAGGTCTTCTTTGGATATATCTGTGGAGCTAAGAAGACTCTCATACGTCGCTTTTGTCTTCTTCCACAATGACTTCAACTCCTCTTGCTGTATTGCAAGGGTGTGTTTATCTAGTTCTTGTATCTGTGTAGAGCTGAAGTCTTGCTCAAACTCTACTATACAATCGGACAGTCGGATGTAGGTCTCCATTTTTTTAATTGATTTAAATATCTTGTCTCTTTAAAGGAAACAGAGACCGGAAGGACTGACTCAGGATTTGATTGCTTGCAACTAAGCGAAATTATGTGAAAGTGACACAGATAGAAATCTGGATGCAGGTTTAATGTGTCTAAGAAAATTGTGAAAGTGAACAGGTGCACAGTGATATGTGAAAGTGGCACAGATAGAACTCTAAATACAGATTTAATGTGCCTGTGGGAAAATATATCAGTGGGTATAAATCCCTGAATAGCCAAAACCAGTAAGAAACTAAATTGAATTTTCCAAGAAAAACGATAACGCAGTTGTGTTTGTCCAGCAGTATGGGACAGTGAAGTGCTTTATTTGAAAAAAAATTTGAAAGAAAGTAAGAATTTTTTTTTCGCAAACAATATTATTATACACAAGCCACCCAACTCAGTGAAAAATTTGAAATGTCGCAATTATTTTGTATTGTTTGAAGTGAATTGTGTGATGGCTCTATAAAAAGCATCAACCAAGTGAAAATCAAGTGATGTAGTTACTCAAAGAATTTGCACATGGTGGCGAATAAGAGATCTACATATATACAGTGCAGTGATGTGTATACAAAAAAAATAAAAAAAGTCACTGACTGCCTGCCTTGAGCTGTGTCGGAGAAGTCTTACCACTGGAGGGGGACTTAACCGATAGTCAAAAAGCGGAAGTGTGCTCACGAGAACACGAATTTTTCACTTGCTTTGTTTCTACGAAACGATCACAAATTCACTTAACACGTATTTCACGTATGTAAAAAAAAAAGTGGTGCATGAACTAAAAGCAAAGAAACCAACGTACCTTGTGATATGAACGCTGAAAGTGTTTGAAATGATGTTGTAGTGATGTAGTAGTAGTGGACTGTATATTCTGATGTGACTTGATGTTATGAGATTTGATGTGTGATGACTGTTGCAATAATGTTGTTGACTTGATGTTATGAGATTTGATGTGTGATGACTGTTGCAATAATGTTGTTAAAGTGGACTGTGTGATGCTGTGTTAATGGACTGTATGAGCTGATATGACTAAGATGATATGATATGTATGCGAAGATGTGATGTGATATGATGATGCCAATGTTCGTATATTTGTGTGATACTGTAGCTCGCTGGTATAGCCTTTGGTAGTTTGTGAACTTTCGCTCGTTTGTTGTCACTCGCTGATATACCTTCGCTCGTTTTTTGTTTATTATCCAATTGATCTTATTATTTTAAATTAATTAAGATTGATGTGGATTTTGGATTTCTCTGTGAGTGACTGGGTGGTTAAATATGTTTGTTGTTTTCCTGGCGCGATAGGACCAATGTTTTTACGGCGGAGTCGTTCCAATGACGAGGCGCGCTCGCACGTAATAGGGGTAGGAAAGAAAAACAAAAGGCAACGAGTTAATGAATAAATAAATAAATAAACACCGGAGTTGAATGTAAATAATTACAATGGATAAGTGGTTTTTTATTATAGTGGAAGGTGCAATTAAATATACAACAGTATTATGAATATAAGGAAAAGTTATGGAACTTGTATATTTACCTGGGATGGCTGCTGGTGACTCGTGGACGCTCGATAATCAAGTGGCCGAGCATATCTTAGGATTTTAGCTCGATACCCCTGCCGAATGCCTACTTTCGTCAGGTTCGGAGAGGTAAGCGCTGTTATCGGTTGAAAGCTACAGGCCATAAAGGTGCAAATATGAATAATTTCACCCTACAAGGGGCGGCCGATATATTTAGGCCGGTGGCCTAAACAGTCATAGACATTTTTTTCGTAGCGGCAACTGTTTGCTGTGAAAATGAGCGAAATCGGCTGAAAGCCACGCTTTCTTTTTATACCCAGCTCTACTTGTACACAGGGTATTATAACTTTGTTTGGATAACGGTTGGTTGTGCAGGTATAAAGGAATCGAGATAGATATAGACTTCCATATATCAAAATGACCAGGATCGAAAAAAAATTTTATTGAGCCATGTCCGTTCGTCCGTCTGTCCGTTAACACGATAGCTTGATCAAATACTGAGATATCTTCACCAAATTCGGTATACGATCTTATTTAGACTCAGAATAGATTGGTATTTAAAATGAGCGAAATCGAACTATAACGACGCCCCTTTTCCTATATCGAAAATATCGAAAAATTTAAAAAATGAGATTATTCGAAAACGAATACCACTAAATTATTGAAATTTGGTAGGTGGATTGATTTTATAACGCAAAACACACGTCCAGTAAAATTTTGGAATATGGGCGTGGCAACGCCCACAATTAGAAGAAGCAAATTCAGAAGTTTAACAAGCTGTAAATCAATAGCCGTTGGAGATATAACATTGAAATTTGGCATAGACATTTTTTCGTAGCGACAACTGTGAAAATGAGCGAAATCGGCTGAAAGCCACGCTTTCTTTTTATACCCAGCTGTACTTGTACACAGGGTATTATAACTTTGTTTGGATAACGATTGGTTGCACAGGTATAAAGGAATCGAGATAGATATAGACTTCCATATATCAAAATGACCAGGATCGAAAAAAAATTTTATTGAGCCATGTCCGTTCGTCCGTCTGTCCGTTAACACGATAACTTGATCAAATACTGAGATATCTTCACCAAATTGTGTATGCGGGCTTATTTAGACTCAGAATAGCTTGGTATTGAAAATGAGCGAAATCGGACTATAACCACGCTCCCTTTTCCTAAATCAAAAATATCCAAAAATTTAAAAAATGACATAATTCGAAAACGAATACGACTGAATTATTGAAATTTGGTAGGTGGATTGATCTTATAACGCAAAACACACGTCCAGTAAAATTTTGGAATATGGGCGTGGCAACGCCCACAATTAGAAGAAGCAAATTCAGAAGTTTAACAAGCTGTAAATCAATAGCCGTTGGAGATATACCATTGGAATTTGTCATACACATTATTTTCGTAGCGGCAACTGTTTGCTGTGAAAATGAGCGAAATCGGCTGAAAGCCACGCTTTCTTTTTATACCCAGCTCTACTTGTACACAGGGTATTATAACTTTGTTTGGATAACGGTTGGTTGTGCAGGTATAAAGGAATCGAGATAGATATAGACTTCCATACATAAAAATGACCAGGATCGAAAAAAAATTTGATTGATCCATGTCCGCCCGTCCGTCTGTCCGTTAACACGATAACTTGACCAAATATTGAGATATCTTCACCAAATTCGGTATACGATCTTATTTAGACTCCGAATAGATTGGTATTTAAAATGAGCGAAATCGGACTATAACGACGCCCCTTTTCCTATATCGAAAATATCGAAAAATTTTAAAAATGAGATTATTCGAAAACGAATACCACTAAATTATTGAAATTTGGTAGGTGGATTGATTTTATAACGCAAAACACAAGTTCGGTAAAATTTTGGAATATGGGCGTGGCAACACCCACATTTAGAAAAAGAAAAATCCAGAAGTTTAACAAGCTTTAAGTCAATAGCCGTTGGAGACATGAGTATAACATTGAAATTTGTCATAGACATTTTTTTCGTAGCGGCAACTGTTTGCTGTGAAAATGAGCGAAATCGGCTGAAAGCCACGCTTTCTTTTTATACCCAGCTCTACTTGTACACAGGGTATTATAACTTTGTTTGGATAACGGTTGGTTGTGCAGGTATAAAGGAATCGAGATAGATATAGACTTCCATATATCAAAATAACCAGGATCGAAAAAAATTTGATTGAGCCATGTCCGTCCGTCTGTCCGTTAACACGAAAACTTGATCAAATATTGAGATATCTTCACCAAATTCGGTATGCGGGCTTATTTAGACTCAGAATAGATTGGTATTGAAAATGAGCGAAATCGGACTATAACGACGCCCCTTTTCCTATATCGAAAATATCGAAAAATTTAAAAAATGAGATAATTCGAAAACGAATAGCACTAAATTATTAAAATTTGGTAGGTGGATTGATTTTATAACGCAAAACACACGTCCAGTAAAATTTTGGAATATGGGCGTGGCAACGCCCACAATTAGAAGAAGCAAATTCAGAAGTTTAACAAGCTGTAAATCAATAGCCGTTGGAGATATAACATTGAAATTTGGCATAGACATTTTTTTCGTAGCGGCAACCCTTTACTGTCAAAATGAGCGGAATCGGCTGAAAGCCACGCTTTCTTTTTATACCCAGCTCTACTTGTACACAGGGTATTATAACTTTGTTTGGATAACGGTTGGTTGTACAGGTATAAAGGAATCGAGATAGATATAGACTTCCGTATATCAAAATGACCAGAATCGAAAAAAGTTTTATTGAGCCATGTCTGTTCGTCCGTCTGTCCGTTAACACGATAACTTGATCAAATACTGCGATATCTTCACCAAATTCGGTGTGCTGGCTTATTTAGACTCAGAATAGATTGGTATTGAAAATGAGCGAAATCGGACTGTAACCACGCTCCCGTTTCCTACATCGAAAAATTTAAAAAATGAGATAGTTGGAAAACGAATACCACTAAATTAATGAAATTAGGTAGGTGGATTGACTTTATAACGCAAAACACAAGTTCAGTAAAATTTTTTAATATGGGCGTGGCAACGCCCACAATTAGAAGAAGCAAATCCAGAAGTTTAACAAGCTGTAAATGAATAGCCGTTGGAGATATACCATTGAAATTTGGCATAGACATTTTTTTCGTAGCGGCAACCCTTTACTGTCAAAATGAGCGGAATCGGCTGAAAGCCACGCTTTCTTTTTATACCCAGCTCTACTTGTACACAGGGTATTATAACCTTGTTTGGATAACGGTTGGTTGTGCAGGTATAAAGGAATCGAGATAGATATAGACTTCCATATATCAAAATAACCAGGATCGAAAAAAATTTGATTGAGCCATGTCCGTCCGTCTGTCCGTTAACACGAAAACTTGATCAAATATTGAGATATCTTCACCAAATTCGGTATGCGGGCTTATTTAGACTCAGAATAGATTGGTATTGAAAATGAGCGAAATCGGACTATAACGACGCCCCTTTTCCTATATCGAAAATATCGAAAAATTTAAAAAATGAGATAATTCGAAAACGAATACCACTAAATTATGGAAATTTGGTAGGTGGATTGATTTTATAACGCAAAACACACGTCCAGTAAAATTTTGGAATATGGGCGTGGCAACGCCCACAATTAGAAGAAGCAAATTCAGAAGTTTAACAAGCTGTAAATCAATAGCCGTTGGAGATATAACATTGAAATTTGGCATAGACATTTTTTCGTAGCGACAACTGTGAAAATGAGCGAAATCGGCTGAAAGCCACGCTTTCTTTTTATACCCAGCTGTACTTGTACACAGGGTATTATAACTTTGTTTGGATAACGATTGGTTGCACAGGTATAAAGGAATCGAGATAGATATAGACTTCCATATATCAAAATGACCAGGATCGAAAAAAAATTTTATTGAGCCATGTCCGTTCGTCCGTCTGTCCGTTAACACGATAACTTGATCAAATACTGAGATATCTTCACCAAATTGTGTATGCGGGCTTATTTAGACTCAGAATAGCTTGGTATTGAAAATGAGCGAAATCGGACTATAACCACGCTCCCTTTTCCTAAATCAAAAATATCCAAAAATTTAAAAAATGACATAATTCGAAAACGAATACGACTGAATTATTGAAATTTGGTAGGTGGATTGATCTTATAACGCAAAACACACGTCCAGTAAAATTTTGGAATATGGGCGTGGCAACGCCCACAATTAGAAGAAGCAAATTCAGAAGTTTAACAAGCTGTAAATCAATAGCCGTTAGAGATATAACATTGAAATTTGGCATAGACATTTTTTTCGTAGCGGCAACCCTTTACTGGCAAAATGAGCGGAATCGGCTGAAAGCCACGCTTTCTTTTTATACCCAGCTCTACTTGTACACAGGGTATTATAACTTTGTTTGGATAACGGTTGGTTGTACAGGTATAAAGGAATCGAGATAGATATAGACTTCCGTATATCAAAATGACCAGAATCGAAAAAAGTTTTATTGAGCCATGTCTGTTCGTCCGTCTGTCCGTTAACACGATAACTTGATCAAATACTGCGATATCTTCACCAAATTCGGTCTGCTGGCTTATTTAGACTCAGAATAGATTGGTATTGAAAATGAGCGAAATCGGACTGTAACCACGCTCCCGTTTCCTACATCGAAAAATTTTAAAAATGAGATAGTTGGAAAACGAATACCACTAAATTAATGAAATTTGGTAGGTGGATTGATTTTATAACGCAAAACACACGTCCAGTAAAATTTTGGAATATGGGCGTGGCAACGCCCACAATTAGAAGAAGCAAATTCAGAAGTTTAACAAGCTGTAAATGAATAGCCGTTGGAGATATACCATTGAAATTTGGCATAGACATTTTTTTCGTAGCGGCAACCCTTTACTGTCAAAATGAGCGGAATCGGCTGAAAGCCACGCTTTCTTTTTATACCCAGCTCTACTTGTACACAGGATATTATAACTTTGTTTGGATAACGGTTGGTTGTGCAGGTATAAAGGAATCGAGATAGATATAGACTTCCATATATCAAAATAACCAGGATCGAAAAAAATTTGATTGAGACATGTCCGTCCGTCTGTCCGTTAACACGAAAACTTGATCAAATATTGAGATATCTTCACCAAATTCGGTATGCGGGCTTATTTAGACTCAGAATAGATTGGTATTGAAAATGAGCGAAATCGGACTATAACGACGCCCCTTTTCCTATATCGAAAATATCGAAAAATTTAAAAAATGAGATAATTCGAAAACGAATACCACTAAATTATTGAAATTTGGTAGGTGGATTGATTTTATAACGCAAAACACACGTCCAGTAAAATTTTGGAATATGGGCGTGGCAACGCCCACAATTAGAAGAAGCAAATTCAGAAGTTTAACAAGCTGTAAATCAATAGCCGTTGGAGATATAACATTGAAATTTGGCATAGACATTTTTTCGTAGCGACAACTGTGAAAATGAGCGAAATCGGCTGAAAGCCACGCTTTCTTTTTATACCCACCTGTACTTGTACACAGGATATTATAACTTTGTTTGGATAACGATTGGTTGCACAGGTATAAAGGAATCGAGATAGATACAGACTTCCATATATCAAAATGACCAGGTTCGAAAAAAAATTTTATTGAGCCATGTCCGTTCGTCCGTCTGTCCGTTAACACGATAACTTGATCAAATACTGAGATATCTTCACCAAATTGTGTATGCGCGCTTATTTAGACTCAGAATAGATTGGTATTGAAAATGAGCGAAATCGGACTATAACCACGCTCCCTTTTCCTAAATCGAAAATATCCAAAAATTTAAAAAATGACATAATTCGAAAACGAATACGACTAAATTATTGAAATTTGGTAGGTGGATTGATCTTATAACGCAAAACACACGTCCAGTAAAATTTTGGAATATGGGCGTGGCATCGCCCACAATTAGAAGAAGCAAATTCAGAAGTTTAACAAGCTGTAAATCAATAGCCGTTGGAGATATACCATTGGAATTTGTCATACACATTATTTTCGTAGCGGCACCTGTTTGCTGTGAAAATGAGCGAAATCGGCTGAAAGCCACGCTTTCTTTTTATACCCAGCTCTACTTGTACACAGGGTATTATAACTTTGCTTGGACAACGGTTGGTTGTGCAGGTATAAAGGAATCGAGATAGATATAGACTTCCATACATAAAAATGACCAGGATCGAAAAAAAATTTGATTGATCCATGTCCGCCCGTCCGTCTGTCCGTTAACACGATAACTTGACCAAATATTGAGATATCTTCACCAAATTCGGTATACGATCTTATTTAGACTCCGAATAGATTGGTATTCAAAATGAGCGAAATCGGACTATAACGACGCCCCTTTTCCTATATCGAAAATATCGAAAAATTTTAAAAATGAGATTATTCGAAAGCGAATACCACTAAATTATTGAAATTTGGTAGGTGGATTGATTTTATAACGCAAAACACAAGTTCGGTAAAATTTTGGAATATGGGCGTGGCAACACCCACATTTAGAAAAAGAAAAATCCAGAAGTTTAACAAGCTTTAAGTCAATAGCCGTTGGAGACATGAGTATAACATTGAAATTTGTCATAGACATTTTTTTCGTAGCGGCAACTGTTTGCTGTGAAAATGAGCGAAATCGGCTGAAAGCCACGCTTTCTTTTTATACCCAGCTCTACTTGTACACAGGGTATTATAACTTTGTTTGGATAACGGTTGGTTGTGCAGGTATAAAGGAATCGAGATAGATATAGACTTCCATATATCAAAATAACCAGGATCGAAAAAAATTTGATTGAGCCATGTCCGTCCGTCTGTCCGTTAACACGAAAACTTGATCAAATATTGAGATATCTTCACCAAATTCGGTATGCGGGCTTATTTAGACTCAGAATAGATTGGTATTGAAAATGAGCGAAATCGGACTATAACGACGCCCCTTTTCCTTTATCGAAAATATCGAAAAATTTAAAAAATGAGATAATTCGAAAACGAATACCACTAAATTACTGAAATTTGGTAGGTGGATTGATTTTATAACGCAAAACACACGTCCAGTAAAATTTTGGAATATGGGCGTGGCAACGCCCACAATTAGAAGAAGCAAATTCAGAAGTTTAACAAGCTGTAAATCAATGGCCGTTGGAGATATAACATTGAAATGTGGCATAGACATTTTTTCGTAGCGACAACTGTGAAAATGAGCGAAATCGGCTGAAAGCCACGCTTTCTTTTTATACCCAGCTTTACTTGTAGACAGGGTATTATAACTTTGTTTGTATAACGGTTGGTTGCACAGGTATAAAGGAATCGAGATAGATATAGACTTCCATATATCAAAATGACCAGGATCGAAAAAAAATTTTATTGAGCCATGTCTGTTCGTCCGTCTGTCCGTTAACACGATAACTTGATCAAATACTGAGATATCTTCACCAAATTCAGTGTGCTGGCTTATTTGGACTCATAATAGATTGGTATTGAAAATGAGCGAAATCGGACTATAACCACGCTCCCGTTTCCTACATCGAAAAATTTAAAAAATGAGATAATTCGAAAACGAATACCACTAAATTATGGAAATTTGGTAGGTGGATTGATTTTATAACGCAAAACACACGTCCAGTAAAATTTTGGAATATGGGCGTGGCAACGCCCACAATTAGAAGAAGCAAATTCAGAAGTTTAACAAGCTGTAAATCAATAGCCGTTGGAGATATAACATTGAAATTTGGCATAGACATTTTTTTCGTAGCGGCAACCCTTTACTGGCAAAATGAGCGGAATCGGCTGAAAGCCACGCTTTCTTTTTATACCCAGCTCTACTTGTACACAGGGTATTATAACTTTGTTTGGATAACGGTTGGTTGTACAGGTATAAAGGAATCGAGATAGATATAGACTTCCGTATATCAAAATGACCAGAATCGAAAAAAGTTTTATTGAGCCATGTCTGTTCGTCCGTCTGTCCGTTAACACGATAACTTGATCAAATACTGCGATATCTTCACCAAATTCGGTCTGCCGGCTTATTTAGACTCAGAATAGATTGGTATTGAAAATGAGCGAAATCGGACTGTAACCACGCTCCCGTTTCCTACATCGAAAAATTTTAAAAATGAGATAGTTGGAAAACGAATACCACTAAATTAATGAAATTTGGTAGGTGGATTGATTTTATAACGCAAAACACACGTCCAGTAAAATTTTGGAATATGGGCGTGGCAACGCCCACAATTAGAAGAAGCAAATTCAGAAGTTTAACAAGCTGTAAATGAATAGCCGTTGGAGATATACCATTGAAATTTGGCATAGACATTTTTTTCGTAGCGGCAACCCTTTACTGTCAAAATGAGCGGAATCGGCTGAAAGCCACGCTTTCTTTTTATACCCAGCTCTACTTGTACACAGGATATTATAACTTTGTTTGGATAACGGTTGGTTGTGCAGGTATAAAGGAATCGAGATAGATATAGACTTCCATATATCAAAATAACCAGGATCGAAAAAAATTTGATTGAGACATGTCCGTCCGTCTGTCCGTTAACACGAAAACTTGATCAAATATTGAGATATCTTCACCAAATTCGGTATGCGGGCTTATTTAGACTCAGAATAGATTGGTATTGAAAATGAGCGAAATCGGACTATAACGACGCCCCTTTTCCTATATCGAAAATATCGAAAAATTTAAAAAATGAGATAATTCGAAAACGAATACCACTAAATTATTGAAATTTGGTAGGTGGATTGATTTTATAACGCAAAACACACGTCCAGTAAAATTTTGGAATATGGGCGTGGCAACGCCCACAATTAGAAGAAGCAAATTCAGAAGTTTAACAAGCTGTAAATCAATAGCCGTTGGAGATATAACATTGAAATTTGGCATAGACATTTTTTCGTAGCGACAACTGTGAAAATGAGCGAAATCGGCTGAAAGCCACGCTTTCTTTTTATACCCACCTGTACTTGTACACAGGATATTATAACTTTGTTTGGATAACGATTGGTTGCACAGGTATAAAGGAATCGAGATAGATACAGACTTCCATATATCAAAATGACCAGGTTCGAAAAAAAATTTTATTGAGCCATGTCCGTTCGTCCGTCTGTCCGTTAACACGATAACTTGATCAAATACCGAGATATCTTCACCAAATTGTGTATGCGCGCTTATTTAGACTCAGAATAGATTGGTATTGAAAATGAGCGAAATCGGACTATAACCACGCTCCCTTTTCCTAAATCGAAAATATCCAAAAATTTAAAAAATGACATAATTCGAAAACGAATACGACTAAATTATTGAAATTTGGTAGGTGGATTGATCTTATAACGCAAAACACACGTCCAGTAAAATTTTGGAATATGGGCGTGGCATCGCCCACAATTAGAAGAAGCAAATTCAGAAGTTTAACAAGCTGTAAATCAATAGCCGTTGGAGATATACCATTGGAATTTGTCATACACATTATTTTCGTAGCGGCAACTGTTTGCTGTGAAAATGAGCGAAATCGGCTGAAAGCCACGCTTTCTTTTTATACCCAGCTCTACTTGTACACAGGGTATTATAACTTTGCTTGGACAACGGTTGGTTGTGCAGGTATAAAGGAATCGAGATAGATATAGACTTCCATACATAAAAATGACCAGGATCGAAAAAAAATTTGATTGATCCATGTCCGCCCGTCCGTCTGTCCGTTAACACGATAACTTGACCAAATATTGAGATATCTTCACCAAATTCGGTATACGATCTTATTTAGACTCCGAATAGATTGGTATTTAAAATGAGCGAAATCGGACTATAACGACGCCCCTTTTCCTATATCGAAAATATCGAAAAATTTTAAAAATGAGATTATTCGAAAGCGAATACCACTAAATTATTGAAATTTGGTAGGTGGATTGATTTTATAACGCAAAACACAAGTTCGGTAAAATTTTGGGAATATGGGCGTGGCAACACCCACATTTAGAAAAAGAAAAATCCAGAAGTTTAACAAGCTTTAAGTCAATAGCCGTTGGAGACATGAGTATAACATTGAAATTTGTCATAGACATTTTTTTCGTAGCGGCAACTGTTTGCTGTGAAAATGAGCGAAATCGGCTGAAAGCCACGCTTTCTTTTTATACCCAGCTCTACTTGTACACAGGGTATTATAACTTTGTTTGGATAACGGTTGGTTGTGCAGGTATAAAGGAATCGAGATAGATATAGACTTCCATATATCAAAATAACCAGGATCGAAAAAAATTTGATTGAGCCATGTCCGTCCGTCTGTCCGTTAACACGAAAACTTGATCAAATATTGAGATATCTTCACCAAATTCGGTATGCGGGCTTATTTAGACTCAGAATAGATTGGTATTGAAAATGAGCGAAATCGGACTATAACGACGCCCCTTTTCCTTTATCGAAAATATCGAAAAATTTCAAAAATGAGATAATTCGAAAACGAATACCACTAAATTACTGAAATTTGGTAGGTGGATTGATTTTATAACGCAAAACACACGTCCAGTAAAATTTTGGAATATGGGCGTGGCAACGCCCACAATTAGAAGAAGCAAATTCAGAAGTTTAACAAGCTGTAAATCAATGGCCGTTGGAGATATAACATTGAAATGTGGCATAGACATTTTTTCGTAGCGACAACTGTGAAAATGAGCGAAATCGGCTGAAAGCCACGCTTTCTTTTTATACCCAGCTTTACTTGTAGACAGGGTATTATAACTTTGTTTGTATAACGGTTGGTTGCACAGGTATAAAGGAATCGAGATAGATATAGACTTCCATATATCAAAATGACCAGGATCGAAAAAAAATGTTATTGAGCCATGTCTGTTCGTCCGTCTGTCCGTTAACACGATAACTTGATCAAATACTGAGATATCTTCACCAAATTCAGTGTGCTGGCTTATTTGGACTCATAATAGATTGGTATTGAAAATGAGCGAAATCGGACTATAACCACGCTCCCGTTTCCTACATCGAAAAATTTAAAAAATGAGATAGTTGGAAAACGAATACCACTAAATTAATGAAATTAGGTAGGTGGATTGACTTTATAACGCAAAACACAAGTTCAGTAAAATTTTTTAATATGGGCGTGGCAACGCCCACAATTAGAAGCAGCAAATTCAGAAGTTTAACAAGCTGTAAATCAATAGCCGTTGGAGATATACCATTGAAATTTGGCATAGACATTTTTTTCGTAGCGGCAACCCTTTACTGTCAAAATGAGCGGAATCGGCTGAAAGCCACGCTTTCTTTTTATACCTAGCTCTACTTGTACACAGGGTATTATAACTTTGTTTGGATAACGGTTGGTTGTACAGGTATAAAGGAATCGAGATAGATATAGACTTCCGTATATCAAAATGACCAGAATCGAAAAAAGTTTTATTGAGCCATGTCCGTTCGTCCGTCTGTCCGTTAACACGATAACTTGATCAAATACTGAGATATCTTCACCAAATTGTGTATGCGGGCTTATTTAGACTCAGAATAGATTGGTATTGAAAATGAGCGAAATCGGACTGTAACCACGCTCCCGTTTCCTACATCGAAAAATTTAAAAAATGAGATAGTTGGAAAACGAATACCACTAAATTAATGAAATTAGGTAGGTGGATTGACTTTATAACGCAAAACACAAGTTCAGTAAAATTTTTTAATATGGGCGTGCCAACGCCCACAATTAGAAGAAGCAAATTCAGAAGTTTAACAAGCTGTAAATGAATAGCCGTTGGAGATATACCATTGAAATTTGGCATAGACATTTTTTTCGTAGCGGCAACCCTTTACTGTCAAAATGAGCGGAATCGGCTGAAAGCCACGCTTTCTTTTTATACCCAGCTCTACTTGTACACAGGGTATTATAACTTTGTTTGGATAACGGTTGGTTGTGCAGGTATAAAGGAATCGAGATAGATATAGACTTCCATATATCAAAATAACCAGGATCGAAAAAAATTTGACTGAGCCATGTCCGTCCGTCTGTCCGTTAACACGAAAACTTGATCAAATATTGAGATATCTTCACCAAATTCGGTATGCGGGCTTATTTAGACTCAGAATAGATTGGTATTGAAAATGAGCGAAATCGGACTATAACGACGCCCCTTTTCCTATATCGAAAATATCGAAAAATTTAAAAAATGAGATAATTCGAAAACGAATACCACTAAATTATTGAAATTTGGTAGGTGGATTGATTTTATAACGCAAAACACACGTCCAGTAAAATTTTGGAATATGGGCGTGGCAACGCCCACAATTAGAAGAAGCAAATTCAGAAGTTTAACAAGCTGTAAATCAATAGCCGTTGGAGATATAACATTGAAATTTGGCATAGACATTTTTTCGTAGCGACAACTGTGAAAATGAGCGAAATCGGCTGAAAGCCACGGACCAGTACAAGTAGAGCTAGGTATAAAAAGAAAGCGTGGCTTTCAGCCGATTCCGCTCATTTTGACAGTAAAGGGTTGCCGCTACGAAAAAAATGTCTATGCCAAATTTCAATGGTATATCTCCAACGGCTATTGATTTACAGCTTGTTAAACTTCTGAATTTGCTGCTTCTAATTGTGGGCGTTGCCACGCCCATATTAAAAAATTTTACTGAACTTGTGTTTTGCGTTATAAAGTCAATCCACCTACCTAATTTCATTAATTTAGTGGTATTCGTTTTCCAACTATCTCATTTTTTAAATTTTTCGATGTAGGAAACGGGAGCGTGGTTATAGTCCGATTTCGCTCATTTTCAATACCAATCTATTATGAGTCTAAATAAGCCAGCACACTGAATTTGGTGAAGATATCTCAGTATTTGATCAAGTTATCGTGTTAACGGACAGACGGACGAACAGACATGGCTCAATAAAATTTTTTTTCGATCCTGGTCATTTTGATATATGGAAGTCTATATCTATCTCGATTCCTTTATACCTGTGCAACCAACCGTTATACAAACAAAGTTATAATACCCTGTCTACAAGTAAAGCTGGGTATAAAAAGAAAGCGTGGCTTTCAGCCGATTTCGCTCATTTTCACAGTTGTCGCTACGAAAAAATGTCTATGCCACATTTCAATGTTATATCTCCAACGGCCATTGATTTACAGCTTGTTAAACTTCTGAATTTGCTTCTTCTAATTGTGGGCGTTGCCACGCCCATATTCCAAAATTTTACTGGACGTGTGTTTTGCGTTATAAAATCAATCCACCTACCAAATTTCAGTAATTTAGTGGTATTCGTTTTCGAATTATCTCATTTTTTAAATTTTTCGATATTTTCGATATAGGAAAAGGGGCGTCGTTATAGTCCGATTTCGCTCATTTTCAATACCAATCTATTCTGAGTCTAAATAAGCCCGTATGACGAATTTGGTGAAGATATCTCAATATTTTCTCAAGTTTTCGTGTTAACGGACAGACGGACGGACATGGCTCAATCAAATTTTTTTTCGATCCTGGTTATTTTGATATACGGCAGTCTATATCTATCTCGATTCCTTTATACCTGCACAACCAACCGTTATCCAAACAAAGTTATAATACCCTGTGTACAAGTAGAGCTGGGTATAAAAAGAAAGCGTGGCTTTCAGCCGATTTCGCTCATTTTCACAGCAAACAGTTGCCGCTACGAAAAAAATGTCTATGACAAATTTCAATGTTATACTCATGTCTCCAACGGCTATTGACTTAAAGCTTGTTAAACTTCTGGATTTTTCTTTTTCTAAATGTGGGTGTTGCCACGCCCATATTCCAAAATTTTACCGAACTTGTGTTTTGCGTTATAAAATCAATCCACCTACCAAATTTCAATAATTTAGTGGTATTCGCTTTCGAATAATCTCATTTTTAAAATTTTTCGATATTTTCGATATAGGAAAAGGGGCGTCGTTATAGTCCGATTTCGCTCATTTTAAATACCAATCTATTCGGAGTCTAAATAAGATCGTATACCGAATTTGGTGAAGATATCTCAATATTTGGTCAAGTTATCGTGTTAACGGACAGACGGACGGGCGGACATGGATCAATCAAATTTTTTTTCGATCCTGGTCATTTTTATGTATGGAAGTCTATATCTATCTCGATTCCTTTATACCTGCACAACCAACCGTTGTCCAAGCAAAGTTATAATACCCTGTGTACAAGTAGAGCTGGGTATAAAAAGAAAGCGTGGCTTTCAGCCGATTTCGCTCATTTTCACAGTTGTCGCTACGAAAAAATGTCTATGCCAAATTTCAATGTTATATCTCCAACGCAAAATTCAGAAGTTTAACAAGCTGTAAATCAATAGCCGTTGGAGATATAACATTGAAATTTGGCATAGACATTTTTTCGTAGCGACAACTGTGAAAATGAGCGAAATCGGCTGAAAGCCACGCTTTCTTTTTATACCCAGCTGTACTTGTACACAGGGTATTATAACTTTGTTTGGATAACGATTGGTTGCACAGGTATAAAGGAATCGAGATAGATATAGACTTCCATATATCAAAATAACCAGGATCGAAAAAAATTTGATTGAGCCATGTCCGTCCGTCTGTCCGTTAACACGAAAACTTGATCAAATATTGAGATATCTTCACCAAATTCGGTATGCGGGCTTATTTAGACTCAGAATAGATTGGTATTGAAAATGAGCGAAATCGGACTATAACGACGCCCCTTTTCCTATATCGAAAATATCGAAAAATTTAAAAAATGAGATAATTCGAAAACGAATACCACTAAATTACTGAAATTTGGTAGGTGGATTGATTTTATAACGCAAAACACACGTCCAGTAAAATTTTGGAATATGGGCGTGGCAACGCCCACAATTAGAAGAAGCAAATTCAGAAGTTTAACAAGCTGTAAATCAATGGCCGTTGGAGATATAACATTGAAATGTGGCATAGACATTTTTTCGTAGCGACAACTGTGAAAATGAGCGAAATCGGCTGAAAGCCACGCTTTCTTTTTATACCCAGCTTTACTTGTACACAGGGTATTATAACTTTGTTTGTATAACGGTTGGTTGCACAGGTATAAAGGAATCGAGATAGATACAGACTTCCATATATCAAAATGACCAGGATCGAAAAAAAATTTTATTGAGCCATGTCTGTTCGTCCGTCTGTCCGTTAACACGATAACTTGATCAAATACTGAGATATCTTCACCAAATTCAGTGTGCTGGCTTATTTAGACTCATAATAGATTGGTTTTGAAAATGAGCGAAATCGGACTATAACCACGCTCCCGTTTCCTACATCGAAAAATTTAAAAAATGAGATAGTTGGAAAACGAATACCACTAAATTAATGAAATTAGGTAGGTGGATTGACTTTATAACGCAAAACACAAGTTCAGTAAAATTTTTTAATATGGGCGTGGCAACGCCCACAATTAGAAGCAGCAAATTCAGAAGTTTAACAAGCTGTAAATCAATAGCCGTTGGAGATATACCATTGAAATTTGGCATAGACATTTTTTTCGTAGCGGCAACCCTTTACTGTCAAAATGAGCGGAATCGGCTGAAAGCCACGCTTTCTTTTTATACCCAGCTCTACTTGTACACAGGGTATTATAACTTTGTTTGGATAACGGTTGGTTGTACAGGTATAAAGGAATCGAGATAGATATAGACTTCCGTATATCAAAATGACCAGAATCGAAAAAAGTTTTATTGAGCCATGTCCGTTCGTCCGTCTGTCCGTTAACACGATAACTTGATCAAATACTGAGATATCTTCACCAAATTGTATATGCGGGCTTATTTAGACTCAGAATAGATTGGTATTGAAAATGAGCGAAATCGGACTGTAACCACGCTCCCGTTTCCTACATCGAAAAATTTAAAAAATGAGATAGTTGGAAAACGAATACCACTAAATTAATGAAATTAGGTAGGTGGATTGACTTTATAACGCAAAACACAAGTTCAGTAAAATTTTTTAATATAGGCGTGGCCGAAGTTTAACAAGCTGTAAATCAATAGCCGTTGGAGATATACCATTGAAATTTGGCATAGACATTTTTTTCGTAGCGGCAACCCTTTACTGACAAAACGAGTGGAATCGGCTGAAAGCCACGCTTTCTTGTTATACCCAGCTCTACTTGTACACAGGGTAGGTATAAAGGAATCGAGATAGATAAAGACTTCCATATATCAAAGTGACCAGGATCGAAAAAAAATTTGCTTGACCCATGTCCGTTCGTACGTCTGTCCGTTAACAATATAACTTGAGCAAATATTGAGATATCTTTACCAAATTCGGCATGCGGGCTTATTTAGACTCAGAATAGATTGGTATTGAAAATGAGCGAAATCGGACGATAACGATGCCCCCTTTTCCTAAATCGAAAATATCCAAAAATTTAAAAAATGACATAATTCGACAACGAATACCACTAAATTATTGAAATTTGGTAGGTGGATTGATCTTATACCGCAAAACACACGTCCAGTAAAATTTTGGAATATGGGCGTGGCAACGCCCACAATTAGAAGAAGCAAATTCAGAAGTTTAACAAGCTGTAAATCAATAGCCGTTGGAGATATAACATTGAAATTTGGCATAGACATTTTTTCGTAGCGACAACTGTGAAAATGAGCGAAATCGGCTGAAAGCCACGCTTTCTTTTTATACCCACCTGTACTTGTACACAGGGTATTATAACTTTGTTTGGATAACGGTTGGTTGCACAGGTATAAAGGAATCGAGATAGATATAGACTTCCATATATCAAAATGACCAGGATCGAAAAAAAATTTTATTGAGCCATGTCCGTTCGTCCGTCTGTCCGTTAACACGATAACTTGATCAAATACTGAGATATCTTCACCAAATTGTGTATGCGGGCTTATTTAGACTCAGAATAGATTGGTATTGAAAATGAGCGAAATCGGACTGTAACCACGCTCCCGTTTCCTATATCGAAAATATCGAAAAATTTTAAAAATGAGATAATTGGAAAATGAATAATACTAAATTAATGAAATTAGGTAGGTGGATTGACTTTATAACACAAAACACAAGTTCAGTAAAATTTTTTAATATGGGCGTGGCAACGCCCACAATTAAAAGAAGCAAATTCAGAAGTTTAACAAGCTGTAAATCAATAGCCGTTGGAGATATACCATTGAAATTTGGCATAGACATTTTTTTCGTAGCGGCAACTCTTTACTGTCAAAATGAGCGGAATCGGCTGAAAGGCACGCTTTCTTTTTATACCCAGCTCTACTTGAACACAGGGTATTATAACCTTGTTTGGATAACGGTTAGTTGTACAGGTATAAAGGAATCGAGATAGATATAGACTTCCATATATCAAAATGACCAGGATCGAAAAAAAATTTTATTGAGCCATGTCCGTTCGTCCGTCTGTCCGTTAACACGATAACTTGATCAAATACTGAGATATCTTCACCAAATTGTGTATGCGGGCTTATTTAGACTCAGAATAGATTGGTATTGAAAATGAGCGAAATCGGACTATAACCACGCTCCCTTTTCCTAAATCGAAAATATCCAAAAATTTAAAAAATGACATAATTCGAAAACGAATACGACTAAATTATTGAAATTTGGTAGGTGGATTGATCTTATAACGCAAAACACACGTCCAGTAAAATTTTGGAATATGGGCGTGGCAACGCCCACAATTAGAAGAAGCAAATTCAGAAGTTTAACAAGCTGTAAATCAATAGCCGTTGGAGATATACCATTGGAATTTGTCATACACATTATTTTCGTAGCGGCAACTGTTTGCTGTGAAAATGAGCGAAATCGGCTGAAAGGCACGCTTTCTTTTTATACCCAGCTCTACTTGTACACAGGGTATTATAACTTTGTTTGGATAACGGTTGGTTGTGCAGGTATAAAGGAATCGAGATAGATATAGACTTCCATATATCAAAATAACCAGGATCGAAAAAAATTTGATTGAGCCATGTCCGTCCGTCTGTCCGTTAACACGAAAACTTGATCAAATATTGTGATATCTTCACCAAATTCGGTATGCGGGCGTATTTAGACTCAGAATAGATTGGTATTGAAAATGAGCGAAATCGGACTATAACGACGCCCCTTTTCCTATATCGAAAACATCGAAAAATTTAAAAAATGAGATAATTCGAAAACGAATACCACTAAATTATTGAAATTTGGTAGGTGGATTGATTTATAACGCAAAACACACGTCCAGTAAAATTTTGGAATATGGGCGTGGCAACGCCCACAATTAGAAGAAGCAAATTCAGAAGTTTAACAAGCTGTAAATCAATAGCCGTTGGAGATATAACATTGAAATGTGGCATAGACATTTTTTCGTAGCGACAACTGTGAAAATGAGCGAAATCGGCTGAAAGCCACGCTTTCTTTTTATACCCAGCTGTACTTGTACACAGGGTATTATAACTTTGTTTGTATAACGGTTGGTTGCACAGGTATAAAGGAATCGAGATAGATATAGACTTACATATATTAAAATGACCAGGATCGAAAAAAAATTTTATTGAGCCATGTCTGTTCGTCCGTCTGTCCGTTAACACGATAACTTGATCAAATACTGAGATATCTTCACCAAATTCAGTGTGCTGGCTTATTTAGACTCATAATAGATTGGTATTGAAAATGAGCGAAATCGGACTATAACCACGCTCCCGTTTCCTACATCGAAAAATTTAAAAAATGAGATAGTTGGAAAACGAATAACACTAAATTAATGAAATTAGGTAGGTGGATTGACTTTATAACGCAAAACACAAGTTCAGTAAAATTTTTTAATATGGGCGTGGCAATGAGCGGAATCGGCTGAAAGCCACGCTTTCTTTTTATACCCAGCTCTACTTGTACACAGGGTATTATAACTTTGTTTGGATAACGGTTGGTTGTACAGGTATAAAGGAATCGAGATAGATATAGACTTCCGTATATCAAAATGACCAGAATCGAAAAAAGTTTTATTGAGCCATGTCCGTTCGTCCGTCTGTCCGTTAACACGATAACTTGATCAAATACTGAGATATCTTCACCAAATTGTGTATGCGGGCTTATTTAGACTCAGAATAGATTGGTATTGAAAATGAGCGAAATCGGACTGTAACCACGCTCCCGTGTCCTACATCGAAAAATTTAAAAAATGAGATAGTTGGAAAACGAATACCACTAAATTAATGAAATTAGGTAGGTGGATTGACTTTATAACGCAAAACACAAGTTCAGTAAAATTTTTTAATATAGGCGTGGCAGAAGTTTAACAAGCTGTAAATCAATAGCCGTTGGAGATATACCATTGAAATTTGGCATAGACATTTTTTTCGTAGCGGCAACCCTTTACTGTCAAAATGAGCGGAATCGGCTGAAAGCCACGCTTTCTTTTTATACCCAGCTGTACTTGTACACAGGGTATTATAACTTTGTTTGGATAACGGTTGGTTGCACAGGTATAAAGGAATCGAGATAGATATAGACTTCCATATATCAAAATGACCAGGATCGAAAAAAAATTTTATTGAGCCATGTCCGTTCGTCCGTCTGTCCGTTAACACGATAACTTGATCAAATACTGAGATATCTTCACCAAATTGTGTATGCGGGCTTATTTAGACTCAGAATAGATTGGTATTGAAAATGAGCGAAATCGGACTTTAACGACGCCCCTTTTCCTATATCGAAAATATCGAAAAATTTAAACAATGAGATAATTCGAAAACGAATACCACTGAATTATTGAAATTTGGTAGGTGGATTGATCTTATAACGCAAAACACACGTATAGTAAAATTTTGGAATATGGGCGTGGCAACGCCCACAATTAGAAGAAGCAAATTCAGAAGTTTAACAAGCTGTAAATCAATAGCCGTTGGAGATATACCATTGAAATTTGGCATAGACATTTTTTTCGTAGCGGCAACTCTTTACTGTCAAAATGAGCGGAATCGGCTGAAAGCCACGCTTTCTTTTTATACCCAGCTCTACTTGAACACAGGGTATTATAACCTTGTTTGGATAACGGTTAGTTGTACAGGTATAAAGGAATCGAGATAGATATAGACTTCCATATATCAAAATGACCAGGATCGAAAAAAAATTTTATTGAGCCATGTCCGTTCGTCCGTCTGTCCGTTAACACGATAACTTGATCAAATACTGAGATATCTTCACCAAATTGTGTATGCGGGCTTATTTAGACTCAGAATAGATTGGTATTGAAAATGAGCGAAATCGGACTTTAACGACGCCCCTTTTCCTATATCGAAAATATCGAAAAATTTAAAAAATGAGATAATTGGAAAATGAATAATACTAAATTAATGAAATTAGGTAGGTGGATTGACTTTATAACACAAAACACAAGTTCAGTAAAATTTTTTAATATGGGCGTGGCAACGCCCACAATTAAAAGAAGCAAATTCAGAAGTTTAACAAGCTGTAAATCAATAGCCGTTGGAGATATACCATTGAAATTTGGCATAGACATTTTTTTCGTAGCGGCAACTCTTTACTGTCAAAATGAGCGGAATCGGTTGAAAGCCACGCTTTCATTTTTTTCGTAGCGGCAACTCTTTACTGTCAAAATGAGCGGAAGCGGCTGAAAGGCACGCTTTCTTTTTATACCCAGCTCTACTTGAACACAGGGTATTATAACCTTGTTTGGATAACGGTTAGTTGTACAGGTATAAAGGAATCGAGATAGATATAGACTTCCATATATCAAAATGACCAGGATCGAAAAAAAATTTTATTGAGCCATGTCCGTTCGTCCGTCTGTCCGTTAACACGATAACTTGATCAAATACTGAGATATCTTCACCAAATTGTGTATGCGGGCTTATTTAGACTCAGAATAGATTGGTATTGAAAATGAGCGAAATCGGACTTTAACGACGCCCCTTTTCCTATATCGAAAATATCGAAAAATTTAAAAAATGAGATAATTCGAAAACGAATACCACTGAATTATTGAAATTTGGTAGGTGGATTGATCTTATAACGCAAAACACACGTCCAGTAAAATTTTGGAATATGGGCGTGGCAACGCCCACAATTAGAAGAAGCAAATTCAGAAGTTTAACAAGCTGTAAATCAATAGCCGTTGGAGATATACCATTGAAATTTGGCATAGACATTTTTTTCGTAGCGGCAACTCTTTACTGTCAAAATGAGCGGAATCGGCTGAAAGCCACGCTTTCTTTTTATACCCAGCTCTACTTGAACACAGGGTATTATAACTTTGTTTGTATAACGGTTAGTTGTACAGGTATAAAGGAATCGAGATAGATATAGACTTCCATATATCAAAATGACCAGGATCGAAAAAAAATTTTATTGAGCAATGTCCGTTCGTCCGTCTGTCCGTTAACACGATAACTTGATCAAATACTGAGATATCTTCACCAAATTGTGTATGCGGGCTTATTTAGGCTCAGAATAGATTGGTATTGAAAATGAGCGAAATTGGACTGTAACCACGCTCCCGTTTCCTATATCGAAAATATCGAAAAATTTAAAAAATGAGATAATTGGAAAATGAATACCACTAAATTAATGAAATTAGGTAGGTGGATTGACTTTATACCGCAAAACACAAGTTCAGTAAAATTTTTTAATATGGGCGTGGCAACGCCCACAATTAGAAGAAGCAAATTCAGAAGTTTAACAAGCTGTAAATCAATAGCCGTTGGAGATATACCATTGAAATTTGGCATAGACATTTTTTTCGTAGCGGCAACTCTTTACTGTCAAAATGAGCGGAATCGGCTGAAAGCCACGCTTTCTTTTTATACCCAGCTCTACTTGAACACAGGGTATTATAACTTTGTTTGGATAACGGTTAGTTGTACAGGTATAAAGGAATCGAGATAGATATAGACTTCCATATATCAAAATGACCAGGATCGAAAAAAAAATTTATTGAGCCATGTCCGTTCGTCATTCTGCCCGTTAACACCATAACTTGATCAAATACTGAGATATCTTCACCAAATTCGGTGTGCGGGCTTATTTAGACTCAGAATAGATTGGTATTGAAAATGAGCGAAATCGGACTATAACCACGCTCTCTTTTCCTATATCGAAAATATCGAAAAATTTTAAAAATGAGATTATTCGAAAACGAATACCACTAAATTATTGAAATTTGGTAGGTGGATTGATTTTATAACGCAAAACACAAGTTCAGTAAAATTTTGGAATATGGGCGTGGCACCACCCAAATTTAGAAGAAGAAAATTCAGAAGTTTAACAAGCTGTAAATCAATAGCCGTTGGAGATATACCATTGAAATATGGCATAGACATTTTTTTCGTAGCGGCAACTCTTTACTGTCAAAATGAGCGGAATCGGCTGAAAGCCACGCTTTCATTTTTTCGTAGCGGCAACTCTTTACTGTCAAAATGAGCGGAATCGGCTGAAAGCCACGCTTTCTTTTTATACCCAGCTCTACTTGAACACAGGGTATTATAACTTTGTTTGGATAACGGTTAGTTGTACAGGTATAAAGGAATCGAGATAGATATAGACTTCCATATATCAAAATGACCAGGATCGAAAAAAAAATTTATTGAGCCATGTCCGTTCGTCATTCTGCCCGTTAACACCATAACTTGATCAAATACTGAGATATCTTCACCAAATTCGGTGTGCGGGCTTATTTAGACTCAGAATAGATTGGTATTGAAAATGAGCGAAATCGGACTATAACCACGCTCCCTTTTCCTATATCGAAAATATCGAAAAATTTTAAAAATGAGATTATTCGAAAATGAATACCACTAAATTAATGAAATTAGGTAGGTGGATTGACTTTATAACGCAAAACACAAGTTCAGTAAAATTTTTTAATATGGGCGTGGCAACGCCCACAATTAGAAGAAGCAAATTCAGAAGTTTAACAAGCTGTAAATCAATAGCCGTTGGAGATATACCATTGAAATTTGGCATAGACATTTTTTTCGTAGCGGCAACTCTTTACTGTCAAAATGAGCGGAAGCGGCTGAAAGCCACGCTTTCATTTTTTCGTAGCGGCAACTCTTTACTGTCAAAATGAGCGGAATCGGCTGAAAGCCACGCTTTCTTTTTATACCCAGCTCTACTTGAACACAGGGTATTATAACTTTGTTTGGATAACGGTTAGTTGTACAGGTATAAAGGAATCGAGATAGATATAGACTTCCATATATCAAAATGACCAGGATCGAAAAAAAAATTTATTGAGCCATGTCCGTTCGTCCGTCTGCCCGTTAACACGATAACTTGACCAACTACTGAGATATCTTCACCAAATTCGGCGTGCGGCATTATTTAGACTCAGAATAGATTAGTATTGAAAATGAGCGAAATCGGACTATAACGACGCCCCTTTTCCTATATCGAAAAATTTAAAAAATGAGATAATTCGAAAACGAATACCACTGAATTATTGAAATTTGGTAGGTGGATTGATCTTATAACGCAAAACGCACGTCCAGTAAAATTTTGGAATATGGGCGTGGCAACGCCCACAATTAGAAGAAGAAAATTCAGAAGTTTAACAAGCTGTAAATCAATAGCCGTTGGAGATATACCATTGAAATTTGGCATAGAAATTTTTTTCGTAGCGGCAACTCTTTACTGTCAAAATGAGCGGAATCGGCTGAAAGCCACGCTTTCTTTTTATACCCAGCTCTACTTGAACACAGGGTATTATAACTTTGTTTGGATAACGGTTAGTTGTACAGGTATAAAGGAATCGAGATAGATATAGACTTCCATATATCAAAATGACCAGGATCGAACAAAAATTTTATTGAGCCATGTCCGTTCGTCCGTCTGCCCGTTAACACGATAACTTGATCAAATACTGAGATATCTTCACCAAATTCGGTGTGCGGGCTTATTTAGGCTCAGAAAAGATTGGTGTTTAAAATGAGCGAAATCGGACTATAAGGTATCCCCTTTTCCTATATCGAAAATATCGAAAAATTTTAAAAATGAGATTATTCGAAAACGAATACCACTAAATTATTGAAATTTGGTAGGTGGATTGATTTTATAACGCAAAACACAAGTTCAGTAAAATTTTGGAATATGGGCGTGGCACCACCCAAATTTAAAAGAAGAAAATTCAGAAGTTTAACAAGCTGTAAGTCAATAGCCGTTGGAGAAATGAGTATAACATTGAAATTTGTCATAGACATTTTTTTCGTAGCGGCAACTGTTTGCTGTGAAAATGAGCGAAATCGGGCTATAGCGACGCCCCTTTTCCTATACCGAAAATATCGAAAAATTTAAAAAATTAGATTATTCGAAAACGAATACCACTAAATCATTGAAATTTGGTAGGTGGATTGATTTTATAACGCAACACACAAGTTCAGTAAAATTTTGGAATATGGGCGTGGCACCACCCAAATTTAGAAGAAGAAAATTCAGAAGTTTAACAAGCTGTAAATCAATAGCCGTTGGAGATATACCATTGAAATATGGCATAGACATTTTTTTCGTAGCGGCAACTCTTTACAGCAAAATGAGCGGAATCGGCTGAAAGCCACGCTTTCTTTTTATACCCAGCTCTACTTGAACACAGGGTATTATAACTTTGTTTGGATAACGGCTAAATGTACAGGTATAAAGGAATCGAGATAGATATAGACTTCCATATATCAAAATGACCAGGATCGAAAAAAAAATTTATTGAGCCATGTCCGTTCGTCCGTCTGCCCGTTAACACGATAACTTGACCAACTACTGAGATATCTTCACCAAATTCGGTGTGCGGGCTTATTTAGACTCAGAATAGATTGGTATTGAAAATGAGCGAAATCGGACTATAACCACGCTCCCTTTTCCTATATCGAAAATATCGAAAAATTTTAAAAATGAGATTATTCGAAAATGAATACCACTAAATTAATGAAATTAGGTAGGTGGATTGACTTTATAACGCAAAACACAAGTTCAGTAAAATTTTTTAATATGGGCGTGGCAACGCCCACAATTAGAAGAAGCAAATTCAGAAGTTTAACAAGCTGTAAATCAATAGCCGTTGGAGATATACCATTGAAATTTGGCATAGACATTTTTTTCGTAGCGGCAACTCTTTACTGTCAAAATGAGCGGAATCGGCTGAAAGCCACGCTTTCTTTTTATACCCAGCTCTACTTGAACACAGGGTATTATAACTTTCTTTGGATAACGGTTAGTTGTACAGGTATAAAGGAATCGAGATAGATATAGACTTCCATATATCAATATGACCAGGGTCGAAAAAAAATTTTATTGAGCCATGGCCGTTCGTCCGTCTGCCCGTTAACACGATAACTTGATCAAATACTGAGATATCTTCACCAAATTCGGTGTGCGGGCTTATTTAGGCTCAGAAAAGATTGGTGTTTAAAATGAGCGAAATCGGACTATAAGGTATCCCCTTTTCCTATATCGAAAATATCGAAAAATTTTAAAAATGAGATTATTCGAAAACGAATACCACTAAATTATTGAAATTTGGTAGGTGGATTGATTTTATAACGCAAAACACAAGTTCAGTAAAATTTTGGAATATGGGCGTGGCACCACCCAAATTTAAAAGAAGAAAATTCAGAAGTTTAACAAGCTGTAAGTCAATAGCCGTTGGAGAAATGAGTATAACATTGAAATTTGTCATAGACATTTTTTTCGTAGCGGCAACTGTTTGCTGTGAAAATAAGCGAAATCGGGCTATAGCGACGCCCCTTTTCCTATACCGAAAATATCGAAAAATTTAAAAAATTAGATTATTCGAAAACGAATACCACTAAATCATTGAAATTTGGTAGGTGGATTGATTTTATAACGCAACACACAAGTTCAGTAAAATTTTGGAATATGGGCGTGGCAACGCCCACAATTAGAAGAAGCAAATTCAGAAGTTTAACAAGCTGTAAGTCAATAGCCGTTGGAGATATACCATTGAAATTTGGCATAGACATTTTTTTCGTAGCGGCAACTCTTTACTGTCAAAATGAGCGGAATCGGCTGAAAGCCACGCTTTCTTTTTATACCCAGCTCTACTTGAACACAGGGTATTATAACTTTGTTTGGATAACGGTTGGTTGTACAGGTATAAAGATATCGAGATAAATATAGACTTCCATATATCAAAATGACTAGGATCGAAAACAATTTGATTGAGCCATGTCCGTCCGTCTGTCCGTTAACACGATAACTTGATCAAATACTGAGATATCTTCACCAAATTGTGTATGCGGGCTTATTTAGACTCAGAATAGATTGGTATTAAAAATGAGCGAAATCGGACTATAACGACGCCCCTTTTCCTATATCGAAAATATCGAAAAATTTAAAAAATTAGATAATTCGAAAACGAATACCACTGAATTATTGAAATTTGGTAGGTGGATTGATCTTATAACGCAAAACACACGTCCAGTAAAATTTTGGAATATGGGCGTGGCAACGCACACAATTAGAAGAAGCAAATTCAGAAGTTTAACAAGCTGTAAATCAATAGCCGTTGGAGATATACCATTGAAATTTGGCATAGACATTTTTTTCGTAGCGGCAACTCTTTACTGTCAAAATGAGCGGAATCGGCTGAAAGCCACGCTTTCTTTTTATACCCAGCTCTACTTGAACACAGGGTATTATAACTTTGTTTGGATAATGGTTAGTTGTACAGGTATAAAGGAATCGAGATAGATATAGACTTCCATATATCAAAATGACCAGGATCGAAAAAAAATTTTATTGAGCCATGTCCGTTCGTCCGTCTGTCCGTTAACACGTTAACTTGATCAAATACTGAGATATCTTCACCAAATTGTGTATGGGGGCTTATTTAGACTCAGAATAGATTGGTATTGAAAATGAGCGAAATCGGACTATAACGACGCCCCTTTTGCTATATCGAAAATATCGAAAAATTTAAAAAATGAGATAATTCGAAAACGAATACCACTGAATTATTGAAATTTGGTAGGTGGATTGATCTTATAACGCAAAACACACGTCCAGTAAAATTTTGGAATATGGGCGTGGCAACGCCCACAATTAGAAGAAGCAAATTCAGAAGTTTAACAAGCTGTAAATCAATAGCCGTTGGAGATATACCATTGAAATTTGGCATAGACATTTTTTTCGTAGCGGCAACTCTTTACTGTCAAAATGAGCCGAATCGGCTGAAAGCCACGCTTTCATTTTTTCGTAGCGGCAACTCTTTACTGTCAAAATGAGCGGAATCGGCTGAAAGCCACGCTTTCTTTTTATACCCAGCTCTACTTGAACACAGGGTATTATAACTTTGTTTGGATAACGGTTAGTTGTACAGGTATAAAGGAATCGAGATAGATATAGACTTCCATATATCAAAATGACCAGGATCGAAAAAAAAATTTATTGAGCCATGTCCGTTCGTCCGTCTGCCCGTTAACACCATAACTTGATCAAATACTGAGATATCTTCACCAAATTCGGTGTGCGGGCTTATTTAGACTCAGAATAGATTGGTATTGAAAATGAGCGAAATCGGACTATAACCACGCTCCCTTTTCCTATATCGAAAATATCGAAAAATTTTAAAAATGAGATTATTCGAAAATGAATACCACTAAATTAATGAAATTAGGTAGGTGGATTGACTTTATAACGCAAAACACAAGTTCAGTAAAATTTTTTAATATGGGCGTGGCAACGCCCACAATTAGAAGAAGCAAATTCAGAAGTTTAACAAGCTGTAAATCAATAGCCGTTGGAGATATACCATTGAAATTTGGCATTGACATTTTTTTCGTAGCGGCAACTCTTTACTGTCAAAATGAGCGGAATCGGCTGAAAGCCACGCTTTCATTTTTTTCGTAGCGGCAACTCGACTTCCATATATCAAAATGACCAGGATCGAAAAAAAATTTTATTGAGCCATGTCCGTTCGTCCGTCTGTCCGTTAACACGTTAACTTGATCAAATACTGAGATATCTTCACCAAATTGTGTATGGGGGCTTATTTAGACTCAGAATAGATTGGTATTGAAAATGAGCGAAATCGGACTATAACGACGCCCCTTTTGCTATATCGAAAATATCGAAAAATTTAAAAAATGAGATAATTCGAAAACGAATACCACTGAATTATTGAAATTTGGTAGGTGGATTGATCTTATAACGCAAAACACACGTCCAGTAAAATTTTGGAATATGGGCGTGGCAACGCCCACAATTAGAAGAAGCAAATTCAGAAGTTTAACAAGCTGTAAATCAATAGCCGTTGGAGATATACCATTGAAATTTGGCATAGACATTTTTTTCGTAGCGGCAACTCTTTACTGTCAAAATGAGCCGAATCGGCTGAAAGCCACGCTTTAATTTTTTCGTAGCGGCAACTCTTTACTGTCAAAATGAGCGGAATCGGCTGAAAGCCACGCTTTCTTTTTATACCCAGCTCTACTTGAACACAGGGTATTATAACTTTGTTTGGATAACGGTTAGTTGTACAGGTATAAAGGAATCGAGATAGATATAGACTTCCATATATCAAAATGACCAGGATCGAAAAAAAAATTTATTGAGCCATGTCCGTTCGTCCGTCTGCCCGTTAACACCATAACTTGATCAAATACTGAGATATCTTCACCAAATTCGGTGTGCGGGCTTATTTAGACTCAGAATAGATTGGTATTGAAAATGAGCGAAATCGGACTATAACCACGCTCCCTTTTCCTATATCGAAAATATCGAAAAATTTTAAAAATGAGATTATTCGAAAATGAATACCACTAAATTAATGAAATTAGGTAGGTGGATTGACTTTATAACGCAAAACACAAGTTCAGTAAAATTTTTTAATATGGGCGTGGCAACGCCCACAATTAGAAGAAGCAAATTCAGAAGTTTAACAAGCTGTAAATCAATAGCCGTTGGAGATATACCATTGAAATTTGGCATTGACATTTTTTTCGTAGCGGCAACTCTTTACTGTCAAAATGAGCGGAATCGGCTGAAAGCCACGCTTTCATTTTTTTCGTAGCGGCAACTCTTTACTGTCAAAATGAGCGGAAGCGGCTGAAAGGCACGCTTTCTTTTTATACCCAGCTCTACTTGAACACAGGGTATTATAACGTTGTTTGGATAACGGTTAGTTGTACAGGTATAAAGGAATCGAGATAGATATAGACTTCCATATATCAAAATAACCAGGATCGAAAAAAAATTTTATTGAGCCATGTCCGTTCGTCCGTCTGTCCGTTAACACGATAACTTGATCAAATACTGAGATATCTTCACCAAATTGTGTATGCGGGCTTATTTAGACTCAGAATAGATTGGTATTGAAAATGAGCGAAATCGGACTTTAACGACGCCCCTTTTCCTATATCGAAAATATCGAAAAATTTAAAAAATGAGATAATTGGAAAATGAATAATACTAAATTAATGAAATTAGGTAGGTGGATTGACTTTATAACACAAAACAAAAGTTCAGTAAAATTTTTTAATATGGGCGTGGCAACGCCCACAATTAAAAGAAGCAAATTCAGAAGTTTAACAAGCTGTAACTCAATAGCCGTTGGAGATATACCATTGAAATTTGGCATAGACATTTTTTTCGTAGCGGCAACTCTTTACTGTCAAAATGAGCGGAATCGGTTGAAAGCCACGCTTTCATTTTTTTCGTAGCGGCAACTCTTTACTGTCAAAATGAGCGGAAGCGGCTGAAAGGCACGCTTTCTTTTTATACCCAGCTCTACTTGAACACAGGGTATTATAACCTTGTTTGGATAACGGTTAGTTGTACTGGTATAAAGGAATCGAGATAGATATAGACTTCCATATATCAAAATGACCAGGATCGAAAAAAAATTTTATTGAGCCATGTCCGTTCGTCCGTCTGTCCGTTAACACGATAACTTGATCAAATACTGAGATATCTTCACCAAATTGTGTATGCGGGCTTATTTAGACTCAGAATAGATTGGTATTGAAAATGAGCGAAATCGGACTTTAACGACGCCCCTTTTCCTATATCGAAAATATCGAAAAATTTTAAAAATGAGATTATTCGAAAATGAATACCACTAAATTAATGAAATTAGGTAGGTGGATTGACTTTATAACGCAAAACACAAGTTCAGTAAAATTTTTTAATATGGGCGTGGCAACGCCCACAATTAGAAGAAGCAAATTCAGAAGTTTAACAAGCTGTAAATCAATAGCCGTTGGAGATATACCATTGAAATTTGGCATAGACATTTTTTTCGTAGCGGCAACTCTTTACTGTCAAAATGAGCGGAATCGGCTGAAAGCCACGCTTTAATTTTTTCGTAGCGGCAACTCTTTACTGTCAAAATGAGCGGAATCGGCTGAAAGCCACGCTTTCTTTTTATACCCAGCTCTACTTGAACACAGGGTATTATAACTTTGTTTGGATAACGGTTAGTTGTACAGGTATAAAGGAATCGAGATAGATATAGACTTCCATATATCAAAATGACCAGGATCGAAAAAAAAATTTATTGAGCCATGTCCGTTCGTCCGTCTGCCCGTTAACACGATAACTTGACCAACTACTGAGATATCTTCACCAAATTCGGCGTGCGGCATTATTTAGACTCAGAATAGATTAGTATTGAAAATAAGCGAAATCGGACTATAACGACGCCCCTTTTCCTATATCGAAAAATTTAAAAAATGAGATAATTCGAAAACGAATACCACTGAATTATTGAAATTTGGTAGGTGGATTGATCTTATAACGCAAAACGCACGTCCAGTAAAATTTTGGAATATGGGCGTGGCAACGCCCACAATTAGAAGAAGCAAATTCAGAAGTTTAACAAGCTGTAAATCAATAGCCGTTGGAGATATACCATTGAAATTTGGCATAGAAATTTTTTTCGTAGCGGCAACTCTTTACTGTCAAAATGAGCGGAATCGGCTGAAAGCCACGCTTTCTTTTTATACCCAGCTCTACTTGAACACAGGGTATTATAACTTTGTTTGGATAACGGTTAGTTGTACAGGTATAAAGGAATCGAGATAGATATAGACTTCCATATATCAAAATGACCAGGATCGAACAAAAATTTTATTGAGCCATGTCCGTTCGTCCGTCTGCCCGTTAACACGATAACTTGATCAAATACTGAGATATCTTCACCAAATTCGGTGTGCGGGCTTATTTAGGCTCAGAAAAGATTGGTGTTTAAAATGAGCGAAATCGGACTATAAGGTATCCCCTTTTCCTATATCGAAAATATCGAAAAATTTTAAAAATGAGATTATTCGAAAACGAATACCACTAAATTATTGAAATTTGGTGGGTGGATTGATTTTATAACGCAAAACACAAGTTCAGTAAAATTTTGGAATATGGGCGTGGCACCACCCAAATTTAAAAGAAGAAAATTCAGAAGTTTAACAAGCTGTAAGTCAATAGCCGTTGGAGAAATGAGTATAACATTGAAATTTGTCATAGACATTTTTTTCGTAGCGGCAACTGTTTGCTGTGAAAATGAGCGAAATCGGGCTATAGCGACGCCCCTTTTCCTATATCGAAAATATCGAAAAATTTTAAAAATGAGATTATTCGAAAATGAATACCACTAAATTAATGAAATTAGGTAGGTGGATTGACTTTATAACGCAAAACACAAGTTCAGTAAAATTTTTTAATATGGGCGTGGCAACGCCCACAATTAGAAGAAGAAAATTCAGAAGTTTAACAAGCTGTAAATCAATAGCCGTTGGAGATATACCATTGAAATTTGGCATAGACATTTTTTTCGTAGCGGCAACTCTTTACTGTCAAAATGAGCGGAATCGGCTGAAAGCCACGCTTTCTTTTTATACCCAGCTCTACTTGAACACAGGGTATTATAACTTTCTTTGGATAACGGTTAGTTGTACAGGTATAAAGGAATCGAGATAGATATAGACTTCCATATATCAATATGACCAGGGTCGAAAAAAAATTTTATTGAGCCATGGCCGTTCGTCCGTCTGCCCGTTAACACGATAACTTGACCAACTACTGAGATATCTTCACCAAATTCGGCGTGCGGCATTATTTAGACTCAGAATAGATTAGTATTGAAAATGAGCGAAATCGGACCATAACGACGCCCCTTTTCCTATATCGAAAAATTTAAAAAATGAGATAATTCGAAAACGAATACCACTGAATTATTGAAATTTGGTAGGTAGATTGATCTTATAACGCAAAACGCACGTCCAGTAAAATTTTGGAATATGGGCGTGGCAACGCCCACAATTAGAAGAAGAAAATTCAGAAGTTTAACAAGCTGTAAATCAATAGCCGTTGGAGATATACCATTGAAATTTGGCATAGAAATTTTTTTCGTAGCGGCAACTCTTTACTGTCAAAATGAGCGGAATCGGCTGAAAGCCACGCTTTCTTTTTATACCCAGCTCTACTTGAACACAGGGTATTATAACTTTGTTTGGATAACGGTTAGTTGTACAGGTATAAAGGAATCGAGATAGATATAGACTTCCATATATCAAAATGACCAGGATCGAACAAAACTTTTATTGAGCCATGTCCGTTCGTCCGTCTGCCCGTTAACACGATAACTTGATCAAATACTGAGATATCTTCACCAAATTCGGTGTGCGGGCTTATTTAGGCTCAGAAAAGATTGGTGTTTAAAATGAGCGAAATCGGACTATAAGGTATCCCCTTTTCCTATATCGAAAATATCGAAAAATTTTAAAAATGAGATTATTCGAAAACGAATACCACTAAATTATTGAAATTTGGTAGGTGGATTGATTTTATAACGCAAAACACAAGTTCAGTAAAATTTTGGAATATGGGCGTGGCACCACCCAAATTTAAAAGAAGAAAATTCAGAAGTTTAACAAGCTGTAAGTCAATAGCCGTTGGAGAAATGAGTATAACATTGAAATTTGTCATAGACATTTTTTTCGTAGCGGCAACTGTTTGCTGTGAAAATGAGCGAAATCGGGCTATAGCGACGCCCCTTTTCCTATACCGAAAATATCGAAAAATTTAAAAAATTAGATTATTCGAAAACGAATACCACTAAATCATTGAAATTTGGTAGGTGGATTGATTTTATAACGCAACACACAAGTTCAGTAAAATTTTGGAATATGGGCGTGGCAACGCCCACAATTAGAAGAAGCAAATTCAGAAGTTTAACAAGCTGTAAATCAATAGCCGTTGGAGATATACCATTGAAATTTGGCATAGACATTTTTTTCGTAGCGGCAACTCTTTACTGTCAAAATGAGCGGAATCGGCTGAAAGCCACGCTTTCTTTTTATACCCAGCTCTACTTGAACACAGGGTATTATAACTTTGTTTGGATAACGGTTGGTTGTACAGGTATAAAGATATCGAGATAAATATAGACTTCCATATATCAAAATGACTAGGATCGAAAACAATTTGATTGAGCCATGTCCGTCCGTCTGTCCGTTAACACGATAACTTGATCAAATACTGAGATATCTTCACCAAATTGTGTATGCGGGCTTATTTAGACTCAGAATAGATTGGTATTAAAAATGAGCGAAATCGGACTATAACGACGCCCCTTTTCCTATATCGAAAATATCGAAAAATTTTAAAAATTAGATAATTCGAAAACGAATACCACTGAATTATTGAAATTTGGTAGGTGGATTGATCTTATAACGCAAAACACACGTCCAGTAAAATTTTGGAATATGGGCGTGGCAACGCATACAATTAGAAGAAGCAAATTCAGAAGTTTAACAAGCTGTAAATCAATAGCCGTTGGAGATATACCATTGAAATTTGGCATAGACATTTTTTTCGTAGCGGCAACTCTTTACTGTCAAAATGAGCGGAATCGGCTGAAAGCCACGCTTTCTTTTTATACCCAGCTCTACTTGAACACAGGGTATTATAACTTTGTTTGGATAACGGTTAGTTGTACAGGTATAAAGGAATCGAGATAGATATAGACTTCCATATATCAAAATGACCAGGATCGAAAAAAAATTTTATTGAGCCATGTCCGTTCGTCCGTCTGTCCGTTAACACGTTAACTTGATCAAATACTGAGATATCTTCACCAAATTGTGTATGCGGGCTTATTTAGACTCAGAATAGATTGGTATTGAAAATGAGCGAAATCGGACTATAACGACGCCCCTTTTGCTATATCGAAAATATCGAAAAATTTAAAAAATGAGATAATTCGAAAACGAATACCACTGAATTATTGAAATTTGGTAGGTGGATTGATTTTATAACGCAAAACACACGTCCAGTAAAATTTTGGAATATGGGCGTGGCAACGCCCACAATTAGAAGAAGCAAATTAAGAAGTTTAACAAGCTGTAAATCAATAGCCGTTGGAGATATACCATTGAAATTTGGCATAGACATTTTTTTCGTAGCGGCAACTCTTTACTGTCAAAATGAGCGGAATCGGCTGAAAGCCACGCTTTCTTTTTATACCCAGCTCTACTTGAACACAGGGTATTATAACTTTGTTTGGATAACGGTTAGTTGTACAGGTATAAAGGAATCGAGATAGATATAGACTTCCATATATCAAAATGACCAGGATCGAAAAAAAAATTTATTGAGCCATGTCCGTTCGTCCGTCTGCCCGTTAACACCATAACTTGATCAAATACTGAGATATCTTCACCAAATTCGGTGTGCGGGCTTATTTAGACTCAGAATAGATTGGTATTGAAAATGAGCGAAATCGGACTATAACCACGCTCCCTTTTCCTATATCGAAAATATCGAAAAATTTTAAAAATGAGATTATTCGAAAACGAATACCACTAAATTATTGAAATTTGGTAGGTGGATTGATTTTATAACGCAAAACACAAGTTAAGTAAAATTTTGGAATATGGGCGTGGCACCACCCAAATTTAGAAGAAGAAAATTCAGAAGTTTAACAAGCTGTAAATCAATAGCCGTTGGAGATATACCATTCAAATTTGGCATAGACATTTTTCTCGTAGCGGCAACTCTTTACTGTCAAAATGAGCGGAATCGGCTGACAGCCACGCTTTCTTGTTATAGCCAGCTCTACTTGTACACAGGGTATTATAACTTTGTTTGGATAACGGTTGGTTGTACAGGTATAAAGGAATCGAGATAGATATAGACTTCCATATATCAAAATGACCAGGATCGAAAAAAAATTTTATTGAGCCATGTCCGTTCGTCCGTCTGCCCGTTAACACGATAACTTGATCAACTACTGAGATATCTTCACCAAATTCGGCGTGCGGCATTATTTAGACTCAGAATAGATTAGTATTGAAAATGAGCGAAATCGGACTATAACGACGCCCCTTTTCCTATATCGAAAATATCGAAAAATTTAAAAAATGAGATAATTCGAAAACGAATACCACTGAATTATTGAAATTTGGTAGGTGGATTGATCTTATAACGCAAAACACACGTCCAGTAAAATTTTGGAATATGGGCGTGGCAACGCCCACAATTAGAAGAAGCAAATTCAGAAGTTTAACAAGCTGTAAATCATTAGCCGTTGGATATATACCATTGAAATTTGGCATAGAAATTTTTTTCGTAGCGGCAACTCTTTACTGTCAAAATGAGCGGAATCGGCTGAAAGCCACGCTTTCTTTTTATACCCAGCTCTACTTGAACACAGGGTATTATAACTTTGTTTGGATAACGGTTAGTTGTACAGGTATAAAGGAATCGAGATAGATATAGACTTCCATATATCAAAATGACCAGGATCGAAAAACAAATTTATTGAGCCATGTCCGTTCGTCCGTCTGCCCGTTAACACCATAACTTGATCAAATACTGAGATATCTTCACCAAATTCGGCGTGCGGCATTATTTAGACTCAGAATAGATTAGTATTGAAAATGAGCGAAATCGGACTATAACGACGCCCCTTTTCCTATATCGAAAATATCGAAAAATTTTAAAAATGAGATTATTCGAAAACGAATACCACTAAATTATTGAAATTTGGTAGGTGGATTGATTTTATAACGCAAAACACAAGTTCAGTAAAATTTTGGAATATGCGCGTGGCACCACCCAAATTTAGAAGAAGAAAATTCAGAAGTTTAACAAGCTGTAAATCAATAGCCGTTGGAGATATACCATTGAAATTTGGCATAGACATTTTTTTCGTAGCGGCAACTCTTTACTGTCAAAATGAGCGGAATCGGCTGAAAGCCACGCTTTCTTGTTATAGCCAGCTCTACTTGTACACAGGGTATTATAACTTTGTTTGGATAACGGTTGGTTGTACAGGTATAAAGGAATCGAGATAGATATAGACTTCCATATATCAAAATGACCAGGATCGAAAAAAAATTTTATTGAGCCATGTCCGTTCGTCCGTCTGCACGTTAACACGATAACTTGATCAACTACTGAGATATCTTCACCAAATTCGGCGTGCGGCATTATTTAGACTCAGAATAGATTAGTATTGAAAATGAGCGAAATCGGACTATAACGACGCCCCTTTTCCTATATCGAAAATATCGAAAAATTTTAAAAATGAGATTATTCGAAAACGAATACCACTAAATTATTGAAATTTGGTAGGTGGATTGATTTTATAACGCAAAACACAAGTTCAGTAAAATTTTGGAATATGCGCGTGGCACCACCCAAATTTAGAAGAAGAAAATTCAGAAGTTTAACAAGCTGTAAATCAATAGCCGTTGGAGATATACCATTGAAATTTGGCATAGACATTTTTTTCGTAGCGGCAACTCTTTACTGTCAAAATGAGCGGAATCGGCTGAAAGCCACGCTTTCTTTTTATACCCAGCTCTACTTCAACACAGGGTATTATAACTTAGTTTGGATAACGGTTAGTTGTACAGGTATAAAGGAATCGAGATAGATATAGACTTCCATATATCAAAATGACCAGGATCGAAAAAAAATTTTATTGAGCCATGTCCGTTCGTCCGTCTGCCTGTTAACACGATAACTTGATCAAATACTGAGATATCTTCACCAAATTCGGTGTGCGGGCTTATTTAGGCTCAGAAAAGATTGGTGTTTAAAATGAGCGAAATCGGACTATAAGGTATCCCCTTTTCCTATATCGAAAATATCGAAAAATTTTAAAAATGAGATTATTCGAAAACGAATACCACTAAATTATTGAAATTTGGTAGGTGGATTGATTTTATAACGCAAAACACAAGTTCAGTAAAATTTTGGAATATGGGCGTGGCACCACCCAAATTTAAAAGAAGAAAATTCAGAAGTTTAACAAGCTGTAAGTCAATAGCCGTTGGAGAAATGAGTATAACATTGAAATTTGTCATAGACATTTTTTTCGTAGCGGCAACTCTTTACTGTCAAAATGAGCGGAATCGGCTGAAAGCCACGCTTTCTTGTTATAGCCAGCTCTACTTGTACACAGGGTATTATAACTTTGTTTGGATAACGGTTGGTTGTACAGGTATAAAGATATCGAGATAAATATAGACTTCCATATATCAAAATGACTAGGATCGAAAACAATTTGATTGAGCCATGTCCGTCCGTCTGTCCGTTAACACGATAACTTGATCAAATATTGAGATATCTTCACCAAATTCGGTATGCGGGCTTATTTAGGCTCAGAAAAGATTGGTGTTTAAAATGAGCGAAATCGGACTATAACGTATCCCCTTTTCCTATATCGAAAATATCGAAAAATTTTAAAAATGAGATTATTCGAAAACGAATACCACTAAATTATTGAAATTTGGTAGGTGGATTGATCTTATAACGCAAAACACACGTCCAGTAAAATTTTGGAATATGGGCGTGGCAACGCCCACAATTAGAAGAAGAAAATTCAGAAGTTTAACAAGCTGTAAATCAATAGCCGTTGGAGATATACCATTGAAATTTGGCATAGAAATTTTTTTCGTAGCGGCAACTCTTTACTGTCAAAATGAGCGGAATCGGCTGAAAGCCACGCTTTCTTTTTATACCCAGCTCTACTTGAACACAGGGTATTATAACTTTGTTTGGATAACGGTTAGTTGTACAGGTATAAAGGAATCGAGATAGATATAGACTTCCATATATCAAAATGACCAGGATCGAAAAACAAATTTATTGAGCCATGTCCGTTCGTCCGTCTGCCCGTTAACACCAGAACTTGATCAAATACTGAGATATCTTCACCAAATTCGGTGTGCGGGCTTATTTAGACTCAGAATAGATTGGTATTGAAAATGAGCGAAATCGGACTATAACCACGCTCCCTTTTCCTATATCGAAAATATCGAAAAATTTTAAAAATGAGATTATTCGAAAACGAATACCACTAAATTATTGAAATTTGGTAGGTGGATTGATTTTATAACGCAAAACACAAGTTCAGTAAAATTTTGGAATATGGGCGTGGCACCACCCAAATTTAGAAGAAGAAAATTCAGAAGTTTAACAAGCTGTAAATCAATAGCCGTTGGAGATATACCATTGAAATTTGGCATAGACATTTTTTTCGTAGCGGCAACTCTTTACTGTCAAAATGAGCGGAATCGGCTGAAAGCCACGCTTTCTTGTTGTAGCCAGCTCTACTTGTACACAGGGTATTATAACTTTGTTTGGATAACGGTTGGTTGTACAGGTATAAAGGAATCGAGATAGATATAGACTTCCATATATCAAAATGACCAGGATCGAAAAAAAATTTTATTGAGCCATGTCCGTTCGTCCGTCTGCCCGTTAACACGATAACTTGATCAACTACTGAGATGTCTTCACCAAATTCGGCGTGCGGCATTATTTAGACTCAGAATAGATTAGTATTGAAAATGAGCGAAATCGGACTATAACGACGCCCCTTTTCCTATATCGAAAATATCGAAAAATTTAAAAAATGAGATAATTCGAAAACGAATACCACTGAATTATTGAAATTTGGTAGGTGGATTGATCTTATAACGCAAAACACACGTCCAGTAAAATTTTGGAATATGGGCGTGGCAACGCCCACAATTAGAAGACGCAAATTCAGAAGTTTAACAAGCTGTAAATCAATAGCCGTTGGAGATATACCATTGAAATTTGGCATAGAAATTTTTTTCGTAGCGGCAACTCTTTACTGTCAAAATGAGCGGAATCGGCTGAAAGCCACGCTTTCTTTTTATACCCAGCTCTACTTGAACACAGGGTATTATAACTTAGTTTGGATAACGGTTAGTTGTACAGGTATAAAGGAATCGAGATAGATATAGACTTCCATATATCAAAATGACCAGGATCGAAAAAAAATTTTATTGAGCCATGTCCGTTCGTCCGTCTGCCCGTTAACACGATAACTTGATCAAATACTGAGATATCTTCACCAAATTCGGTGTGCGGGCTTATTTAGGCTCAGAAAAGATTGGTGTTTAAAATGAGCGAAATCGGACTATAAGGTATCCCCTTTTCCTATATCGAAAATATCGAAAAATTTTAAAAATGAGATTATTCGAAAACGAATACCACTAAATTATTGAAATTTGGTAGGTGGATTGATTTTATAACGCAAAACACAAGTTCAGTAAAATTTTGGAATATGGGCGTGGCACCACCCAAATTTAAAAGAAGAAAATTCAGAAGTTTAACAAGCTGTAAGTCAATTGCCGTTGGAGAAATGAGTATAACATTGAAATTTGTCATAGACATTTTTTTCGTAGCGGCAACTGTTTGCTGTGAAAATGAGCGGAATCGGCTGAAAGCCACGCTTTCTTTTTATACCCAGCTCTACTTGAACACAGGGTATTATAACTTTGTTTGGATAACGGTTGGTTGTACAGGTATAAAGATATCGAGATAAATATAGACTTCCATATATCAAAATGACTAGGATCGAAAACAATTTGATTGAGCCATGTCCGTCCGTCTGTCCGTTAACACGATAACTTGATCATATATTGAGATATCTTCACCAAATTCGGTATGCGGGCTTATTTAGGCTCAGAAAAGATTGGTGTTTAAAATGAGCGAAATCGGACTATAACGTATCCCCTTTTCCTATATCGAAAATATCGAAAAATTTTAAAAATGAGATTATTCGAAAACGAATACCACTAAATTATTGAAATTTGGTAGGTGGATTGATCTTATAACGCAAAACACACGTCCAGTAAAATTTTGGAATATGGGCGTGGCAACGCCCACAATTAGAAGAAGCAAATTCAGAAGTTTAACAAGCTGTAAATCATTAGCCGTTGGATATATACCATTGAAATTTGGCATAGAAATTTTTTTCGTAGCGGCAACTCTTTACTGTCAAAATGAGCGGAATCGGCTGAAAGCCACGCTTTCTTTTTATACCCAGCTCTACTTGAACACAGGGTATTATAACTTTGTTTGGATAACGGTTAGTTGTACAGGTATAAAGGAATCGAGATAGATATAGACTTCCATATATCAAAATGACCAGGATCGAAAAAAAATTTTATTGAGCCATGTCCGTTCGTGCGTCTGCCCGTTAACACGATAACTTGATCAAATACTGAGATATCTTCACCAAATTCGGTGTGCGGGCTTATTTAGGCTCAGAAAAGATTGGTGTTTAAAATGAGCGAAATCGGGCTATAAGGTATCCCCTTTTCCTATATCGAAAATATCGAAAAATTTTAAAAATGAGATTATTCGAAAACGAATACCACTGAATTATTGAAATTTGGTAGGTGGATTGATCTTATAACGCAAAACACACGTCCAGTAAAATTTTGGAATATGGGCGTGGCAACGCATACAATTAGAAGAAGCAAATTCAGAAGTTTAACAAGCTGTAAATCATTAGCCGTTGGATATATACCATTGAAATTTGGCATAGAAATTTTTTTCGTAGCGGCAACTCTTTACTGTCAAAATGAGCGGAATCGGCTGAAAGCCACGCTTTCTTTTTATACCCAGCTCTACTTGTATACAGGGTATTTTAACTTTGTTTGGATAACGGTTGGTTGTACAGGTATAAAGGAATCGAGATAGATATAGACTTCCATATATCAAAATGACCAGGATCGAAAAAAAATTTTATTGAGCCATGTCCGTTCGTCCGTCTGCCCGTTAACACGATAACTTGATCAAATACTGAGATATCTTCACCAAATTCGGTGTGCGGGCTTATTTAGGCTCAGAAAAGATTGGTGTTTAAAATGAGCGAAATCGGACTATAAGGTATCCCCTTTTCCTATATCGAAAATATCGAAAAATTTTAAAAATGAGATTATTCGAAAACGAATACCACTAAATTATTGAAATTTGGTAGGTGGATTGATTTTATAACGCAACACACAAGTTCAGTAAAATTTAGGAATATGGGCGTGGCAACGCCCACAATTAGAAGAAGCAAATTCAGAAGTTTAACAAGCTGTAAATCAATAGCCGTTGGAGATATACCATTGAAATTTGGCATAGAAATTTTTTTCGTAGCGGCAACTCTTTACTGTCAAAATGAGCGGAATCGGCTGAAAGCCACGCTTTCTTTTTATACCCAGCTCTACTTGAACACAGGGTATTATAACTTTGTTTGGATAACGGTTGGTTGTACAGGTATAAAGATATCGAGATAAATATAGACTTCCATATATCAAAATGACTAGGATCGAAAACAATTTGATTGAGCCATGTCCGTCCGTCTGTCCGTTAACACGATAACTTGATCAAATACTGAGATATCTTCACCAAATTGTGTATGCGGGCTTATTTAGACTCAGAATAGATTGGTATTAAAAATGAGCGAAATCGGACTATAACGACGCCCCTTTTGCTATATCGAAAATATCGAAAAATTTAAAAAATGAGATAATTCGAAAACGAATACCACTGAATTATTGAAATTTGGTAGGTGGATTGATCTTATAACGCAAAACACACGTCCAGTAAAATTTTGGAATATGGGCGTGGCAACGCCCACAATTAGAAGAAGCAAATTCAGAAGTTTAACAAGCTGTAAATCAATAGCCGTTGGAGATATACCATTGAAATTTGGCATAGACATTTTTTTCGTAGCGGCAACTCTTTACTGTCAAAATGAGCGGAATCGGCTGAAAGCCACGCTTTCTTTTTATACCCAGCTCTACTTGTATACAGGGTATTATAACTTTGTTTGGATAACGGTTAGTTGTACAGGTATAAAGGAATCGAGATAGATATAGACTTCCATATATCAAAATGACCAGGATCGAAAAAAAATTTTATTGAGCCATGTCCGTTCGTCCGTCTGCCCGTTAACACGATAACTTGATCAAATACTGAGATATCTTCACCAAATTCGGTGTGCGGGCTTATTTAGGCTCAGAAAAGATTGGTGTTTAAAATGAGCGAAATCGGACTATAAGGTATCCCCTTTTCCTATATCGAAAATATCGAAAAATTTTAAAAATGAGATTATTCGAAAACGAATACCACTAAATTATTGAAATTTGGTAGGTGGATTGATTTTATAACGCAAAACACAAGTTCAGTAAAATTTTGGAATATGGGCGTGGCACCACCCAAATTTAAAAGAAGAAAATTCAGAAGTTTAACAAGCTGTAAGTCAATTGCCGTTGGAGAAATGAGTATAACATTGAAATTTGTCATAGACATTTTTTTCGTAGCGGCAACTGTTTGCTGTGAAAATGAGCGGAATCGGCTGAAAGCCACGCTTTCTTTTTATACCCAGCTCTACTTGAACACAGGGTATTATAACTTTGTTTGGATAACGGTTGGCTGTACAGGTATAAAGATATCGAGATAAATATAGACTTCCATATATCAAAATGACTAGGATCGAAAACAATTTGATTGAGCCATGTCCGTCCGTCTGTCCGTTAACACGATAACTTGATCATATATTGAGATATCTTCACCAAATTCGGTATGCGGGCTTATTTAGGCTCAGAAAAGATTGGTGTTTAAAATGAGCGAAATCGGACTATAACGTATCCCCTTTTCCTATATCGAAAATATCGAAAAATTTTAAAAATGAGATTATTCGAAAACGAATACCACTAAATTATTGAAATTTGGTAGGTGGATTGATCTTATAACGCAAAACACACGTCCAGTAAAATTTTGGAATATGGGCGTGGCAACGCCCACAATTAGAAGAAGCAAATTCAGAAGTTTAACAAGCTGTAAATCATTAGCCGTTGGATATATACCATTGAAATTTGGCATAGAAATTTTTTTCGTAGCGGCAACTCTTTACTGTCAAAATGAGCGGAATCGGCTGAAAGCCACGCTTTCTTTTTATACCCAGCTCTACTTGAACACAGGGTATTATAACTTTGTTTGGATAACGGTTAGTTGTACAGGTATAAAGGAATCGAGATAGATATAGACTTCCATATATCAAAATGACCAGGATCGAAAAAAAATTTTATTGAGCCATGTCCGTTCGTGCGTCTGCCCGTTAACACGATAACTTGATCAAATACTGAGATATCTTCACCAAATTCGGTGTGCGGGCTTATTTAGGCTCAGAAAAGATTGGTGTTTAAAATGAGCGAAATCGGGCTATAAGGTATCCCCTTTTCCTATATCGAAAATATCGAAAAATTTTAAAAATGAGATTATTCGAAAACGAATACCACTGAATTATTGAAATTTGGTAGGTGGATTGATCTTATAACGCAAAACACACGTCCAGTAAAATTTTGGAATATGGGCGTGGCAACGCATACAATTAGAAGAAGCAAATTCAGAAGTTTAACAAGCTGTAAATCATTAGCCGTTGGATATATACCATTGAAATTTGGCATAGAAATTTTTTTCGTAGCGGCAACTCTTTACTGTCAAAATGAGCGGAATCGGCTGAAAGCCACGCTTTCTTTTTATACCCAGCTCTACTTGTATACAGGGTATTTTAACTTTGTTTGGATAACGGTTGGTTGTACAGGTATAAAGGAATCGAGATAGATATAGACTTCCATATATCAAAATGACCAGGATCGAAAAAAAATTTTATTGAGCCATGTCCGTTCGTCCGTCTGCCCGTTAACACGATAACTTGATCAAATACTGAGATATCTTCACCAAATTCGGTGTGCGGGCTTATTTAGGCTCAGAAAAGATTGGTGTTTAAAATGAGCGAAATCGGACTATAAGGTATCCCCTTTTCCTATATCGAAAATATCGAAAAATTTTAAAAATGAGATTATTCGAAAACGAATACCACTAAATTATTGAAATTTGGTAGGTGGATTGATTTTATAACGCAACACACAAGTTCAGTAAAATTTAGGAATATGGGCGTGGCAACGCCCACAATTAGAAGAAGCAAATTCAGAAGTTTAACAAGCTGTAAATCAATAGCCGTTGGAGATATACCATTGAAATTTGGCATAGAAATTTTTTTCGTAGCGGCAACTCTTTACTGTCAAAATGAGCGGAATCGGCTGAAAGCCACGCTTTCTTTTTATACCCAGCTCTACTTGAACACAGGGTATTATAACTTTGTTTGGATAACGGTTGGTTGTATAGGTATAAAGATATCGAGATAAATATAGACTTCCATATATCAAAATGACTAGGATCGAAAACAATTTGATTGAGCCATGTCCGTCCGTCTGTCCGTTAACACGATAACTTGATCAAATACTGAGATATCTTCACCAAATTGTGTATGCGGGCTTATTTAGACTCAGAATAGATTGGTATTAAAAATGAGCGAAATCGGACTATAACGACGCCCCTTTTGCTATATCGAAAATATCGAAAAATTTAAAAAATGAGATAATTCGAAAACGAATACCACTGAATTATTGAAATTTGGTAGGTGGATTGATCTTATAACGCAAAACACACGTCCAGTAAAATTTTGGAATATGGGCGTGGCAACGCCCACAATTAGAAGAAGCAAATTCAGAAGTTTAACAAGCTGTAAATCAATAGCCGTTGGAGATATACCATTGAAATTTGGCATAGACATTTTTTTCGTAGCGGCAACTCTTTACTGTCAAAATGAGCGGAATCGGCTGAAAGCCACGCTTTCTTTTTATACCCAGCTCTACTTGTATACAGGGTATTATAACTTTGTTTGGATAACGGTTAGTTGTACAGGTATAAAGGAATCGAGATAGATATAGACTTCCATATATCAAAATGACCAGGATCGAAAAAAAATTTTATTGAGCCATGTCCGTTCGTCCGTCTGTCCGTTAACACGTTAACTTGATCAAATACTGAGATATCTTCACCAAATTGTGTATGCGGGCTTATTTAGACTCAGAATAGATTGGTATTGAAAATGAGCGAAATCGGACTATAACGACGCCCCTTTTGCTATATCGAAAATATCGAAAAATTTAAAAAATGAGATAATTCGAAAACGAATACCACTGAATTATTGAAATTTGGTGGGTGGATTGATCTTATAACGCAAAACACACGTCCAGTAAAATTTTGGAATATGGGCGTGGCAACGCCCACAATTAGAAGAAGCAAATTCAGAAGTTTAACAAGCTGTAAATCAATAGCCGTTGGAGATATACCATTGAAATTTGGCATAGACATTTTTTTCGTAGCGGCAACTCTTTACTGTCAAAATGAGCGGAATCGGCTGACAGCCACGCTTTCTTGTTATAGCCAGCTCTACTTGTACACAGGGTATTATAACTTTGTTTGGATAACGGTTGGTTGTACAGGTATAAAGGAATCGAGATAGATATAGACTTCCATATATCAAAATGACCAGGATCGAAAAAAAATTTTATTGAGCCATGTCCGTTCGTCCGTCTGCCCGTTAACACGATAACTTGATCAACTACTGAGATATCTTCACCAAATTCGGCGTGCGGAATTATTTAGACTCAGAATAGATTAGTATTGAAAATGAGCGAAATCGGACTATAACGACGCCCCTTTTCCTATATCGAAAATATCGAAAAATTTAAAAAATGAGATAATTCGAAAACGAATACCACTGAATTATTGAAATTTGGTAGGTGTATTGATCTTATAACGCAAAACACACGTCCAGTAAAATTTTGGAATATGGGCGTGGCAACGCCCACAATTAGAAGAAGCAAATTCAGAAGTTTAACAAGCTGTAAATCATTAGCCGTTGGATATATACCATTGAAATTTGGCATAGAAATTTTTTTCGTAGCGGCAACTCTTTACTGTCAAAATGAGCGGAATCGGCTGAAAGCCGCGCTTTCTTTTTATACCCAGCTCTACTTGAACACAGGGTATTATAACTTTGTTTGGATAACGGTTAGTTGTACAGGTATAAAGGAATCGAGATAGATATAGACTTCCATATATCAAAATGACCAGGATCGAAAAAAAATTTTATTGAGCCATGTCCGTTCGTCCGCCTGCCCGTTAACACGATAACTTGATCAAATACTGAGATATCTTCACCAAATTCGGTGTGCGGGCTTATTTAGGCTCAGAAAAGATTGGTGTTTAAAATGAGCGAAATCGGACTATAAGGTATCCCCTTTTCCTATATCGAAAATATCGAAAAATTTTAAAAATGAGATTATTCGAAAACGAATACCACTAAATTATTGAAATTTGGTAGGTGGATTGATTTTATAACGCAACACACAAGTTCAGTAAAATTTTGGAATATGGGCGTGGCAACGCCCACAATTAGAAGAAGCAAATTCAGAAGTTTAACAAGCTGTAAATCATTAGCCGTTGGATATATACCATTGAAATTTGGCATAGAAATTTTTTTCGTAGCGGCAACTCTTTACTGTCAAAATGAGCGGAATCGGCTGAAAGCCACGCTTTCTTTTTATACCCAGCTCTACTTGAACACAGGGTATTATAACTTTGTTTGGATAACGGTTAGTTGTACAGGTATAAAGGAATCGAGATAGATATAGACTTCCATATATCAAAATGACCAGGATCGAAAAAAAATTTTATTGAGCCATGTCCGTTCGTCCGCCTGCCCGTTAACACGATAACTTGATCAACTACTGAGATATCTTCACCAAATTCGGCGTGCGGCATTATTTAGACTCAGAATAGATTAGTATTGAAAATGAGCGAAATCGGACTATAACGACGCCCCTTTTCCTATATCGAAAATATCGAAAAATTTAAAAAATGAGATAATTCGAAAACGAATACCACTGAATTATTGAAATTTGGTAGGTGGATTGATTTTATAACGCAAAACACAAGTTCAGTAAAATTTTGGAATATGGGCGTGGCACCACCCAAATTTAAAAGAAGAAAATTCAGAAGTTTAACAAGCTGTAAGTCAATAGCCGTTGGAGAAATGAGTATAATATTGAAATTTGTCATAGACATTTTTTTCGTAGCGGCAACTGTTTGCTGTGAAAATGAGCGAAATCGGACTATAGCGACGCCCCTTTTCCTATACCGAAAATATCGAAAAATTTTAAAAATGAGATTATTCGAAAACGAATACCAGTAAATTATTGAAATTTGGTAGGTGGATTGATTTTATAACGCAACACACAAGTTCAGTAAAATTTTGGAATATGGGCGTGGCAACGCCCACAATTAGAAGAAGCAAATTCAGAAGTTTAACAAGCTGTAAATCAATAGCCGTTGGAGATATACCATTGAAATTTGGCATAGACATTTTTTTCGTAGCGGCAACTCTTTACTGTCAAAATGAGCGGAATCGGCTTAAAGCCACGCTTCCATTTTTTCGTAGCGGCAACTCTTTACTGTCAAAATGAGCGGAATCGGCTGAAAGCCACGCTTTCTTTTTATACCCAGCTCTACTTGAACACAGGGTATTATAACTTTGTTTGGATAACGGTTGGTTGTACAGGTATAAAGATATCGAGATAAATATAGACTTCCATATATCAAAATGACTAGGATCGAAAACAATTTGATTGAGCCATGTCCGTCCGTCTGTCCGTTAACACGATAACTTGATCAAATATTGAGATATCTTCACCAAATTCGGTATGCGGGCTTATTTAGGCTCAGAAAAGATTGGTGTTTAAAATGAGCGAAATCGGACTATAACGTATCCCCTTTTCCTATATCGAAAATATCGAAAAATTTTAAAAATGAGATTATTCGAAAACGAATACCACTAAATTATTGAAATTTGGTAGGTGGATTGATTTTATAACGCAAAACACAAGTTCAGTAAAATTTTGGAATATGGGCGTGGCACCACCCACATTTAGAAGAAGCAAATTCAGAAGTTTAACAAGCTGTAAATCAATAGCCGTTGGAGATATACCATTGAAATTTGGCATAGACATTTTTTTCGTAGCGGCAACTCTTTACTGTCAAAATGAGCGGAATCGGCTGAAAGCCACGCTTCCATTTTTTCGTAGCGGCAACTCTTTACTGTCAAAATGAGCGGAATCGGCTGAAAGCCACGCTTTCTTTTTATACCCAGCTCTACTTGAACACAGGGTATTATAACTTTGTTTGGATAACGGTTAGTTGTACAGGTATAAAGGAATCGAGATAGATATAGACTTCCATATATCAAAATGACCAGGATCGAAAAACAAATTTATTGAGCCATGTCCGTTCGTCCGTCTGCCCGTTAACACCATAACTTGATCAAATACTGAGATATCTTCACCAAATTCGGTGTGCGGGCATATTTAGACTCAGAATAGATTGGCATTGAAAATGAGCGAAATCGGACTATAACCACGCTCCCTTTTCCTATATCGAAAATATCGAAAAATTTTAAAAATGAGATTATTCGAAAACGAATACCACTAAATTATTGAAATTTGGTAGGTGGATTGATTTTATAACGCAAAACACAAGTTCAGTAAAATTTTGGAATATGGGCGTGGCACCACCCAAATTTAGAAGAAGAAAATTCAGAAGTTTCACAAGCTGTAAATCAATAGCCGTTGGAGATATACCATTGAAATTTGGCATAGACATTTTTTTCGTAGCGGCAACTCTTTACTGTCAAAATGAGCGGAATCGGCTGAAAGCCACGCTTTCTTGTTATAGCCAGCTCTACTTGTACACAGGGTATTATAACTTTGTTTGGATAACGGTTGGTTGTACAGGTATAAAGGAATCGAGATAGATATAGACTTCCATATATCAAAATGACCAGGATCGAAAAAAAATTTTATTGAGCCATGTCCGTTCGTCCGTCTGCCCGTTAACACGATAACTTGATCAACTACTGAGATATCTTCACCAAATTCGGTGTGCGGGCATATTTAGACTCAGAATAGATTAGTATTGAAAATGAGCGAAATCGGACTATAACGACGCCCCTTTTCCTATATCGAAAATATCGAAAAATTTAAAAATGAGATAATTCGAAAACGAATACCACTTCTTCTTTAAATGGTCATCTAACCGCCTGGGCGATTTTGACCGTCCAACATAGCTCGCCACATATCCGAGGCTTTGTTGTTGAATTTCATTGGAACGTTGTTTTATGTGGTGGGTCCCAAACCCAACGCACAACCCAAACCCAACGCACAACCCGTTTCACGAATACCACTGAATTATTGAAATTTGGTAGGTGGATTGATCTTATAACGCAAAACACACGTCCAGTAAAATTTTGGAATATGGGCGTGGCAACGCCCACAATTAGAAGACGCAAATTCAGAAGTTTAACAAGCTGTAAATCAATAGCCGTTGGAGATATACCATTGAAATTTGGCATAGAAATTTTTTTCGTAGCGGCAACTCTTTACTGTCAAAATGAGCGGAATCGGCTGAAAGCCACGCTTTCTTTTTATACCCAGCTCTACTTGAACACAGGGTATTATAACTTAGTTTGGATAACGGTTAGTTGTACAGGTATAAAGGAATCGAGATAGATATAGACTTCCATATATCAAAATGACCAGGATCGAAAAAAAATTTTATTGAGCCATGTCCGTTCGTCCGTCTGCCCGTTAACACGATAACTTGATCAAATACTGAGATATCTTCACCAAATTCGGTGTGCGGGCTTATTTAGGCTCAGAAAAGATTGGTGTTTAAAATGAGCGAAATCGGACTATAAGGTATCCCCTTTTCCTATATCGAAAATATCGAAAAATTTTAAAAATGAGATTATTCGAAAACGAATACCACTAAATTATTGAAATTTGGTAGGTGGATTGATTTTATAACGCAAAACACAAGTTCAGTAAAATTTTGGAATATGGGCGTGGCACCACCCAAATTTAAAAGAAGAAAATTCAGAAGTTTAACAAGCTGTAAGTCAATAGCCGTTGGAGAAATGAGTATAACATTGAAATTTGTCATAGACATTTTTTTCGTAGCGGCAACTGTTTGCTGTGAAAATGAGCGGAATCGGCTGAAAGCCACGCTTTCTTTTTATACCCAGCTCTACTTGAACACAGGGTATTATAACTTTGTTTGGATAACGGTTGGTTGTACAGGTATAAAGATATCGAGATAAATATAGACTTCCATATATCAAAATGACTAGGATCGAAAACAATTTGATTGAGCCATGTCCGTCCGTCTGTCCGTTAACACGATAACTTGATCAAATATTGAGATACCTTCACCAAATTCGGTATGCGGGCTTATTTAGGCTCAGAAAAGATTGGTGTTTAAAATGAGCGAAATCGGACTATAACGTATCCCCTTTTCCTATATCGAAAATATCGAAAAATTTTAAAAATGAGATTATTCGAAAACGAATACCACTAAATTATTGAAATTTGGTAGGTGGATTGATTTTATAACGCAAAACACAAGTTCAGTAAAATTTTGGAATATGGGCGTGGCACCACCCACATTTAGAAGAAGAAAATTCAGAAGTTTAACAAGCTGTAAGTCAATAGCCGTTGGAGACATGAGTATAACATTGAAATTTGGCATAGATATTTTTTCGTAGCGGCAACTGTTTGCTGTGAAAATGAACGAAATCGGCTGAAAGCCTCGCTTTCTTTTTATACCCAGCTCTACTTGTACACAGGGTATTATAGCTTTGTTTGGATAATGGTTGGTTGTACAGGTATAAAGGAATCGAGATAGATATAGACTTCCATACATAAAAATGACCAGGATCGAAAAAAAATTTGATTGATCCATGTCCGCCCGTCCGTCTGTCCGTTAACAGGATAACTTGATCAAATATTGAGATATCTTCACCACATTCGGTATGCGGGCTTATTAAGACTCATAATAGATTGTTATTGAAAATGAGCGCAATCGGACGATTACCACGCTCTCTTTTCCTAAATCGAAAATATCGAAAAATTTTAAAAATGAGATAATTCGAAACCGAATACCACTAAATTAATGAAATTTGGTAGGTGGATTGACTTTATAACGCAAAACAAAAGTTCAGTAAAATTTTTTAATATGGGCGTGGCAACGCCCACAATTAGAAGAAGCAAATTCAGAAGTTTAACGAGCTGTAAATCAATAGCCGTTGGAGATATACCATTGAAATTTGGCATAGACATTTTTTTCGTAGCGGCAACTTTTTACTGTCAAAATGAGCGAAATCGGCTGAAAGCCATGCTTTCTTTTTATACCCAGCTCTACTTGTACACAGGATATTATAACTTTGTTTGGATAACGGTTGGTTGTACAGGTATAAAGGAATCGAGATAGATATAGGCTTCCATATATAAAAATGACCAGGATCGAAAAAAAATGTGTCTGTCCGTTAACACGATAGCTTGATCAAATATTTAGATATCTCCACCAAATTCGCTATGCGGCTTATTAAGACTCATAATAGATTGTTATTGAAAATGAGCGAAATCGGACGATTACCACGCTCTCTTTTCCTAAATCGAAAATATTGAAAAATTTTAAAAATGAGATAATTCGAAACCGAATACCACTAAATTAATGAAATTTGGTAGGTGGATTGACTTTATAACGCAAAACACAAGTTCAGTAAAATTTTTTAATATGGGCGTGGCAACGCCCACAATTAGAAGAAGCAAATTCAGAAGTTTAACGAGCTGTAAATCAATAGCCGTTGGAGATATACCATTGAAATTTGGCATAGACATTTTTTTCGTAGCGGCAACTTTTTACTGTCAAAATGAGCGAAATCGGCTGAAAGCCATGCTTTCTTTTTATACCCAGCTCTACTTGTACACAGGATATTATAACTTTGTTTGGATAACGGTTGGTTGTACAGGTATAAAGCAATCGAGATAGATATAGGCTTCCATATATAAAAATGACCAGGATCGAAAAAAAATGTGTCTGTCCGTTAACACGATAGCTTGATCAAATATTGAGATATCTCCACCAAATTCGGTATGCCGGCTTATTAAGACTCATAATAGATTGTTATTGAAAATGAGCGAAATCGGACGATTACCACGCTCTCTTTTCCGAATATATCGAAAATATCGAAAAATTTTAAAAATGAGATAATTTGAAAACTAATACCACTAAATTAATGAAATTTGGTAGGTGGATTGATTTTATAACCCAAAACACAAGTTCAGTAAAATTTTGGAATATGGGCGTGGCAACGCCCACAATTAGAAGAAGCAACTTCAGAAGTTTAACAAGCTGTAGATCAATAGCCGTTGGAGATATACCATTGAAATTTGGCATAGACATTTTTTTCGTAGCGGCAACCCTTTACTGTCAAAATGAGTGAAATCGGCTGAAAGCCATGCTTTCTTTTTATACCCAGCTCTACTTGTACACAGGATATTATAACTTTGTTTGGATAACGGTTGGTTGTACAGGTATAAAGGAATCGAGATAGATATAGACTTCCATATATAAAAGTGACCAGGATCGAAAAAAAATGTGTCTGTCAATTAACAAACAAACATAAAAATTCGAGCTTTGCTCCAACAACAATCACCTATTATAACTTTGTTTGGATAACGGTTGGTTGTACAGATATAAAGGAATCGAGATAGATATAGACTTCCATATATAAAAATGACCAGGATCGAAAAAAAATGTCTCTGTCCGTTAACACGATAACTTGATCAAATATTGAGATATCTTCACCAAATTCGGTATGCGGGCTTACTAAGACTCATAATAGATTCTTATTGAAAATGAGCGATATCGGAAGATTACCACGCTCTCTTTTCCGAATATATCGAAAATATCGAAAAATTTAAAAAATGAGATAATTTGAAAACTAATACCACTAAATTAATGAAATTTGGTAGGTGGATTGATTTTATAACCCAAAACACAAGTTCAGTAAAATTTTGGAATATGGGCGTGGCAACGCCCACAATTAGAAGAAGCAACTTCAGAAGTTTAACAAGCTGTAGATCAATAGCCGTTGGAGATATACCATTGAAATTTGGCATAGATATTTTACTGTCAAAATGAGCGAAATCGGCTGAAAGCCATGCTTTCTTTTTATACCCAGCTCTACTTGTACACAGGGTATTATAACTTTGTTTGGATAACGGTTGGTTGTACAGATATAAAGGAATCGAGATAGATATAGACTTCCATATATAAAAATGACCAGGATCGAAAAAAAATGTGTCTGTCCGTTAACACGATAGCTTGATCAAATATTGAGATATCTTCACCAAATTCGGTATGCCGGCTTATTAAGACTCATAATAGATTGTTATTGAAAATGAGCGCAATCGGAAGATTACCACGCTCTCTTTTCCGAATATATCGAAAATATCGAAAAATTTTAAAAATGAGATAATTCGAAAACGAATACCACTAAATTAATAAAATTTGGAAGGTGGATTGACTTTATAACGCAGAACACAAGTTCAGTAAAGTTTTTTAATATGGGCGTGGCAACGCCCACAATTAGAAGAAGCAAATTCAGAAGTTTAACGAGCTGTAAATCAATAGCCGTTGGAGATATACCATTGAAATTTGGCATAGACATTTTTTTCGTAGCGGCAACTTTTTACTTACAAAATGAGCGAAATCGGCTGAAAGCCATGCTTTCTTTTTATACCCAGCTCTACTTGTACACAGGGTATTATAACTTTGTTTGGATAACGGTTGGGTGTACAGATATAAAGGAATCGAGATAGATATAGACTTCCATATATAAAAATGACCAGGATCGAAAAAAAATGTGTCTGTCCGTTAACACGATAGCTTGATCAAATATTGAGATATCTTCACCAAATTCGGTATGCCGGCTTATTAAGACTCATAATAGATTGTTATTGAAAATGAGCGCAATCGGAAGATTACCACGCTCTCTTTTCCGAATATATCGAAAATATCGAAAAATTTTAAAAATGAGATAATTCGAAAACGAATACCACTAAATTAATGAAATTTGGAAGGTGGATTGACTTTATAACGCAGAACACAAGTTCAGTAAAGTTTTTTAATATGGGCGTCGCAACGCCCACAATTAGAAGAAGCAAATTCAGAAGTTTAACAAGCTGTAAATCAATAGCCGTTGGAGATATACCATTAAAATTTGGCATAGACATTTTTTTCGTAGCGGCAACTTTTTACTGTCAAAATGAGCGAAATCGGCTGAAAGCCATGCTTTCTTTTTATACCCAGCTCTACTTGTACACAGGGTATTATAACTTTGTTTGGATAACGGTTGGTTGTACAGATATAAAGGAATCGAGATAGATATAGACTTCCATATATAAAAATGACCAGGATCGAAAAAAAATGTGTCTGTCCGTTAACACGATAGCTTGATCAAATATTGAGATATCTCCACCAAATTCGGTATGCGGGCTTATTAAGACATATAATAGATTGTTATTGAAAATGAGCGCAATCGCACGATTACCACGCTCTCTTTTCCTAAATCGAAAATATCGAAAAATTTTAAAAATGAGATAATTCGAAACCGAATACCACTAAATTAATGAAATTTGGTAGGTGGATTGACTTAATAACGCAAAACACAAGTTCAGTAAAATTTTTTAATATGGGCGTGGCAACGCCCACAATTAGAAGAAGCAAATTCAGAAGTTTAACGAGCTGTAAATCAATAGCCGTTGGAGATATACCATTGAAATTTGGCATAGACATTTTTTTCGTAGCGGCAACTTTTTACTGTCAAAATGAGCGAAATCGGCTGAAAGCCATGCTTTCTTTTTATACCCAGCTCTTCTTGTACACAGAGTATTATAACTTTATTTGGATAACGGTTGGTTGTACAGATGTAAAGGAATCGAGATAGATATAGGCTTCCATATATAAAAATGACCAGGATCGAAAAAAAATGTGTCTGTCCGTTAACACGATAGCTTGATCAAATATTGAGATATCTTCACCAAATTCGCTATGCCGGCTTATTAAGACTCATAATAGATTGTTATTGAAAATGAGCGAAATCGGAAGATTAACACGCTCTCTTTTCCTATATCGAAAATATCGAAAAATTTAAAAAATGAGATAATTCGAAAACGAATACCACTAAATTAATGAAATTTGGTAGGTGGATTGACTTTATAACGCAAAACACAAGTTCAGTAAAATTTCTTAATATGGGCGTGGCAACGCCCACAATTAGAAGAAGCAAATTCAGAAGTTTAACGAGCTGTAAATCAATAGCCGTTGGAGATATACCATTGAAATTTGGCATAGATATTTTACTGTCAAAATGAGCGAAATCGGCTGAAAGCCATGCTTTCTTTTTATACCCAGCTCTACTTGTACACAGGGTATTATAACTTTGTTTGGATAACGGTTGGTTGTACAGATATAAAGGAATCGAGATAGATATAGACTTCCATATATAAAAATGACCAGGATCGAAAAAAAATGTGTCTGTCCGTTAACACGATAGCTTTATCAAATATTGAGATATCTTCACCAAATTCGGTATGCCGGCTTATTAAGACCCATAATAGATTGGTATTGAAAATGAGCGAAATCCGACGATTACCACGCTCTCTTTTCCTATATCGAAAATATCGAAAAATTTAAAAAATGAGATAATTCGAAACCGAAGACCACTAAATTAATGAAATTTGGTAGGTGGATTGACTTTATAACGCAAAACACAAGTTCAGTAAAATTTCTTAATATGGGCGTGGCAACGCCCACAATTAGAAGAAGCAAATTCAGAAGTTTAACGAGCTGTAAATCAATAGCCGTTGGAGATATACCATTGAAATTTAGCATAGACATTTTTTTCGTAGGGGCAAGTCTTTACTGTCAAAATGAGCGAAATCGGCTGAAAGCCACGCTTTATTTTTATACCCAGCTCTACTTATACACAGGGTATTATAACTTTGTTTGGATAACGGTTGGTTGTACAGATATAAAGGAATCGAGATAGATATAGACTTCCATATATAAAAATGACCAGGATCGAAAAAAAATGTCTCTGTCCGTTAACACGATAACTTGATCAAATATTGAGATATCTTCAGCAAATTCGGTATGCGGGCTTACTAAGACTCATAATAGATTCTTATTGAAAATGAGCGATATCGGACGATTACCACGCTCTCTTTTCCGAATATATCGAAAATATCGAAAAATTTTAAAAATGAGATAATTCGAAAACGAATACCACTAAATTAATGAAATTTGGTAGGTGGATTGACTTTATAACGCAAAACACAAGTTCAGTAAAATTTTGGAATATGGGCGTGGCAATGCCCACAATTATAAGAAGCAACTTCAGAAGTTTAACGAGCTGTAAATCAATAGCCGTTGGAGATATACCATTGAAATTTGGCATAGACATTTTTTTCGTAGCGGCAACTCTTTACTGTCAAAATGAGCGAAATCTGCTGAAAGCCACGCTTTCTTTTTATACCCAGCTCTACTTATACACAGGGTATTATAACTTTGTTTGGATAACGGTTGGTTGTACAGATATAAAGGAATCGAGATAGATATAGACTTCCATATATAAAAATGACCAGGATCGAAAAAAAATGTCTCTGTCCGTTAACACGATAACTTGATCAAATATTGAGATATCTTCAGCAAATTCGGTATGCGGGCTTACTAAGACTCATAATAGATTCTTATTGAAAATGAGCGATATCGGACGATTACCACGCTCTCTTTTCCGAATATATCGAAAATATCGAAAAATTTTAAAAATGAGATAATTCGAAAACGAATACCACTAAATTAATGAAATTTGGTAGGTGGATTGACTTTATAACGCAGAACACAAGTTCAGTAAAGTTTTTTAATATGGGCGTGGCAACGCCCACAATTAGAAGAAGCAAATTCAGAAGTTTAACAAGCTGTAAATCAATAGCCGTTGGAGATACGAGGTGTGTTCAAAAAGTATCGCGAATTTTGAATTTTCGCTGGTTACGTATATTCGAATTTCGATTTTTTTGTGGCGTTATGTTGGTACTCATGTCTCTCACTTATGCCGACAAGCTCGGCCATTTTGAATGTTCAGTTAATTGTTGACAGCTGCTTTGCTTGCACGTGTTTTGGATCGTCTTCGATTTTTACGCGAAATTCGTACCAAAATTGCTCAATTGTGACCAAAAACAGCATCGCATGAACATTGCTAATGAGATGTTAAACTCTATCCGCGACGACCCAAATTTGCTCCAGAGGGTCATAACTGGTGACGAATCGTGGGTTTATGGTTATGACGTGGAAACCAAAGCTCAATCATCTCAATGGAAGCTGCCGCACGAACCAAGACCGAAAAAAGCGCGCCAAGTTCGGTCGAATGTGAAAGTTTTGCTGACAGTTTTCTTCGATTGCAGGGGCGTGGTGCATCATGAGTTCTTGCCACAGGGAAGAACGGTCAATAAGGAATATTACCTGCAAGTTATGCGCAATTTGCGCGAAGCAATCCGCCAGAAACGCCCGGATTTGTGGAAGAACAAAAATTGGCTTTTGCACCACGATAACGCTCCTGCTCACGCATCGTTGCTTGTGGGCGACCTTTTGGCCAAAAACAACACACTAATGATGCCGCAGCCACCGTATTCCCCAGATCTGGCCCCCTGTGACTTTTTCTTGTTCCCTAAACTGAAGAGGCCCATGAAAGGACGACGTTACGCTTCTCTTGACGAGATAAAGACGGCATCGAAGGAGGAGCTGAACAAGATACAAAAAAATGATTTTTTGAAGTGCTTCGAAGATTGGAAAAACCGTTGGCACAAGTGTATAATATCTCATGGGGATTACTTTGAAGGGGACAAAATAGATATTCATGAATAAAGAAATAATTTTTGAAAAAAGACAAAATTCGCGATACTTTTTGAACACACCTCGTATTCCATTGAAATTTGGCAAAGACATTTTTTTCGTAGCGGCAACTTTTACTGTCAAAATGAGCGAAATCGGCTGAAAGCCACGCTTTCTTTTTATACCCAGCTCTACTTGTACACAGGGTATTGTAACTTTGTTTGGATAACGGTTGGTTGTACAGGTATAAAGGAATCGAGATAGATATAGGCTTCCATATATAAAAATGACCAGGATCGAAAAAAAATGTGTCTGTCCGTTAACACGATAGCTTGATCAAATATTGAGATATCTTCACCAAATTCGGTATGCCGGCTTACTAAGACTCATAATAGATTGTTGTTGAAAATGAGCGAAATCGGACGATTACCACGCTCTCTTTTCCTATATCGAATATATCGAAAAATTTTAAAAATTAGATAATTCGAAAACGAATACCACTAAATTAATGAAATTTGGTAGGTGGATTGACTTTATAACGCAAAACACAAGTTCAGTAAAGTTTTTTAATATGGGCGTGGCAACGCCCACAATTAGAAGAAGCAAATTCAGAAGTTTAACAAGCTGTAAATCAATAGCCGTTGGAGATATTCCATTGAAATTTGGCATAGACATTTTTTTCGTAGCGGCAACTTTTTACTGTCAAAATGAGCGAAATCGGCTGAAAGCCACGCTTTCTTTTTATACCCAGCTCTACTTGTACACAGGGTATTATAACTTTGTTTGGATAACGGTTGGTTGTACAGGCATAAAGGAATCGAAATAGATATAGACTTCCATATATAAAAATGACCAGGATCGAAAAAAAATGTGTCTGTCCGTTAACACGATAGCTTGATCAAATATTGAGATATCTTCACCAAATTCTTTATGCCGGCTTATTAAGACTCACAATAGATTGGTATTTACAATGAGCGAAATCGGAAGATTACCACGCTCTCTTTTCCTATATCGAAAATTTTAAAAAATGGGATAATTCGAAAACGAATACCACTAAATTAATGAAATTTGGTAAGTGGATTGACTTTATAACGCAAAACACAAGTTCAGTAAAGTTTTTTAATATGGGCGTGGCAACGCCCACAATTAGAAGAAGCAAATTCAGAAGTTTAACAAGCTGTAAATCAATAGCCGTTGGAGATATTCCATTGAAATTTGGCATAGACATTTTTTTCGTAGCGGCAACTTTTTACTGTCAAAATGAGCGAAATCGGCTGAAAGCCACGCTTTCTTTTTATACCTAGCTCTACTTGTAACTTTGTTTGGATAACGGTTGGTTGTACAGGTATAAAGGAATCGAGATAGATATAGACTTCCATATATAAAAATGACCAGGATCGAAAACAAATGTGTCTGTCCGTTAACACGATAGCTTGATCAAATATTGAGATATCTTCACCAAATTCGGTATGCGGGCTTATTAAGACTCGTAATAGATTGTTATTGAAAATGAGCGAAATCGGACGATTACCACGCTCTCTTTTCCGAATATATCGAAAATATCGAAAAATTTAAAAAATGAGATAATTCGAAAACGAATACCACTAAATTAATGAAATTTGGTAGGTGGATTGACTTTATAACGCAAAACACAAGTTCAGTAAAGTTTTTTAATATGGGCGTGGCAACGCCCACAATTATAAGAAGCAAATTCAGAAGTTTAACAAGCTGTAGATCAATAGCCGTTGGAGATATAACATTGAAATTTGGCATAGACATTTTTTTCGTAGCGGCAGCTCTACTTGTACACAGGGTATTATAACTTTGTTTGGATAACGGTTGGTTGTACAGATATAAAGGAATCGAGATAGATATAGACTTCCATATATAAAAATTACCAGGATCGAAAAAAAATGTGTCTGTCCGTTAACACGATAGCTTGATCAAATATTAAGATATCTTCACCAAATTCTTTATGCCGGCTTATTAAGACTCATAATAGATTGGTATTTACAATGAGCGAAATCGGAAGATTACCACACTCTCTTTTCCTATATCGAAAATATCGAAAAATTTAAAAAATGGGATAATTCGAAAACGAATACCACTAAATTAATGAAATTTGGTAGGTGGATTGACTTTATAACGCAAAACACAAGTTCAGTAAAATTTTTAATATGGGCGTGGCAACGCCCACAATTATAAGAAGCAAATTCAGAAGTTTAACAAGCTGTAAATCAATAGCCGTTGGAGATATGCCATTGAAATTTGGCATAGACATTTTTTTCGTAGCGGCAACTCTTTACTGTCAAAATGAGCGAAATCGGCTGAAAGCCACGCTTTCTTTTTATACTCAGCTCTACTTATACACAGGGTATTATAACTTTGTTTGGATAACGGTTGGTTGTACAGATATAAAGGAATCGAGATAGATATAGACTTCCATATATAAAAATGACCAGGATCGAAAAAAATGTATCTGTCCGTTAACACGATAACTTGATCAAATATTGAGATATCTTCACCAAATTCGGTATGCGGGCTTATTAAGACTCGTAATAGATTGTTATTGAAAATGAGCGAAATCGGACGATTACCACGCTCTCTTTTCCGAATATATCGAAAATATCGAAAAATTTAAAAAATGAGATAATTCGAAAACGAATACCACTAAATTAATGAAATTTGGTAGGTGGATTGACTTTATAACGCAAAACACAAGTTCAGTAAAATTTTTAATATGGGCGTGGCAACGCCCACAATTAGAAGAAGCAAATTCAGAAGTTTAACAAGCTGTAAATCAATAGCCGTTGGAGATATACCATTGAAATTTGGCATAGACATTTTTTTCGTAGCGGCAACTCTTTACTGTCAAAATGAGCGAAATCGGCTGAAAGCCACGCTTTCTTTTTATACCCAGCTCTACTTATACACAGGGTATTATAACTTTGTTTGGATAACGGTTGGTTGTACAGATATAAAGGAATCGAGATAGATATAGACTTCCATATATAAAAATGACCAGGATCGAAAAAAAATGTCTCTGTCCGTTAACACGATAACTTGATCAAATATTGAGATATCTTCACCAAATTCGGTATGCGGGCTTATTAAGACTCGTAATAGATTGTTATTGAAAATGAGCGAAATCGGACGATTACCACGCTCTCTTTTCCGAATATATCGAAAATATCGAAAAATTTAAAAAATGAGATAATTCGAAAACGAATACCACTAAATTAATGAAATTTGGTAGGTGGATTGACTTTATAACGCAAAACACAAGTTCAGTAAAATTTTTAATATGGGCGTGGCAACGCCCACAATTAGAAGAAGCGAATTCAGAAGTTTAACAAGCTGTAGATCAATAGCCGTTGGAGATATAACATTGAAATTTGGCATAGACATTTTTTTCGTAGCGGCAGCTCTACTTGTACACAGGGTATTATAACTTTGTTTGGATAACGGTTGGTTGTACAGATATAAAGGAATCGAGATAGATATAGACTTCCATATATAAAAATTACCAGGATCGAAAAAAAATGTCTCTGCCCGTTAACACGATAACTTGATCAAATATTGAGATATCTTCACCAAATTCGGTATGCGGGCTTATTAAGACTCGTAATAGATTGTTATTGAAAATGAGCGAAATCGGACGATTACCATGCTCTCTTTTCCGAATATATCGAAAATATCGAAAAATTTAAAAAATGAGATAATTCGAAAACGAATACCACGAAATTAATGAAATTTGGTAGGTGGATTGACTTTATAACGCAAAACACAAGTTCAGTAAAGTTTTTTAATATGGGCGTGGCAACGCCCACAATTAGAAGAAGCAAATTCAGAAGTTTAACAAGCTGTAGATCAATAGCCGTTGGAGATATAACATTGAAATTTGGCATAGACATTTTTTTCGTAGCGGCAACTTTTTACTGTCAAAATGAGCGAAATCGGCTGAAAGCCACGCTTTCTTTTTATACCCAGCTCTACTTGTAACTTTGTTTGGATAACGGTTGGTTGTACAGGTATAAAGGACCGTTAACACGATAGCTTGATCAAATATTGAGATATCTTCACCAAATTCGGTATGCCGGCTTAATAAGACTCGTAATAGATTGTTTTTGAAAATGAGCGAAATCGGACGATTACCACGCTCTCTTTTCCGAATATATCGAAAATATCGAAAAATTTTAAAAATGAGATAATTCGAAAACGAATACCACTAAATTAATGAAATTTGGTAGGTGGATTGACTTTATAACGCAAAACACAAGTTCAGTACAATTTTTAATATGGGCGTGGCAACGCCCACAATTAGAAGAAGCGAATTCAGAAGTTTAACAAGCTGTAAATCAATAGCCGTTGGAGATATACCATTGAAATTTGGCATAGACATTTTTTTCGTAGCGGCAACTCTTTACTGTCAAAATGAGCGAAATCGGCGGAAAGCCACGCTTTCTTTTTATACCCAGCTCTACTTATACACAGGGTATTATAACTTTGTTTGGATAACGGTTGGTTGTACAGATATAAAGGAATCGAGATAGATATAAAAATGGCCAGGATCGAAAAAAAATGTCTCTGTCCGTTAACACGATAACTTGATCAAATATTGAGATATCTTCAACAAATTCGGTATGCGGGCTTATTAAGACTCGTAATAGATTGTTATTGAAAATGAGCGAAATCGGATGATTACCACGCTCTCTTTTCCTATATCGAAAATATCGAAAAATTTAAAAAATGAGATAATTTGAAAACTAATACCACTAAATTAATGAAATTTGGTAGGTGGATTGATTTTATAACGCAAAACACAAGTTCAGTAAAATTTTGGAATATGGGCGTAGCAACGCCCACAATTAGAAGAAGCAAATTCAGAAGTTTAACAAGCTGTAGATGAATAGCCGTTGGAGATATAACATTGAAATTTGGCATAGACATTTTTTTCGTAGCGGCAGCTCTACTTGTACACAGGGTATTATAACTTTGTTTGGATAACGGTTGGTTGTACAGATATAAAGGAATCGAGATAGATATAGACTTCCATATATAAAAATGACCAGGATCGAAAAAAAATGTGTCTGTCCGTTAACACGATAGCTTGATCAAATATTAAGATATCTTCACCAAATTCTTTATGCCGGCTTATTAAGACTCATAATAGATTGGTATTTACAATGAGCGAAATCGGAAGATTACCACGCTCTCTTTTCCTATATCGAAAATATCGAAAAATTTAAAAAATGGGATAATTCGAAAACGAATACCACTAAATTAATGAAATTTGGTAGGTGGATTGACTTTATAACGCAAAACACAAGTTCAGTAAAATTTTTAATATGGGCGTGGCAACGCCCACAATTAGAAGAAGCGAATTCAGAAGTTTAACAAGCTGTAAATCAATAGCCGTTGGAGATATACCATTGAAATTTGGCATAGACATTTTTTTCGTAGCGGCAACTCTTTACTGTCAAAATGAGCGAAATCGGCTGAAATCCACGCTTTCTTTTTATAAACAGCTCTACTTATACACAGGGTATTATAACTTTGTTTGGATAACGGTTGGTTGTACAGATATAAAGGAATCGAGATAGATATAGACTTCCATATATAAAAATGACGAGGATCGAAAAAAAATGTCTCTGTCCGTTAACACGATAACTTGATCAAATATTGAGATATCTTCACCAAATTCGGTATGCGGGCTTATTAAGACTCGTAATAGATTGTTATTGAAAATGAGCGAAATCGGACGATTACCACGCTCTCTTTTCCTATATCGAAAATATCGAAAAATTTAAAAAATGAGATAATTTGAAAACTAATACCACTAAATTAATGAAATTTGGTAGGTGGATTGATTTTATAACGCAAAACACAAGTTCAGTAAAATTTTGGAATATGGGCGTAGCAACGCCCACAATTAGAAGAAGCAAATTCAGAAGTTTAACAAGCTGTAGATCAATAGCCGTTGGAGATATAACATTGAAATTTGGCATAGACATTTTTTTCGTAGCGGCAGCTCTACTTGTACACAGGGTATTATAACTTTGTTTGGATAACGGTTGGTTGTACAGATATAAAGGCATCGAGATAGATATAGACTTCCATATATAAAAATGACCAGGATCGAAAAAAAATGTGTCTGTCCGTTAACACGATAGCTTGATCAAATATTAAGATATCTTCACCAAATTCTTTATGCCGGCTTAATTAGACTCATAATAGATTGGTATTTACAATGAGCGAAATCGGACGATTACCACGCTCTCTTTTCCTATATCGAAAATATCGAAAAATTTAAAAAATGAGATAATTTGAAAACTAATACCACTAAATTAATGAAATTTGGTAGGTGGATTGATTTTATAACGCAAAACACAAGTTCAGTAAAATTTTGGAATATGGGCGTAGCAACGCCCACAATTAGAAGAAGCAAATTCAGAAGTTTAACAAGCTGTAGATCAATAGCCGTTGGAGATATAACATTGAAATTTGGCATAGACATTTTTTTCGTAGCGGCAGCTCTACTTGTACACAGGGTATTATAACTTTGTTTGGATAACGGTTGGTTGTACAGATATAAAGGCATCGAGATAGATATAGACTTCCATATATAAAAATGACCAGGATCGAAAAAAAATGTCTCTGTCCGTTAACACGATAACTTGATCAAATATTGAGATATCTTCACCAAATTCGGTATGCGGGCTTATTAAGACTCGTAATAGATTGTTATTGAAAATGAGCGAAATCGGACGATTACCACGCTCTCTTTTCCTATATCGAAAAATTTAAAAAATGAGATAATTTGAAAACTAATACCACTAAATTAATGAAATTTGGTAGGTGGATTGATTTTATAACGCAAAACACAAGTTCAGTAAAATTTTGGAATATGGGCGTAGCAACGCCCACAATTAGAAGAAGCAAATTCAGAAGTTTAACAAGCTGTAGATCAATAGCCGTTGGAGATATAACATTGAAATTTGGCATAGACATTTTTTTCGTAGCGGCAGCTCTACTTGTACACAGGGTATTATAACTTTGTTTGGATAACGGTTGGTTGTACAGATATAAAGGAATCGAGATAGATATAAAAATGACCAGGATCGAAAAAAAATGTCTCTGTCCGTTAACACGATAACTTGATCAAATATTGAGATATCTTCACCAAATTCGGTATGCGGGCTTATTAAGACTCGTAATAGATTGTTATTGAAAATGAGCGAAATCGGACGATTACCACGCTCTCTTTTCCTATATCCAAAATATCGAAAAATTTAAAAAATGAGATAATTTGAAAACTAATACCACTAAATTAATGAAATTTGGTAGGTGGATTGATTTTATAACGCAAAACACAAGTTCAGTAAAATTTTGGAATATGGGCGTAGCAACGCCCACAATTAGAAGAAGCAAATTCAGAAGTTTAACAAGCTGTAGATCAATAGCCGTTGGAGATATAACATTGAAATTTGGCATAGACATTTTTTTCGTAGCGGCAGCTCTACTTGTACACAGGGTATTATAACTTTGTTTGGATAACGGTTGGTTGTACAGATATAAAGGAATCGAGATAGATATAGACTTCCATATATAAAAATGACCAGGATCGAAAAAAAATGTGTCTGTCCGTTAACACGATAGCTTGATCAAATATTAAGATATCTTCACCAAATTCTTTATGCCGGCTTATTAAGACTCATAATAGATTGGTATTTACAATGAGCGAAATCGGAAGATTACCACGCTCTCTTTTCCTATATCGAAAATATCGAAAAATTTAAAAAATGGGATAATTCGAAAACGAATACCACTAAATTAATGAAATTTGGTAGGTGGATTGACTTTATAACGCAAAACACAAGTTCAGTAAAATTTTTAATATGGGCGTGGCAACGCCCACAATTAGAAGAAGCGAATTCAGAAGTTTAACAAGCTGTAAATCAATAGCCGTTGGAGATATACCATTGAAATTTGGCATAGACATTTTTTTCGTAGCGGCAACTCTTTACTGTCAAAATGAGCGAAATCGGCTGAAAGCCACGCTTTCTTTTTATACCCAGCTCTACTTATACACAGGGTATTATAACTTTGTTTGGATAACGGTTGGTTGTACAGATATAAAGGAATCGAGATAGATATAGACTTCCATATATAAAAATGACCAGGATCGAAAAAAAATGTCTCTGTCCGTTAACACGATAACTTGATCAAATATTGAGATATCTTCACCAAATTCGGTATGCGGGCTTATTAAGACTCGTAATAGATTGTTATTGAAAATGAGCGAAATCGGACGATTACCACGCTCTCTTTTCCTATATCGAAAATATCGAAAAATTTAAAAAATGAGATAATTTGAAAACTAATACCACTAAATTAATGAAATTTGGTAGGTGGATTGATTTTATAACGCAAAACACAAGTTCAGTAAAATTTTGGAATATGGGCGTAGCAACGCCCACAATTAGAAGAAGCAAATTCAGAAGTTTAACAAGCTGTAGATCAATAGCCGTTGGAGATATAACATTGAAATTTGGCATAGACATTTTTTTTGTAGCGGCAGCTCTACTTGTACCCAGGGTATTATAGCTTTGTGTGGGTAACGGTTGGTTGTACAGATATAAAGGAATCGAGATAGATATAGACTTCCATATATAAAAATGACCAGGATCAAAAAAAAAAGTGTCTGTCCGTTAACACGATAGCTTGATCAAATATTAAGATATCTTCACCAAATTCTTTATGCCGGCTTATTAAGACTCATAATAGATTGGTATTTACAATGAGCGAAATCGGAAGATTACCACGCTCTCTTTTCCTATATCGAAAATATCGAAAAATTTAAAAAATGGGATAATTCGAAAACGAATACCACTAAATTAATGAAATTTGGTAGGTGGATTGATTTTATAACGCAAAACACAAGTTCAGTAAAATTTTGGAATATGGGCGTAGCAACGCCCACAATTAGAAGAAGCAAATTCAGAAGTTTAACAAGCTGTAGATCAATAGCCGTTGGAGATATAACATTGAAATTTGGCATAGACATTTTTTTCGTAGCGGCAACTTTTTACTGTCAAAATGAGCGAAATCGGCTGAAAGCCACGCTTTCTTTTTATACCCAGCTCTACTTGTAACTTTGTTTGGATAACGGTTGGTTGTACAGGTATAAAGGAATCGAGATAGATATAGACTTCCATATATAAAAATGACCAGGATCGAAAAAAAATGTGTCTGTCCGTTAACACGATAGCTTGATCAAATATTGAGATATCTTCACCAAATTCGGTATGCCGGTTTAATAAGACTCGTAATAGATTGTTTTTGAAAATGAGCGAAATCGGACGATTACCACGCTCTCTTTTCCGAATATATCGAAAATATCGAAAAATTTTAAAAATGAGATAATTCGAAAACGAATACAACTAAATTAATGAAATTTGGTAGGTGGATTGACTTTATAACGCAAAACACAAGTTCAGTACAATTTTTAATATGGGCGTGGGAACGCCCACAATTAGAAGAAGCAAATTCAGAAGTTTAACAAGCTGTAAATCAATAGCCGTTGGAGATATACCATTGAAATTTGGCATAGACATTTTTTTCGTAGCGGCAGCTCTACTTGTACACAGGGTATTATAACTTTGTTTGGATAACGGTTGGTTGTACAGATATAAAGGAATCGAGATAGATATAGACTTCCATATATAAAAATGACCAGGATCGAAAAAAAATGTCTCTGTCCGTTAACACGATAACTTGATCAAATATTGAGATATCTTCACCAAATTCGGTATGCGGGCTTATTAAGACTCGTAATAGATTGTTTTTGAAAATGAGCGAAATCGGACGATTACCACGTTCCTTTTCCGAATATATCGAAAATATCGAAAAATTTTAAAAATGAGATAATTCGAAAACGAATACCACTAAATTAATGAAATTTGGTAGGTGGATTGACTTTATAACGCAAAACACAAGTTCAGTACAATTTTTAATATGAGCGTGGCAACGCCCACAATTAGAAGAAGCAAATTCAGAAGTTTAACAAGCTGTAAATCAATAGCCGTTGGAGATATACCATTGAAATTTGGCATAGACATTTTTTTCGTAGCGGCAGCTCTACTTGTACACAGGGTATTATAACTTTGTTTGCATAACGGTTGGTTGTACAGATATAAAGGAATCGAGATAGATATAGACTTCCATATATAAAAATGACCAGGATCGAAAAAAAATGTGTCTGTCCGTTAACACGATAGCTTGATCAAATATTGAGATATCTTCACCAAATTCGGTATGCCGGCTTAATAAGACTCGTAATAGATTGTTTTTGAAAATGAGCGAAATCGGACGATTACCACGCTCTCTTTTCCGAATATATCGAAAATATCGAAAAATTTTTCAAATGAGATAATTCGAAAACGAATACCACTAAATTAATGAAATTTGGTAGGTGGATTGACTTTATAACGCAAAACACAAGTTCAGTACAATTTTTAATATGGGCGTGGCAACGCCCACAATTAGAAGAAGCAAATTCAGAAGTTTAACAAGCTGTAAATCAATAGCCGTTGGAGATATACCATTGAAATTTGGCATAGACATTTTTTTCGTAGCGGCAGCTCTACTTGTACACAGGGTATTATAACTTTGTTTGGATAACGGTTGGTTGTACAGATATAAAGGAATCGAGATAGATATAGACTTCCATATATAAAAATGACCAGGATCGAAAAAAAATGTGTCTGTCCGTTAACACGATAGCTTGATCAAATATTGAGATATCTTCACCAAATTCGGTATGCCGGCTTAATAAGACTCGTAATAGATTGTTTTTGAAAATGAGCGAAATCGGACGATTACCACGCTCTCTTTTCCGAATATATCGAAAATATCGAAAAATTTTAAAAATGAGATAATTCGAAAACGAATACCACTAAATTAATGAAATTTGGTAGGTGGATTGACTTTATAACGCAAAACACAAGTTCAGTACAATTTTTAATATGGGCGTTGCAACGCCCACAATTAGAAGAAGCAAATTCAGAAGTTTAACAAGATGTAAATCAATAGCCGGTGGAGATATACCATTGAAATTTGGCATAGACATTTTTTCGTAGCGGCAGCTCTACTTGTACACAGGGTATTATAACTTTGTTTGGATAACGGTTGGTTGTACAGATATAAAGGAATCGAGATAGATATAGACTTCCATATATAAAAATGACCAGGATCGAAAAAAAATGTGTCTGTCCGTTAACACGATAGCTTGATCAAATATTAAGATATCTTCACCAAATTCTTTATGCCGGCTTATTAAGACTCATAATAGATTGGTATTTACAATGAGCGAGATCGGAAGATTACCACGCTCTCTTTTCCTATATCGAAAATATCGAAAAATTTAAAAAATAGGATAATTCGAAAACGAATACCACTAAATTAATGAAATTTGGTAGGTGGATTGACTTTATAACGCAAAACAGAAGTTCAGTAAAATTTTTAATATGGGCGTGGCAACGCCCACAATTAGAAGAAGCGAATTCAGAAGTTTAACACGCTGTAAATCAATAGCCGTTGGAGATATACCATTGAAATTTGGCATAGACATTTTTTTCGTAGCGGCAACTCTTTACTGTCAAAATGAGTGAAATCGGCTGAAAGCCACGCTTTCTTTTTATACTCAGCTCTACTTATACACAGGGTATTATAACTTTGTTTGGATAACGGTTGGTTGTACAGATATAAAGGAATCGAGATAGATATAGACTTCCATATATAAAAATGATCAGGATCGAAAAAAAATGTCTCTGTCCGTTAACACGATAACTTGATCAAATATTGAGATATCTTCACCAAATTCGGTATGCGGGCTTATTAAGACTCGTAATAGATTGTTATTGAAAATGAGCGAAATCGGACGATTACCACGCTCTCTTTTCCTATATCGAAAATATCGAAAAATTTGAAAAATGGGATAATTCGAAAACGAATACCACTAAATTAATGAAATTTGGTAGGTGGATTGACTTTATAACGCAAAACACAAGTTCAGTACAATTTTTAATATGGGCGTGGCAACGCCCACAGTTAGAAGAAGCAAATTCAGAAGTTTAACAAGCTGTAAATCAATAGCCGTTGGAGATATACCATTGAAATTTGGCATAGACATTTTTTTCGTAGCGGCAACTCTTTACTGTCAAAATGAGTGAAATCGGCTGGAAGCCACGCTTTCTTTTTATACTAAGCTCTACTTATACACAGGGTGTTATAACTTTGTTTGGATAACGGTTGGTTGTACAGATATAAAGGAATCGAGATAGATATAGACTTCCATATATAAAAATGACCAGGATCGAAAAAAAATGTCTCTGTCCGTTAACATGATAACTTGATCAAATATTGAGATATCTTCACCAAATTCGGTATGCGGGCTTATTAAGACTCGTAATAGATTGTTATTGAAAATGAGCGAAATCGGACGATTACCACGCTCTCTTTTCCTATATCGAAAATATCGAAAAATATAAAAAATGAGATAATTCGAAAACGAATACCACTAAATTAATGAAATTTGGTAGGTGGATTGACTTTATAACGCAAAACACAAGTTCAGTAAAGTTTTTTAATATGGGCGTGGCAACGCCCACAATTAGAAGAAGCAAATTCAGAAGTTTAACAAGCTGTAGATCAATAGCCGTTGGAGATATAACATTGAAATTTGGCATAGACATTTTTTTCGTAGCGGCAACTTTTTACTGTCAAAATGAGTGAAATCGGCTGAAAGCCACGCTTTCTTTTTATACTCAGCTCTACTTATACACAGGGTATTATAACTTTGTTTGGATAACGGTTGGTTGTACAGATATAAAGGAATCGAGATAGATATAGACTTCCATATATAAAAATGACCAGGATCGAAAAAAATGTCTCTGTCCGTTAACACGATAACTTGATCAAATATTGAGATATCTTCACCAAATTCGGTATGCGGGCTTATTAAGACTCATAATAGATTGGTATTTACAATGAGCGAGATCGGAAGATTACCACGCTCTCTTTTCCTATATCGAAAATATCGAAAAATTTAAAAAATGGGATAATTCGAAAACGAATACCACTAAATTAATGAAATTTGGTAGGTGGATTGACTTTATAACGCAAAACACAAGTTCAGTACAATTTTTAATATGGGCGTGGCAACGCCCACAGTTAGAAGAAGCAAATTCAGAAGTTTAACAAGCTGTAAATCAATAGCCGTTGGAGATATACCATTGAAATTTGGCATAGACATTTTTTTCGTAGCGGCAACTCTTTACTGTCAAAATGAGTGAAATCGGCTGGAAGCCACGCTTTCTTTTTATACTAAGCTCTACTTATACACAGGGTGTTATAACTTTGTTTGGATAACGGTTGGTTGTACAGATATAAAGGAATCGAGATAGATATAGACTTCCATATATAAAAATGACCAGGATCGAAAAAAATGTCTCTGTCCGTTAACATGATAACTTGATCAAATATTGAGATATCTTCACCAAATTCGGTATGCAGGCTTATTAAGACTTGTAATAGATTGTTATTGAAAATGAGCGAAATCGGACGATTACCACGCTCTCTTTTCCTATATCGAAAATATCGAAAAATATAAAAAATGAGATAATTCGAAAACGAATACCACTAAATTAATGAAATTTGGTAGGTGGATTGACTTTATAACGCAAAACACAAGTTCAGTAAAATTTTTAATATGGGCGTGGCAACGCCCACAATTAGAAGAAGCAAATTCAGAAGTTTAACAAGCTGTAAATCAATAGCCGTTGGAGATATACTATTGAAATTTGGCATAGACATTTTTTTCGTAGCGGCAACTCTTTACTGTCAAAATGAGCGAAATCGGCTGAAAGCCACGCTTTCTTTTTATACCCAGCTCTACTTATACACAGGGTATTATAACTTTGTTTGGATAACGGTTGGTTGTACAGATATAAAGGAATCAAGATAGATATAGACTTCCATATATAAAAATTACCAGGATCGAAAAAAATGTCTCTGTCCGTTAACACGATAACTTGATCAAATATTGAGATATCTTCACCAAATTCGGTATGCGGGCTTATTAAGACTCGTAATAGATTGTTATTGAAAATGAGCGAAATCGGACGATTACCACGCTCTCTTTTCCTATATCGAAAATATCGAAAAATTTAAAAAATGAGATAATTTGAAAACTAATACCACTAAATTAATGAAATTTGGTAGGTGGATTGATTTTATAACGCAAATAACAAGTTCAGTAAAATTTTGGAATATGGGCGTAGCAACGCCCACAATTAGAAGAAGCAAATTCAGAAGTTTAACAAGCTGTAGATCAATAGCCGTTGGAGATATAACATTGAAATTTGGCATAGACATTTTTTTTGTAGCGGCAGCTCTACTTGTACCCAGGGTATTATAACTTTGTTTGGATAACGGTTGGTTGTACAGATATAAAGGAATCGAGATAGATATAGACTTCCATATATAAAAATGACCAGGATCGAAAAAAAATGTCTCTGTCCGTTAACACGATAACTTGATCAAATATTGAGATATCTTCACCAAATTCGGTATGCAGGCTTACTAAGACTCGTAATAGATTGTTATTGAAAATGAGCGAAATCGGAAGGTTACCTCGCTCTCTTTTCCTATATCGAAAATATCGAAAAATTTAAAAAATGAGATAATTCGAAAACGAATACCACTAAATTAATGAAATTTGGTAGGTGGATTGATTTTATAACGCAAAACACAAGTTCAGTAAAATTTTGGAATATGGGCGTAGCAACGCCCACAATTAGAAGAAGCAAATTCAGAAGTTTAACAAGCTGTAGATCAATAGCCGTTGGAGATATAACATTGAAATTTGGCATAGACATTTTTTTTGTAGCGGCAGCTCTACTTGTACCCAGGGTATTATAACTTTGTTTGGATAACGGTTGGTTGTACAGATATAAAGGAATCGAGATAGATATAGACTTCCATATATAAAAATGACCAGGATCGAAAAAAAATGTGTCTGTCCGTTAACACGATAACTTGATCAAATATTGAGATATCTTCACCAAATTCGGTATGCGGGCTTATTAAGACTCGTAATAGATTGTTATTGAAAATGAGCGAAATCGGATGATTACCACGCTCTCTTTTCCTATATCGAAAATATCGAAAAATTTAAAAAATGAGATAATTTGAAAACTAATACCACTAAATTAATGAAATTTGGTAGGTGGATTGATTTTATAACGCAAAACACAAGTTCAGTAAAATTTAGGAATATGGGCGTAGCAACGCCCACAATTAGAAGAAGCAAATTCAGAAGTTTAACAAGCTGTAGATCAATAGCCGTTGGAGATATAACATTGAAATTTGGCATAGACATTTTTTTCGTAGCGGCAGCTCTACTTGTACACAGGGTATTATAACTTTGTTTGGATAACGGTTGGTTGTACAGATATAAAGGAATCGAGATAGATATAGACTTCCATATATAAAAATGACCAGGATCGAAAAAAAATGTGTCTGTCCGTTAACACGATAGCTTGATCAAATATTAAGATATCTTCACCAAATTCTTTATGCCGGCTTATTAAGACTCATAATAGATTGGTATTTACAATGAGCGAAATCGGAAGATTACCACGCTCTCTTTTCCTATATCGAAAATATCGAAAAATTTGAAAAATGGGATAATTCGAAAACGAATACCACTAAATTAATGAAATTTGGTAGGTGGATTGACTTTATAACGCAAAACACAAGTTCAGTAAAATGTTTAATATGGGCGCGGCAACGCCCACAATTAGAAGAAGAAAATTCAGAAGTTTAACAAGCTGTAAATCAATAGCCGTTGGAGATATACCATTGAAATTTGGCATAGACATTTTTTTCGTAGCGGCAACTCTTTACTGTCAAAATGAGCGAAATCGGCTGAAAGCCACGCTTTCTTTTTATACCCAGCTCTACTTATACACAGGGTATTATAACTTTGTTTGGATAACGGTTGGTTGTACAGATATAAAGGAATCGAGATAGATATAGACTTCCATATATAAAAATGACCAGGATCGAAAAAAAATGTCTCTGTCCGTTAACACGATAACTTGATCAAATATTGAGATATCTTCACCAAATTCGGTATGCGGGCTTACTAAGACTCGGAATAGATTGTTATTGAAAATGAGCGAAATCGGACGATTACCACGCTCTCTTTTCCGAATATATCGAAAATATCGAAAAATTTAAAAGATGAGATAATTCGAAAACGAATACCACTAAATTAATGAAATTTGGTAGGTGGATTGACTTTATAACGCAAAACACAAGTTCAGTAAAGTTTTTTAATTTGGGCGTGGCAACGCCCACAATTAGAAGAAGCAAATTCAGAAGTTTAACAAGCTGTAGATCAATACCCGTTGGAGATATAACATTGAAATTTGGCATAGACATTTTTTTCGTAGCGGCAACTCTTTACTGTCAAAATGAGCGAAATCGGCTGAACGCAATGCTTTCTTTTTATACCCAGCTCTACTTATACACAGGGTATTATAAGTTTGTTTGGATAACGGTTGGTTGTACAGATATAAAGGAATCGAGATAGATATAGACTTCCATATATAAAAATGACCAGGATCGAAAAAAAATGTGTCTGTCCGTTAACACGATAGCTTGATCAAATATTGAGATATCTTCACCAAATTCGGTATGCGGGCTTATTAAGACTCGTAATAGATTGTTATTGAAAATGAGCGAAATCGGAAGGTTACCACGCTCTCTTTTCCTATATCGAAAATATCGAAAAATGTAAAAAATGAGATAATTCGAAAACGAATACCACTAAATTAATGAAATTGGGCAGGTGGATTGACTTTATAACGCAAAACACAAGTTCAGTAACGCTTTTTAATATGGGCGTGGCAACGCCCACAATTAGAACAAGCAAATTCAGAAGTTTAACAAGCTGTAAATCAATAGCCGTTGGAGATATTCCATTGAAATTTGGCATAGACATTTTTTTCGTAGCGGCAGCTCTACTTGTACACAGGGTATTATAACTTTGTTTGGATAACGGTTGGTTGTACAGATATAAAGGAATCGAGATAGATATAGACTTCCATATATAAAAATGACCAGGATCGAAAAAAAAAGGGTCTGTCCGTTAACACGATAGCTTGATCAAATATTAAGATATCTTCACCAAATTCTTTATGCTGGCTTATTAAGACTCATAATAGATTGGTATTTACAATGAGCGAAATCGGAAGATTACCACGCTCTCTTTTCCTATATCGAAAATATCGAAAAATTTGAAAAATGGGATAATTCGAAAACGAATACCACTAAATTAATGAAATTTGGTAGGTGGATTGACTTTATAACGCAAAACACAAGTTCAGTAAAATGTTTAATATGGGCGCGGCAACGCCTACAATTAGAAGAAGAAAATTCAGAAGTTTAACAAGCTGTAAATCAATAGCCGTTGGAGATATACCATTGAAATTTGGCATAGACATTTTTTTCGTAGCGGCAACTCTTTACTGTCAAAATGAGCGAAATCGGCTGAAAGCCACGCTTTCTTTTTATACCCAGCTCTACTTATACACAGGGTATTATAACTTTGTTTGGATAACGGTTGGTTGTACAGATATAAAGGAATCGAGATAGATATAGACTTCCATATATAAAAATGACCAGGATCGAAAAAAAATGTCTCTGTCCGTTAACACGATAACTTGATCAAATATTGAGATATCTTCACCAAATTCGGTATGCGGGCTTATTAAGACTCGTAATAGATTGTTATTGAAAATGAGCGAAATCGGAAGGTTACCACGCTCTCTTTTCCTATATCGAAAATATCGAAAAATGTAAAAAATGAGATAATTCGAAAACGAATACCACTAAATTAATGAAATTGGGCAGGTGGATTGACTTTATAACGCAAAACACAAGTTCAGTAACGCTTTTTAATATGGGCGTGGCAACGCCCACAATTAGAACAAGCAAATTCAGAAGTTTAACAAGCTGTAAATCAATAGCCGTTGGAGATATTCCATTGAAATTTGGCATAGACATTTTTTTCGTAGCGGCAACTTTTTACTGTCAAAATGAGCGAAATCGGCTGAAAGCCACGCTTTCTTTTTATACCCAGCTCTACTTGTACACAGGGTATTATAACTTTGTTTGGATAACGGTTGGTTGTACAGGTATAAAGGAATCGAGATAGATATAGACTTCCATATATAAAAATGACCAGGATCGAAAAAAATTGTGTCTGTCCGTTAACACGATAGCTTGATCAAAAATTGAGATATCTTCACCAAATTCGGTATGCCGGCTTATTAAGACTCATAATAGATTGTTATTGACAATGAGCGAAAGCGGACGATTACCACGCTCTCTTTTCCTATATCGAAAATATCGAAAAATTTAAAAAATAAGATACTTTGAAACTAATATTTGGTAGGTGGATTGATTTCATAACGCAAAACACAAGTTCAGTAAAATTTTGGAATATGGGCGTGGCAACACCCACATTTAGAACAAGAAAATTCATAAGTTTAACAAGCTGTAAGTCAATAGCCGTTGGAGACATGAGTATAACATTAAAATTTGGCATAGACATTTTTTTCGTAGCGGCAACTGTTTGCTGTGAAAATGAGCGAAATCGGCTGAAAGCCACGCTTTCTTTTTATACCCAGCTCTACTTGTACACAGGGTATTATAGCTTTGTTTGGATAATGGTTGGTTGTACAGGTATAAAGGAATCGAGATAGATATAGACTTCCATACATAAAAATTACCAGGATCGAAAAAAAATGTGTCTGTCCGTTAACACGATAGCTTGATCAAATATTAAGATATCTTCACCAAATTCTTTATGCCGGCTTATTAAGACTCACAATAGATTGGTATTTACCATGAGCGAAATCGGAAGATTACCACGCTCTCTTTTCCTATATCGAAAATATCGAAAAATTTGAAAAATGGTATAATTCGAAAACGAATACCACTAAATTAATGAAATTTGGTAGGTGGATTGACTTTATAACGCAAAACACAAGTTCAGTAAAATGTTTAATATGGGCGTGGCAACGCCCACAATTAGAAGAAGCAAATTCAGAAGTTTAACAAGCTGTAAATCAATAGCCGTTGGAGATATACCATTGAAATTTGGCATAGACATTTTTTTCGTAGCGGCAACTCTACTTGTACACAGGGTATTATAACTTTGATTGGATAACGGTTGGTTGTACAGATATAAAGGAATCGAGATAGATATAGACTTCCATATATAAAAATGACCAGGATCGAAAAAAAATGTGTCTGTCCGTTAACACGATAGCTTGATCAAATATTAAGATATCTTCACCAAATTCTTTATGCCGGCTTATTAAGACTCACAATAGATTGGTATTTACCATGAGCGAAATCGGAAGATTACCACGCTCTCTTTTCCTATATCGAAAATATCGAAAAATTTGAAAAATGGTATAATTCGAAAACGAATACCACTAAATTAATGAAATTTGGTAGGTGGATTGACTTTATAACGCAAAACACAAGTTCAGTAAAATGTTTAATATGGGCGTGGCAACGCCCACAATTAGAAGAAGCAAATTCAGAAGTTTAACAAGCTGTAAATCAATAGCCGTTGGAGATATACCATTGAAATTTGGAATAGACATTTTTTTCGTAGCGGCAACTCTTTACTGTCAAAATGAGTGAAATCGGCTGAAAGCCACGCTTTCTTTTTATACCCAGCTCTACTTATACACAGGGTATTATAAGTTTGTTTGGATAACGGTTGGTTGTACAGATATAAAGGAATCGAGATAGATATAGACTTCCATATATAAAAATGACCAGGATCGAAAAAAAATGTCTCTGTCCGTTAACACGATAACTTGATCAAATATTGGTATTGATCAAATTCGGTATGCGGGCTTATTAAGACTCGTAATAGATTGTTACTGAAAATGAGCGAAATCGGACGATTACCACGCTCTCTTTTCCTATATCGAAAATATCGAAAAATTTAAAAAATGAGATAATTTGAAAACTAATACCACTAAATTAATGAAATTTGGTAGGTGGATTGATTTTATAACGCAAAACACAAGTTCAGTAAAATTTTGGAATATGGGCGTAGCAACGCCCACAATTAGAAGAAGCAAATTCAGAAGTTTAACAAGCTGTAGATCAATAGCCGTTGGAGATATAACATGGAAATTTGGCATAGACATTTTTTTCGTAGCGGCAGCTCTACTTGTACACAGGGTATTATAACTTTGTTTGGATAACGGTTGGTTGTACAGATATAAAGGAATCGAGATAGATATAGACTTCCATATATAAAAATGACCAGGATCGAAAAAAAATGTGTCTGTCCGTTAACACGATAGCTTGATCAAATATTAAGATATCTTCACCAAATTCTTTATGCCGGCTTATTAAGACTCATAATAGATTGGTATTTACAATGAGCGAAATCGGAAGATTACCACGCTCTCTTTTCCTATATCGAAAATATCGAAAAATTTAAAAAATGGGATAATTTGAAAACTAATACCACTAAATTAATGAAATTTGGTAGGTGGATTGATTTTATAACGCAAAACACAAGTTCAGTAAAATTTTTTAATATGGGCGTGGCAACACCCACATTTAGAAGAAGAAAATTCAGAAGTTTAACAAGCTGTAAGTCAATAGCCGTTGGAAACATGAGTATAACATTGAAATTTGTCATTGACATTTTTTGCGTAGCGACAACTGTTTGCTGTGAAAATGAGCGAAACTGGCTGAAAGCCACGCTTTCTTTTTATACCCAGCTCTACTTGTACACAGGGTATTATAGCTTTGTTTGGATAATGGTTGGTTGCACAGGTATAAAGGAATCGAGATAGATATAGACTTCCATACATAAAAATTACCAGGATCGAAAAAAAATTTGATTGATCCATGTCCGCCCGTCCGTCTGTCCGTTAACACGATAACTTGATCAAATATTGAGATATCTTCACCAAATTCGGTATGCGAGCTTATTTATACTCAGAATAGATCGGTATTTAAAATGAGCGAAATCGGACTATAACGACGCCTCTTTTCCTGTATCGAAAATATCGAAAAATTTAAAAAATGAGATTATTCGAAAACCAATACCACTAAATTATTGAAATTTGGTAGGTGGATTGACTTTATAACGCAAAACCGAAGATTAGTAAAATTTTGCAATATGGGCGTGGCAACGCCCAACATTACAAGAAGCAAATTCAGAAGTTTAACAAGCTGTAAATCAATAGCCGTTGGAGATATACCATTGAAATTTGGCATAGACATTTTTTTCGTAGCGGCAACTTTTTACTGTCAAAATGACCGAAATCGGCTGAAAGCCACGCTTTCTTTTTATACCCAGCTCTACTCGTACACAGGGTATTATAACTTTGTTTGGATAACGGTTGGTTGTACAGATATAAAGGAATCGAGATAGATATAGACTTCCATATATAAAAATGACCAGGATCGAAAAAAAATGTCTCTGTCCGTTAACACGATAACTTGATCAAATATTGAGATATCTTCACCAAATTCGGTATGCGGGCTTATTAAGACTCGTAATAGATTGGTATTGAAAATGAGCGAAATCCGACGATAACCACGCTCCCGTTTCCTATATCAAAAATATCGAAAAATTTTTAAAATTAGATAATTCGAAAACGAATAAAACTAAATTAATGAAATTTGGTAGGCGGATTGATTTTATAAGGCAAAACACAAGTTCAGTAAAATTTTTTAATTTGGGCGTGGCAACACCCACATTTAGAAGAAGAAAATTCAGAAGTTTAACAAGCTGTAAGTCAATAGCCGTTGGAGACATGAGTATAACATTGAAATTTGTCATATACTTTTTTTTCGTAGCGGCAACTGTTTGCTGTGAAAATGAGCGAAATCGGCTGAAAGCCACGCTTTCTTTTTATACCCAGCTCTACTTGTACACAGGGTATTATAACTTTGTTTGGATAACGGTTGGTTGTGCAGGTATAAAGGAATAGAGATAGATATAGACTTCCATATACCAAAATAACCAGGATCGAAAAAAATTTGATTGAGCCATGCCCGTCCGTCTGTCCGTTAACACGGTAACTTGATCAAATATTGAGATTTCTTCACCAAATTCAGTATGCGGGCTTATTTAGACTCAGAATAGATTGGTATTGAAAATGAGCAAAAGCGAAAAATTTAGAAAATGAGATAATTCGAAAACGAATATCACTAAATTAATTAAATTTGGGAGGTGGATTGATTTTATAACGCAAAACACAAGTTCAGTAAAATTTTGGAATATGGGCGTGGCAAGGCCCACAATTAGAAGAAGCAAATTCAGAAGTTTAACAAGCTGTAAGTCAATAGCCGTTGGAGATACAACATTGAAATTTGGCATAGAAATTTTTTTCGTAGCGGCAACTCTTTACTGTGAAAATGAGCGAAATCGGCTGAAAGCCACGCTTTCTTTTTATACCCAGCTCTACTTGTACACAGGGTATTATAGCTTTGTTTGGATAATGGTTGGTTGTACAGGTATAAAGGAATCGAGATAGATATAGACTTCCATACATAAAAATTACCAGGATCGAAAAAAAATTTGATTGATCCATGTCCGCCCGTCCGTCTGTCCGTTAACACGATAACTTGATCAAATATTGAGATATCTTCACCAAATTCGGTATGCGAGCTTATTTATACTCAGAATAGATTGGTAATGAAAATGAGCGGAATCGGACTATAACGACGCCCCTTTTCCTATATCGAAAATATCGAAAAATTTAAAAAATTAGATAATTCGAAAACGAATACCCCTAAACTAATGAAATTTGGTAGGTAGATTGATTTTATAACGCAAAACACAAGTTCAGTAAAATTTTGGAATATGGGCGTGGCAAGGCCCACAATTAGAAGAAGCAAATTCAGAAGTTTAACAAGCTGTAAGTCAATAGCCGTTGGAGATACAACATTGAAATTTGGCATAGACATTTTTTTCGTAGCGGCAACTTTTTACTGTCAAAATGACCGAAATCGGCTGAAAGCCACGCTTTCTTTTTATACCCAGCTCTACTTGTACACAGGGTATTATAACTTTGTTTGGATAACGGTTGGTTGTACAGGTATAAAGGAATCGAGATAGATATAGACTTCCATATATCAAAATTACCAGGATCGAAAAAAATTTGATTGATCCATGTCCGCCCGTCCGTCTGTCGTTTAACACGATAACTTGATCAAATATAGAGATATCTTCACCAAATTCGGTATGCCGGCTTATTAAGACTCATAATAGATTGTTATTGAAAATGAGCGAAATCGGACGATTAGCACGCACTCTTTTCCTATATCGAAAATATCGAAAAATTTAAAAAATAAGATAATTTGAAACTAATATTTGGTAGGTGGATTGATTTCATAACGCAAAACACAAGTTCAGTAAAATTTTGGAATATGGGCGTGGCAACACCCACATTTAGAACAAGAAAATTCATAGGTTTAACAAGCTGTAAGTCAATAGCCGTTGGAGACATGAGTATAACATTAAAATTTGTCATAGACATTTTTTTCGTAGCGGCAACTGTTTGCTGTGAAAATGAGCGAAATCGCCTGAAAGCCACGCTTTCTTTTTATACCCAGCTCTACTTGTACACAGGGTATTATAGCTTTGTTTGGATAATGGTTGGTTGTACAGGTATAAAGGAATCGAGATAGATATAGACTTCCATACATAAAAATTACCAGGATCGAAAAAAAATTTGATTGATCCATGTCCGCCCGTCCGTCTGTCCGTTAACACGATAACTTGATCAAATATTGAGATATCTTCACCAAATTCGGTATGCGAGCTTATTTATACTCAGAATAGATCGGTATTTAAAATGAGCGAAATCGGACTATAACGACGCCTCTTTTCCTGTATCGAAAATATCGAAAAATTTAAAAAATGAGATTATTCTAAAACCAATACCACTAAATTATTGAAATTTGGTAGGTGGATTGACTTTATAACGCAAAACCGAAGTTTAGTAAAATTTTGCAATATGGGCGTGGCAACGCCCAACATTACAAGAAGCAAATTCAGAAGTTTAACAAGCTGTAAATCAATAGCCGTTGGAGATATACCATTGAAATTTGGCATAGACATTTTTTTCGTAGCGGCAACTTTTTACTGTCAAAATGACCGAAATCGGCTGAAAGCCACGCTTTCTTTTTATACCCAGCTCTACTTGTACACAGGGTATTATAACTTTGTTTGGATAACGGTTGGTTGTACAGGTATAAAGGAATCGAGATAGATATAGACTTCCATATATCAAAATGACCAGGATCGAAAAAAAATTTGATTGATCCATGTCCGCCCGTCCGTCTGTCCTTTAACACGATAACTTGATCAAATATAGAGATATCTTCACCAAATTTGGTATGCGGGCTTATATAGACTCAGAATAGATTGGTATTGAAAATGAGAGAAATTGGACGATAACGACGCCTTCTTTTCCTATATCGAAAATATCGAAAATTTTTAAAAATGAGATAATTCGAAAACGAATACCACTAAATTATTGAAATTTGGTAGGTGGATTGACTTTATAACGCAAAACACAAGTTTAGTAAAATTTTGGAATATGGGCGTGGCAACGCCCACCATTAGAAGAAGCAAATTCAGAAGTTTAACAAGCTGTAAATCAATAGCCGTTGGAGACATACCATTGAAATTTGGCATAGACATTTTTTTCGTAGCGGTAACTCTTTACTGTCAAAATGAGCGAAATCGGCTGGAAGCCACGCTTTCTTTTTATACCCAGCTCTACTTGTACACAGGGTATTATAACTTTGTTTGGATAATGGTTGGTTGTACAGGTATAAAGGAATCGAGATAGATATAGACTTCCGTACATAAAAATTACCAGGATCGAAAAAAAATTTGATTGATCCATGTCCGCCCGTCCGTCTGTCCGTTAACACGATAACTTGATCAAATATAGAGATATCTTCACCAAATTCGGTATGCGGGCTTATATAGACTCAGAATAGATTGGTATTGAAAATGAGAGAACTCGGACGATAACCACGCTCCCGTTTCCTATATCGAAAATTTTAAAAAATGAGATAATTCGAAAACGAATACCATTAAATTAATGAAATTTAGTAGGTGGATTGATTTTATAATGCAAAACACAAGTTCAGTAAAATTTTTTAATATGGGCGTGGCAACACCAACATTGAGAAGAAGAAAATTCAGAAGTTTAACAAGCTATAGGTCAATAGCCGTTGGAGACATGAGTATAACATTGAAATTTGTCATAGACTTTTTTTTCGTAGCGGCAACTCTTTACTGTAAAAATGAGCGAAATCGGCTGAAAGCCACGCTTTCTTTTTATACCCAGCTGTACTTGTACACAGGGTATTATAACTTTGTTTGGATAACGGTTGGTTGTACAGGTATAAAGGAATCGAGATCAGGAGCGAAAAAAAATTTGATTGATCCATGTCCGCCCGTCCGTCTGTCCGTTAACACGATAACTTGATCAAATATTGAGATGTCTTCACCAAAATAGGTATGCGGGCTTATCTAGACTCAGAATAGATTGGTATTGAAAATGAGCGAAATCGGACGATAACCACGCTTCCGTTTCCTATATCAAAAATATCGAAAAATTTTAAAAATTAGATAATTCGAAAACGAATACCACTAAATTAATGAAATTTGGTAGGCGGATTGATTCTATAAGGCAAAACACAACTTCAGTAAAATTTTAAAATTTGGGCGTGGCAACACCCACAATTAGAAGAAGCAAATTCAGAAGTTTAACAAGCTGTAAGTCAATAGCCGTTGGAGATACAACATTGAAATTTGGCATAGACATTTTTTTCGTAGCGGCAACTATTTACTGTGAAAATGAGCGAAATCGGCTGAAAGGCACGCTTTCTTTTTATACCCAGCTCTACTTGTACACAGGGTATTATAACTTTGTTTGGATAACGGTTGGTTGTGCAGGTATAAAGGAATCGAGATAGATATAGACTTCCATCTACCAAAATAACCAGGATCGAAAAAAATTTGATTGAGCCATGTCCGTCCGGCTGCCCGTTAACACGATAACTTGATCAAATATTAAGATATCTTCACCAAATTGGGTATGCGGGCTTATCTAGACTCAGAATAGATTGGTATTGAAAATGAGCGAAATCGGACGATAACCACGCTCCCGTTTCCTATATCAAAAATATCGAAAATTTTTAAAAATTAGATAATTCGAAAACGAATACCACTAAACTAATGAAATTTGGTAGGCGGATTGATTCTATAAGGCAAACCACAAGTTCAGTAAAATTTTAAAATTTGGGCGTGGCAACACCCACAATTAGAAGAAGAAAATTCAGAAGTTTAACAAGCTGTAAGTCAATAGCCGTTGGAGATACAACATTGAAATTTGGCATATACATTTTCTTCGTAGCGGCAACTCTTTACTGTGAAAATGAGCGAAATCGGCTGAAAGCCACGCTTTCTTTTTATACTCAGCTCTACTTGTACACAGGGTATTATAACTTTGTTTGGATAACGGTTGGTTGTGCAGGTATAAAGGAATAGAGATAGATATAGACTTCTATATACCAAAATAACCAGGATCGAAAAAAATTTGATTGAGCCATGTCCGTCCGTCTGTCCCTTAACACGATAACTTGATCAAATATTAAGATATCTTCACCAAATTGGGTATGCGGGCTTATCTAGACTCAGAATAGATTGGTATTGAAAATGAGCGAAATCGGACGATAACCACGCTCCCGTTTCCTATATCAAAAATATCGAAAAATTTTTAAAATTAGATAATTCGAAAACGAATACCACTAAATTAATTAAATTTGGTAGGCGGATTGATTGTATAAGGCAAAACACAAGTTCAGTAAAATTTTTTAATTTGGGCGTGGCAACACCCACATTTAGAAGAAGAAAATTTAGAAGTTTAACAAGCTGTAAGTCAATAGCCGTTGGAGACATGAGTATAACATTGAAATTTGTCATATACTTTTTTTCGTAGCGGCAACTGTTTGCTGTGAAAATGAGCGAAATCGGCTGAAAGCCACGCTTTCTTTTTATACCCAGCTCTACTTGTACACAGTGTATTATAACTTTGTTTGGATAACGGTTGTTTGTGCACGTATAAGGGAATCGAGATAGATATAGACCTTCATATGTCAAAATAACCAGGATCGAAAAAAATTTGATTGAGCCATGCCAGTCCGTCTGTCCGCTAACACGGTAACTGGATCAAATATTGAGATTTCTTCACCAAATTGAGTATGGGGGCTTATTTAGACTCAGAATAGATTGGTATTGAAAATGAGCAAAATCGAAAAATTTAGAAAATGAGATAATTCGAAAACGAATATCACTAAATTAATTAAATTTGGGAGGTGGATTGATTTTATAACGCAAAACACAAGTTCAGTAAAATTTTGGAATATGGGCGTGGCAAGGCCCACAATTGGAAGAAGCAAATTCAGAAGTTTAACAAGCTGTAAGTCAATAGCCGTTGGAGATACAACATTGAAATTTGGCATAGACATTTTTTTAGTAGCGGCAACTCTTTACTGTGAAAATGAGCGAAATCGGCTGAAAGCCACGCTTTTTTTTATACCCAGCTCTACTTGTACACAGTGTATTATAACGTTGTTTGGATAACGGTTGGTTGTGCAGGTATAAGGGAATCGAGATAGATATAGACCTTCATATATCAAAATAACCAGGCTCGAAAAAAATTTGATTGAGCCATGCCCGTCCGTCTGTCCGTTAACACGGTAACTTGATCAAATATTGAGATTTCTTCACCAAATTGAGTATGCGGGCTTATTTAGATTCAGAATAGATTGGTATTGAAAATGAGCGAAATCGGACTATAACGACGCCCCTTTTCCTATATCGAAAAATTTAGAAAATGAGATAATTCGAAAACGAATATCACTAAATTAATTAAATTTGGGAGGTGGATTGATTTTATAACGCAAAACACAAGTTCAGTAAAATTTTGGAATATGGGTGTGGCAACGCCCACAATTAGAAGAAGCAAATTCAGAAGTTTAACAAGCTGTAAGTCAATAGCCGTTGGAGATACAACATTGAAATTTGGCATAGACATTTTTTTCGTAGCGGCAACTCTTTACTGTTAAAATGAGCGAAATCGGCTGAAAGCCACGCTTTCTTTTTATACCCAGCTCTACTTGTACACAGTGTATTATAACTTTGTTTGGATAACGGTTGATTGTGTGTCATATATCAAAATAACCAGGATCGAAAAAAATTTGATTGAGCCATGCCCGTACGTCCGTCTGTCCGTTAACACGGTAACTTGATCAAATATTGAGATTTCTTCACCAAATTGAGTATGCGGGCTTATTTAGACTCAGAATAGATTGGTATTGAAAATGAGAGAAATCGGACTATAACGACGCCCCTTTTCCTATATCAAAAAATTTTAAAAATGAGATAATTCGAAAACGAATATCACTAAATTAATTAAATTTGGTAGGTGGATTGATTTTATAACGCAAAACACAAGTTCAGTAAAATTTTGGAATATGGGCGCGGCAACGCCCACAATTAGAAGAAGCGAATTCAGAAGTTTAACAAGCTGTAAATCAATAGCCGTTGGAGATATACCATTGAAATTTGGCATAGACATTTTTTTCGTAGCGGCAACTCTTTACTGTCAAAATGAGCGAAATCGGCTGAAAGCCACGCTTTCTTTTTATACCCAGCTCTACTTATACACAGGGTATTATAACTTTGTTTGGATAACGGTTGGTTGTACAGATATAAAGGAATCGAGATAGATATAAAAATGGCCAGGATCGAAAAAAAATGTCTCTGTCCGTTAACACGATAACTTGATCAAATATTGAGATATCTTCACCAAATTCGGTATGCGGGCTTATTAAGACTCGTAATAGATTGGTATTGAAAATGAGCGAAATCCGACGATAACCACGCTCCCGTTTCCTATATCAAAAATATCGAAAAATTTTTAAAATTAGATAATTCGAAAACGAATAAAACTAAATTAATGAAATTTGGTAGGCGGATTGATTTTATAAGGCAAAACACAAGTTCAGTAAAATTTTTTAATTTGGGCGTGGCAACACCCACATTTAGAAGAAGAAAATTCAGAAGTTTAACAAGCTGTAAGTCAATAGCCGTTGGAGACATGAGTATAACATTGAAATTTGTCATATACTTTTTTTTCGTAGCGGCAACTGTTTGCTGTGAAAATGAGCGAAATCGGCTGAAAGCCACGCTTTCTTTTTATACCCAGCTCTACTTGTACACAGGGTATTATAACTTTGTTTGGATAACGGTTGGTTGTGCAGGTATAAAGGAATAGAGATAGATATAGACTTCCATATACCAAAATAACCAGGATCGAAAAAAATTTGATTGAGCCATGCCCGTCCGTCTGTCCGTTAACACGGTAACTTGATCAAATATTGAGATTTCTTCACCAAATTCAGTATGCGGGCTTATTTAGACTCAGAATAGATTGGTATTGAAAAAGAGCAAAAGCGAAAAATTTAGAAAATGAGATAATTCGAAAACGAATATCACTAAATTAATTAAATTTGGGAGGTGGATTGATTTTATAACGCAAAACACAAGTTCAGTAAAATTTTGGAATATGGGCGTGGCAAGGCCCACAATTAGAAGAAGCAAATTCAGAAGTTTAACAAGCTGTAAGTCAATAGCCGTTGGAGATACAACATTGAAATTTGGCATAGAAATTTTTTTCGTAGCGGCAACTCTTTACTGTGAAAATGAGCGAAATCGGCTGAAAGCCACGCTTTCTTTTTATACCCAGCTCTACTTGTACACAGGGTATTATAACTTTGTTTGGATAACGGTTGGTTGTGCAGGTATAAAGGAATAGAGATAGATATAGACTTCTATATACCAAAATAACCAGGATCGAAAAAAATTTGATTGAGCCATGTCCGTCCGTCTGTCCGTTAACACGATAACTTGATCAAATATTAAGATATCTTCACCAAATTGGGTATGCGGGCTTATCTAGACTCAGAATAGATTGGTATTGAAAATGAGCGAAATCCGACGATAACCACGCTCCCGTTTCCTATATCAAAAATATCGAAAAATTTTTAAAATTAGATAATTCGAAAACGAATAAAACTAAATTAATGAAATTTGGTAGGCGGATTGATTTTATAAGGCAAAACACAAGTTCAGTAAAATTTTTTAATTTGGGCGTGGCAACACCCACATTTAGAAGAAGAAAATTTAGAAGTTTAACAAGCTGTAAGTCAATAGCCGTTGGAGACATGAGTATAACATTGAAATTTGTCATATACTTTTTTTCGTAGCGGCAACTGTTTGCTGTGAAAATGAGCGAAATCGGCTGAAAGCCACGCTTTCTTTTTATACCCAGCTCTACTTGTACACAGTGTATTATAACTTTGTTTGGATAACGGTTGTTTGTGCAGGTATAAGGGAATCGAGATAGATATAGACCTTCATATATCAAAATAACCAGGATCGAAAAAAATTTGATTGAGCCATGCCAGTCCGTCTGTCCGTTAACACGGTAACTGGATCAAATATTGAGATTTCTTCACCAAATTGAGTATGGGGGCTTATTTAGACTCAGAATAGATTGGTATTGAAAAAGAGCAAAATCGGACTACGAGTATAACGACGCCCTTTTTCCTATATCGAAAAATTTAGAAAATGAGATAATTCGAAAACGAATATCACTAAATTAATTAAATTTGGGAGGTGGATTGATTTTATAACGCAAAACACAAGTTCAGTAAAATTTTGGAATATGGGCGTGGCAAGGCCCACAATTAGAAGAAGCAAATTCAGAAGTTTAACAAGCTGTAAGTCAATAGCGGTTGGAGATACAACATTGAAATTTGGCATAGACATTTTTTTCGTAGCGGCAACTCTTTACTGTGAAAATGAGCGAAATCGGCTGAAAGCCACGCTTTCTTTTTATACCCAGCTCTACTTGTACACAGTGTATTATAACGTTGTTTGGATAACGGTTGGTTGTGCAGGTATAAGGGAATCGAGATAGATATAGACCTTCATTAATCAAAATAACCAGGCTCGAAAAAAATTTGATTGAGCCATGCCCGTCCGTCTGTCCGTTAACACGGTAACTGGATCAAATATTGAGATTTCTTCACCAAATTGAGTATGGGGGCTTATTTAGACTCAGAATAGATTGGTATTGAAAATGAGCAAAATCGGACTACGAGTATAACGACGCCCTTTTTTGTATATCGAAAAATTTAGAAAATGAGATAATTCGAAAACGAATATCACTAAATTAATTAAATTTGGGAGGTGGATTGATTTTATAACGCAAAACACAAGTTCAGTAAAATTTTGGAATATGGGCGTGGCAAGGCCCACAATTAGAAGAAGCAAATTCAGAAGTTTAACAAGCTGTAAGTCTATAGCCGTTGGAGATACAACATTGAAATTTGGCATAGACATTTTTTTCGTAGCGGCAACTCTTTACTGTGAAAATGAGCGAAATCGGCTGAAAGCCACGTTTTCTTTTTATACCCAGCTCTACTTGTACACAGTGTATTATAACGTTGTTTGGATAACGGTTGGTTGTGCAGGTATAAGGGAATCGAGATAGATATAGACCTTCATATATCAAAATAACCAGGCTCGAAAAAAATTTGATTGAGCCATGCCCGTCCGTCTGTCCGTTAACACGGTAACTTGATCAAATATTGAGATTTCTTCACTAAATTGAGTATGCGGGCTTATTTAGATTCAGAATAGATTGGTATTGAAAATGAGCGAAATCGGACTATAACGACGCCCCTTTTCCTATATCGAAAAATTTAGAAAATGAGATAATTCGAAAACGAATATCACTAAATTAATGAAATTTGGTAGGTGGATTGATTTTATAACGCAAAACACAAGTTCAGTAAAATTTTGGAATATGGGTGTGGCAACGCCCACAATTAGAAGAAGCAAATTCAGAAGTTTAACAAGCTGTAAGTCTATAGCCGTTCGAGATACAACATTGAAATTTTGCATAGACATTTTTTTCGTAGCGGCAACTCTTTACTGTGAAAATGAGCGAAATCGGCTGAAAGCCACGTTTTCTTTTTATACCCAGCTCTACTTGTACACAGTGTATTATAACTTTGTTTGGATAACGGTTGGTTGTGCAGGTATAAGGGAATCGAGATAGATATAGACCTTCATTAATCAAAATAACCAGGCTCGAAAAAAATTTGATTGAGCCATGCCCGTCCGTCTGTCCGTTAACACGGTAACTTGATCAAATATTGAGATTTCTTCACCAAATTGAGTATGCGGGCTTATTTAGACTCAGAATAGATTGGTATTGAAAATGAGCGAAATCGGACTATAACTACGCCCCTTTTCCTATATCGAAAAATTTAGAAAATGAGATAATTCGAAAACGAATATCACTAAATTAATGAAATTTGGTAGGTGGATTGATTTTATAACGCAAAACACAAGTTCAGTAAAATTTTGGAATATGGGTGTGGCAACGCCCACAATTAGAAGAAGCAAATTCAGAAGTTTAACAAGCTGTAAGTCTATAGCCGTTGGAGATACAACATTGAAATTTTGCATAGACATTTTTTTCGTAGCGGCAACTCTTTACTGTGAAAATGAGCGAAATCGGCTGAAAGCCACGTTTTCTTTTTATACCCAGCTCTACTTGTACACAGTGTATTATAACTTTGTTTGGATAACGGTTGGTTGTACAGATATAAAGGAATCGAGATAGATATAGACCTTCATTAATCAAAATAACCAGGCTCGAAAAAAATTTGATTGAGCCATGCCCGTCCGTCTGTCCGTTAACACGGTAACTGGATCAAATATTGAGATTTCTTCACCAAATTGAGTATGGGGGCTTATTTAGACTCAGAATAGATTGGTATTGAAAATGAGCAAAATCGGACTACGAGTATAACGACGCCCTTTTTTGTATATCGAAAAATTTAGAAAATGAGATAATTCGAAAACGAATATCACTAAATTAATTAAATTTGGGAGGTGGATTGATTTTATAACGCAAAACACAAGTTCAGTAAAATTTTGGAATATGGGCGTGGCAAGGCCCACAATTAGAAGAAGCAAATTCAGAAGTTTAACAAGCTGTAAGTCTATAGCCGTTGGAGATACAACATTGAAATTTGGCATAGACATTTTTTTCGTAGCGGCAACTCTTTACTGTGAAAATGAGCGAAATCGGCTGAAAGCCACGCTTTCTTTTTATACCCAGCTCTACTTGTACACAGTGTATTATAACGTTGTTTGGATAACGGTTGGTTGTGCAGGTATAAGGGAATCGAAATAGATATAGACCTTCATATATCAAAATAACCAGGCTCGAAAAAAATTTGATTGAGCCATGCCCGTCCGTCTGTCCGTTAACACGGTAACTTGATCAAATATTGAGATTTCTTCACCAAATTGAGTATGCGGGCTTATTTAGATTCAGAATAGATTGGTATTGAAAATGAGCGAAATCGGACTATAACGACGCCCCTTTTCCTATATCGAAAAATTTAGAAAATGAGATAATTCGAAAACGAATATCACTAAATTAATGAAATTTGGTAGGTGGATTGATTTTATAACGCAAAACACAAGTTCAGTAAAATTTTGGAATATGGGTGTGGCAACGCCCACAATTAGAAGAAGCAAATTCAGAAGTTTAACAAGCTGTAAGTCTATAGCCGTTGGAGATACAACATTGAAATTTGGCATAGACATTTTTTTCGTAGCGGCAACTCTTTACTGTGAAAATGAGCGAAATCGGCTGAAAGCCACGTTTTCTTTTTATACCCAGCTCTACTTGTACACAGTGTATTATAACTTTGTTTGGATAACGGTTGGTTGTGCAGGTATAAGGGAATCGAGATAGATATAGACCTTCATATATCAAAATAACCAGGATCGAAAAAAATTTGATTGAGCCATGACCGTCCGTCTGTCCGTTAACACGGTAACTTGATCAAATATTGAGATTTCTTCACCAAATTGAGTATGCGGGCTTATTTAGACTCAGAATAGATTGGTATTGAAAAAGAGCAAAATCGGACTACGAGTATAACGACGCCCTTTTTCCTATATCGAAAAATTTAGAAAATGAGATAATTCGAAAACTAATATCACTAAATTAATTAAATTTGGGAGGTGGATTGATTTTATAACGCAAAACACAAGTTCAGTAAAATTTTGGAATATGGGCGTGGCAAGGCCCACAATTAGAAGAAGCAAATTCAGAAGTTTAACAAGCTGTGAGTCAATAGCGGTTGGAGATACAACATTGAAATTTGGCATAGACATTTTTTTCGTAGCGGCAACTCTTTACTGTGAAAATGAGCGAAATCGGCTGAAAGCCACGCTTTCTTTTTATACCCAGCTCTACTTGTACACAGTGTATTATAACGTTGTTTGGATAACGGTTGGTTGTGCAGGTATAAGGGAATCGAGATAGATATAGACCTTCATTAATCAAAATAACCAGGCTCGAAAAAAATTTGATTGAGCCATGCCCGTCCGTCTGTCCGTTAACACGGTAACTGGATCAAATATTGAGATTTCTTCACCAAATTGAGTATGGGGGCTTATTTAGACTCAGAATAGATTGGTATTGAAAATGAGCAAAATCGGACTACGAGTATAACGACGCCCTTTTTTGTATATCGAAAAATTTAGAAAATGAGATAATTCGAAAACGAATATCACTAAATTAATTAAATTTGGGAGGTGGATTGATTTTATAACGCAAAACACAAGTTCAGTAAAATTTTGGAATATGGGCGTGGCAAGGCCCACAATTAGAAGAAGCAAATTCAGAAGTTTAACAAGCTGTAAGTCTATAGCCGTTGGAGATACAACATTGAAATTTGGCATAGACATTTTTTTCGTAGCGGCAACTCTTTACTGTGAAAATGAGCGAAATCGGCTGAAAGCCACGTTTTCTTTTTATACCCAGCTCTACTTGTACACAGTGTATTATAACGTTGTTTGGATAACGGTTGGTTGTGCAGGTATAAGGGAATCGAGATAGATATAGACCTTCATATATCAAAATAACCAGGCTCGAAAAAAATTTGATTGAGCCATGCCCGTCCGTCTGTCCGTTAACACGGTAACTTGATCAAATATTGAGATTTCTTCACTAAATTGAGTATGCGGGCTTATTTAGATTCAGAATAGATTGGTATTGAAAATGAGCGAAATCGGACTATAACGACGCCCCTTTTCCTATATCGAAAAATTTAGAAAATGAGATAATTCGAAAACGAATATCACTAAATTAATGAAATTTGGTAGGTGGATTGATTTTATAACGCAAAACACAAGTTCAGTAAAATTTTGGAATATGGGTGTGGCAACGCCCACAATTAGAAGAAGCAAATTCAGAAGTTTAACAAGCTGTAAGTCTATAGCCGTTGGAGATACAACATTGAAGTTTTGCATAGACATTTTTTTCGTAGCGGCAACTCTTTACTGTGAAAATGAGCGAAATCGGCTGAAAGCCACGTTTTCTTTTTATACCCAGCTCTACTTGTACACAGTGTATTATAACTTTGTTTGGATAACGGTTGGTTGTGCAGGTATAAGGGAATCGAGATAGATATAGACCTTCATATATCAAAATAACCAGGATCGAAAAAAATTTGATTGAGCCATGACCGTCCGTCTGTCCGTTAACACGGTAACTTGATCAAATATTGAGATTTCTTCACCAAATTGAGTATGCGGGCTTATTTAGACTCAGAATAGATTGGTATTGAAAATGAGCGAAATCGGACTATAACTACGCCCCTTTTCCTATATCGAAAAATTTAGAAAATGAGATAATTCGAAAACGAATATCACTAAATTAATGAAATTTGGTAGGCGGATTGATTCTATAAGGCAAAACACAAGTTCAGTAAAATTTTTTAATTTGGGCGTGGCAACACCCACATTTAGAAGAAGAAAATTCAGAAGTTTAACAAGCTGTAAGTCAATAGCCGTTGGACCCATGAGTATAACATTGAAATTTGTCATATACTTTTTTTTCGTAGCGGCAACTGTTTGCTGTGAAAATGAGCGAAATCGGCTGAAAGCCACGCTTTCTTTTTATACCCAGCTCTACTTGTACACAGTGTATTATAACTTTGTTTGGATAACGGTTGGTTGTGTGTCATATATCAAAATAACCAGGATCGAAAAAAATTTGATTGAGCCATGCCCGTACGTCCGTCTGTCCGTTAACACGGTAACTTGATCAAATATTGAGATTTCTTCACCAAATTGAGTATGCGGGCTTATTTAGACTCAGAATAGATTGGTATTGAAAATGAGCGAAATCGGATTATAACCCTTTTCCTATATCGAAAAGTTTAAAAAATGAGATAATTCGAAAACGAATATCACTAAATTAATTAAATTTGATAGGTGGATTGATTTCATAACGCAAAACACAAGTTCAGTAAAATTTTGGAATATGGGCGTGGCAACGCCCACAGTTAGAAGAAGCAAATTCAGAAGTTTGGCATAGACATTTTTTTCGTAGCGGCAACTGTTTGCTGTGAAAATGAGCGAAATCGGCTGAAAGCCACGCTTTCTTTTTATACCCAGCTCTACTTGTACACAGTGTATTATAACTTTGTTTGGATAACGGTTGGTTGTGTGTCATATATCAAAATAACCAGGATCGAAAAAAATTTGATTGAGCCATGCCCGTACGTCCGTCTGTCCGTTAACACGGTAACTTGATCAAATATTAAGATATCTTCACCAAATTGGGTATGCGGGCTTATTTAGACTCAGAATAGATTGGTATTGAAAATGAGCGAAATCGGACGATAACCACGCTCCCGTTTCCTATATCAAAAATATCGAAAATTTTTAAAAATTAGATAATTCGAAAACGAATACCACTAAATTAATGAAATTTGGTAGGCGGATTGATTTTATAAGGCAAAACACAAGTTCAATAAAATTTTTTAATTTGGGCGTGGCAACACCCACATTTAGAAGAAGAAAATTCAGAAGTTTAACAAGCTGTAAGTCAATAGCCGTGAGTATAACATTGAAATTTGTCATATACTTTTTTTTCGTAGCGGCAACTGTTTGCTGTGAAAATGAGCGAAATCGGCTAAAAGCCATGCTTTCTTTTTATACCCAGCTCTACTTGTACACAGTGTATTATAACATTGTTTGGATAACGGTTGGTTGTGCAGGTATAAGCGAATCGAGACAGATATAGAGCTTCATATGTATATCAAAATAACCAGGATCGAAAAAAATTTGATTGAGCCATGCCCGTCCGTCTGTCCGTTAACACGGTAACTTGATCAAATATTGAGATTTCTTCACCAAATTCAGTATGCGGGCTTATTTAGACTCAGAATAGATTGGTATTGAAAATGAGCGAAATCGGACTATAACGACGCCCCTTTTCCTATATCGAAAAATTTTAAAAATGAGATAATTCGAAAACGAATATCACTAAATTAATTAAATTTGGTAGGTGGATTGATTTTATAACGCAAAACACAAGTTCAGTAAAATTTTGGAATATGGGCGTGGCAACGCCCACAATTAGAAGAAGCAAATTCAGAAGTTTAACAAGCAACATTGAAATTTGGCATAGAAATTTTTTTCGTAGCGGCAACTCTTTACTGTGAAAATGAGCGAAATCGGCTGAAAGCCACGCTTTCTTTTTATACCCAGCTCTACTTGTACACAGGGTATTATAACTTTGTTTGGATAACGGTTGGTTGTACAGGTATAAAGGAATAGAGATAGATATAGACTTCCACATACCAAAATAACTAGGATCGAAAAAAATTTGATTGAGCCATGTCCGTCCGGCTGTCCGTTAACACGATAACTTGATCAAATATTAAGATATCTTCACCACATTGGGTATGCGGGCTTATCTAGACTCAGAATAGATTGGTATTGAAAATGAGCGAAATCGGACTATAACGACGCCCCCTTTTCCTATATCGAAAATATCGAAAATTTTAAAAAATTAGCTAATTCGAAAACGAATATCACTAAATTAATGAAATTTGGTAGGCGGATTGATTCTATAAGGCAAAATACAAGTTCAGTAAAATTTTTTAATTTGGGCGTGGCAACACCCACATTTAGAAGAAGAAAATTCAGAAGTTTAACAAGCTGTAAGTCAATAGCCGTTGGAGACATGAGTATAACATTGAAATTTGTCATATACTTTTTTTTCGTACCGGCAACTGTTTGCTGTGAAAATGAGCGAAATCGGCTGAAAGCCACGCTTTCTTTTTATACCCAGCTCTACTTGTACACAGTGTATTATAACTTTGTTTGGATAACGGTTGGTTGTGCAGGTATAAAGGAATCGAGATAGATATAGACTTCCATCTACCAAAATAACCAGGATCGAAAAAAATTTGATTGAGCCATGTCCGTCCGTCTTTCCGTTAACACGATAACTTGATCAAATAGTGAGATATCTTCACCAAATTGGGTATGCGGGCTTATTTAGACTCAGAATAGATTGGTATTGAACATGAGCGAAATCGGACTATAACGACGCCCCCTTTTCCTATATCGAAAATATCGAAAATTTTAAAAAATGAGATAATTCGAAAACGAATACCACTAAATTAATGAAATTTGGTAGGTGGATTGATTTTATAATGCAAAACACAAGTTCAGTAAAATTTTTTAATATGGGCGTGGCAACACCAACATTGAGAAGAAGAAAATTCAGAAGTTTAACAAGCTGTAAGTCAATAGCCGTTGGAGACATGAGTATAACATTGAAATTTGTCATAGACTTTTTTTTCGTAGCGGCAACTCTTTACTGTAAAAATGAGCGAAATCGGCTGAAAGCCACGCTTTCTTTTTATACCCAGCTGTACTTGTACACAGGGTATTATAACTTTGTTTGGATAACGGTTGGTTGTACAGGTATAAAGGAATCGAGATCAGGATCGAAAAAAAATTTGATTGATCCATGTCCGCCCGTCCGTCTGTCCGTTAACACGATAACTTGATCAAATATTGAGATATCTTCACCAAATTCGGTATGCGGGCTTATTTAGACTCAGAATAGATTGAATGAATAGATTGAAATGAGCGAAATCGCACTATAACGACGCCCCTTTTCCTATATCGTAAATATCGAAAAATTTAAAAAATTAGATAATTTGAAAACGAATACCACTAAATTATTGAAATTTGGTAGGTGGATTGATTTTATAACGCAAAACACAAGTTCAGTAAAATTTTTGAATATGGGCGTGGCAACACCCACATTTAGAAGAAGAAAGTTCAGAAGTTTAACACGCTGTAAGTCAATAGCCGTTGGAGATATGAGTATAAAATTGAAATTTGTCATAGACATTTGTTTCGTAGCGACAACTGTTTGCTGTGAAAATGAGCGAAATCGGCTGAAAGCCACGCTTTCTTTTTATACCCAGCTCTACTTGTACACAGGGTATTATACTTTGTTTGGATAATGGTTGCCTGTACAGGTATAAAGAAATCTAGATAGATATAGACTTCCATATGTCAAAATGACAAGGATCGAAAAAAATTTGATTGAGCCATGTCCGCCCGTCCGTCTGTCCGTTAACACGATAACTTGATCAAATACTGAGATATCTTCACCAAATTCGGTATGCGGGCTTATTTAGACTCAGGAAAGATTGGTATTGAAAATGAGCGAAATCGGACGATAACCACGCTTTCTTTTTATACCCAGCTCTTCTTGCACACAGGGTATTATACTTTGTTTGGATAATGGTTGGTTAAGTTCAGTAAAATTTTTTAATATGGGCGTGGCAACGCCCACAATTAGAAGCAGCAAATTCAGAAGTTTAACAAGATGTAAATCAATAGCTGTTGGAGATACAACCTTGAAATTTGGTATAGACATTTTTTTCGTAGCGGCAACTCGTTACTGTGAAAATGAGCGAAATCGGCTGAAAGCCACGCTTTCTTTTTATACCCAGCTCTACTTGTACACAGGGTATCATAACTTTGTTCGGATAACGGTTGGTTGTACAGGTATAAAGGAATCCAGATAGATACAGACTTCCATATATCAAAATGACCAGGATCGAAAAAAAATTTGATTGAGCCATGTCTGTTCGTCCGTCTGTCCGTTAACACGATAACTTGATCAAATACTGAGATATCTTCACCAAATTCGGTATGCGGGCTTATTTAGACTCAGAATAGATTGGTAATGAAAATGAGCGGAATCGGACTATAACGACGCCCCTTTTCCTATATCGAAAATATCGAAAAATTTAAAAAATTAGATAATTCGAAAACGAATACCACTAAACTAATGAAATTTGGTAGGTGGATTGATTTTATAACGCAAAACAAAAGTTCAATAAAATTTTTTAATATGGGCGTGGCAACACCCACATTTAGAAGAAGAAAATTCAGAAGTTTAACAAGCTGTAAGTCAATAGCCGTTGGAAACATCAGTATAACATTGAAATTTGTCATTGACATTTTTTTCGTAGCGACAACTGTTTGCTGTGAAAATGAGCGAAATCGGCTGAAAGCCACGCTTTCTTATTATACCCAGCTCTACTTGTACACAGGGTATTATACTTTGTTTGGATAATGGTTGGTTGTACAGGTATAAAGAAATCGAGATAGATATAGACTTCCATATTTCGAAATGAGGATCGAAAAAAATGTGATTGAGCCATGTCCGCCCGTCCGTCTGTCCGTTAACACGATAACTTGATCAAATATTGAGATATCTTCACCAAATTGGGTATGCGGGCTTATTTAGACTCAGAATAGATTTTTATTGAAAATGAGCGGAATCGGACTATAACGACGCCCCTTTTCCTATATCGAAAATATCGAAAAATTTTAAAAATGAGATAATTCGAAAACGAATACCGCTAAATTAATGACATTTGGTAGGTGGATTGATTTTATAAAGCAAAACACAAGTTCAGTAAAATTTTTTAATATGGGCGTGGCAACACCCACAATTAGCAGAAGAAAATGCAGAAGTTTAACAAGCTGTAAATAAATAGCCGTTGGAGATACACCATTGAAATTTGGCATAGACATGTTTTTCGTAGCGACAACTGTTTGCTTTGGTTGTGCAGGTATAAAGGAATCGAGATAGATATAGACTTCCATATATCAAAATAACCAGGATCGACAAAAAATTTGATTGATCCATGTCCGCCCGTCCGTCTGTCCGTTAACACGATAACTTGATCAAATATTGAGATATCTTCACCAAATTGGGTATGCGGGCTTATTTAGACTCAGAATAGATTGGTAATGAAAATGAGCGGAATCGGACTATAACGACGCCCCTTTTCCTATATCGAAAATATCGAAAAATTTAAAAAATTAGATAATTCGAAAACGAATACCCCTAAACTAATGCAATTTGGTAGGTGGATTGATTTTATAACGCAAAACACAAGTTCAGTAAAATTTGTTAATATGGGCGTGGCAACACCCACATTTAGAAGAAGAAAATTCAGAAGTTTAACAAGCTGTAAGTCAATAGCCGTTGGAGACATGAGTATAACATTGAAATTTGTCATTGACATTTTTTTCGTAGCGGCAACTGTTTGCTGTGAAAATGAGCGAAATCGGCTGAAAGCCACGCTTCCCTTTTATACCCAGCTCTACTTGTACACAGGGTATTATACTTTGTTTGGATAATGGTTGGTTAAGTTCAGTAAAATTGTTTAATATGGGCGTGGCAACGCCCACTATTAGAACCAGCAAATTCAGAAGTTTAACAAGATGTAAATCAATAGCTGTTGGAGATACAACATTGAAATTTGGCATAGACATTTTTTTCGTAGCGGCAACTCGTTACTGTGAAAATGAGCGAAATCGGCTGAAAGCCACGCTTTCTTTTTATACCCAGCTCTACTTGTACACAGGGCGAAATCGGACGATAACCACGCTCCCGTTTCCTATATCGAAAATATCGAAAAATTTAAAACATGAGATAATTCGAAAACGAGTACCACTAAATTAATGAAATTTGGTAGGTGGATTGATTTTATAACGCAAAACACAAGTTCAGTAAAATTTTTTAATATGGGCGTGGCAACACCCACATTTAGAAGAAGAAAATTCAGAAGTTTAACAAGCTGTAAGTCAATAGCCGTTGGAAACATGAGTATAACATTGAAATTTGTCATTGACATTTTTTTCGTAGCGACAACTGTTTGCTGTGAAAATGAGCGAAATCGGCTGAAAGCCACGCTTTCTTTTTATACCCAGCTCTACTTGTACACAGGGTATTATACTTTGTTTGGATAATGGTTGGTTGTACAGGTATAAAGAAATCGAGATAGATATAGGCTTCCATATTTCGAAATTACCAGGATCGAAAAAAGTGTGATTGAGCCATGTCTGTTCGTCCGTCTGTCCGTTAACACGATAACTTGATCAAATACTGAGATATCTTCACCAAATTGGGTATGCGGGCTTATTTAGACTCAGAATAGATTGGTAATGAAAATGAGCGGAATCGGACTATAACGACGCCCCTTTTCCTATATCGAAAATATCGAAAAATTTAAAAAATTAGATAATTCGAAAACGAATACCCCTACACTAATGAAATTTGGTAGGTGGATTGATTTTATAACGCAAAACACAAGTTCAGTAAAATTTGTTAATATGGGCGTGGCAACACCCACAATTAGAAGAAGAAAATTCAGAAGTTTAACAAGCTGTAAATAAATAGCCGTTGGAGATACACCATTGAAATGTGGCATAGACATTTTTTTCGTAGCGACAACTGTTTGCTTTGGTTGTGCAGGTATAAAGGAATCGACATAGATATAGACTTCCATGTATCAAAATAACCAGGATCGAAAAAAATTTGATTGATCCATGTCCGCCCGTCCGTCTGTCCGTTAACACGATAACTTGATCAAATATTGAGATATCTTCACCAAATTGGGTATGCGGGCTTATTTAGACTCAGAATAGATTGGTAATGAAAATGAGCGGAATCGGACTATAACGACGCCCCTTTTCCTATATCGAAAATATCGAAAAATTTAAAAAATTAGATAATTCGAAAACGAATACCACTAAACTAATGAAATTTGGTAGGTGGATTGATTTTATAACGCAAAACACAAGTTCAGTAAAATTTGTTAATATGGGCGTGGCAACACCCACATTTAGAAGAAGAAAATTCAGAAGTTTAACAAGCTGTAACTCAATAGCCGTTGGAGACATGAGTATAACATTGAAATTTGTCATTGACATTTTTTTCGTAGCGACAACTGTTTGCTGTGAAAATGAGCGAAATCGGCTGAAAGCCACGCTTTCTTTTTATACCCAGCTCTACTTGTACACAGGGTATTATACTTTGTTTGGATAATGGTTGGTTGTACAGGTATAAAGAAATCGAGATAGATATAGACTTCCATATTTCGAAATGACCAGGATCGAAAAAAGTGTGATTGAGCCATGTCTGTTCGTCCGTCTGTCCGTTAACACGATAACTTGATCAAATACTGAGATATCTTCACCAAATTGGGTATGCGGGCTTATTTAGACTCAGAATAGATTGGTTATGAAAATGAGCGGAATCGGACTATAACGACGCCCCTTTTCCTATATCGAAAATATCGAAAAATTTAAAAAATTAGATAATTCGAAAACGAATACCCCTAAACTAATGAAATTTGGTAGGTGGATTGATTTTATAACGCAAAACACAAGTTCAGTAAAATTTTTTAATATGGGCGTGGCAACACCCACATTTAGAAGAAGAAAATTCAGAAGTTTAACAAGCTGTAAGTCAATAGCCTTTGGAGACATGAGTATAACATTGAAATTTGTCATTGACATTTTTTTCGTAGCGGCAACTGTTTGCTGTGAAAATGAGCGAAATCGGCTGAAAGCCACGCTTCCTTTTTATACCCAGCTCTACTTGTACACAGGGTATTATACTTTGTTTGGATAATGGTTGGTTAAGTTCAGTAAAATTGTTTAATATGGGCGTGGCAATACCCACATTTAGAAGAAGAAAATTCAGAAGTTTAACAAGCTGTAACTCAATAGCCGTTGGAGACATGAGTATAACATTGAAATTTGTCATTGACATTTTTTTCGTAGCTGCAACTGTTTGCTGTGAAAATGAGCGAAATCGGCTGAAAGCCGCGCTTTCTTTTTATACCCAGCTCTACTTGTACACAGGGCGAAATCGGACGATAACCACGCTCCCGTTTCCTATATCGAAAATATCGAAAAATTTAAAAAATGAGATAATTCGAAAACGAGTACCACTAAATTAATGAAATTTGGTAGGTGGATTGATTTTATAACGCAAAACACAAGTTCAGTAAAATTTTTTAATATGGGCGTGGCAACACCCACATTTAGAAGAAGAAAATTCAGAAGTTTAACAAGCTGTAAGTCAATAGCCGTTGGAAACATGAGTATAACATTGAAATTTGTCATTGACATTTTTTTCGTAGCGACAACTGTTTGCTGTGAAAATGAGCGAAATCGGCTGAAAGCCACGCTTTCTTTTTATACCCAGCTCTACTTGTACACAGGGTATTATACTTTGTTTGGATAATGGTTGGTTGTACAGGTATAAAGAAATCGAGATAGATATAGACTTCCATATTTCGAAATGACCAGGATCGAAAAAAGTGTGATTGAGCCATGTCTGTTCGTCCGTCTGTCCGTTAACACGATAACTTGATCAAATACTGAGATATCTTCACCAAATTGGGTATGCGGGCTTATTTAGACTCAGAATAGATTGGTAATGAAAATGAGCGGAATCGGACTATAACGACGCCCCCTTTCCTATATCGAAAATATCGAAAAATTTAAAAAATTAGATAATTCGAAAACGAATACCCCTAAACTAATGAAATTTGGTAGGTGGATTGATTTTATAACGCAAAACACAAGTTCAGTAAAATTTGTTAATATGGGCGTGGCAACACCCACAATTAGAAGAAGAAAATTCAGAAGTTTAACAAGCTGTAAATAAATAGCCGTTGGAGATACACCATTGAAATTTGGCATAGACATTTTTTTCGTAGCGACAACTGTTTGCTTTGGTTGTGCAGGTATAAAGGAATCGACATAGATATAGACTTCCATATATCAAAATAACCAGGATCGAAAAAAATTTGATTGATCCATGTCCGCCCGTCCGTCTGTCCGTTAACACGATAACTTGATCAAATATTGAGATATCTTCACCAAATTGGGTATGCGGGCTTATTTAGACTCAGAATAGATTGGTAATGAAAATGAGCGGAATCGGACTATAACGACGCCCCTTTTCCTATATCGAAAATATCGAAAAATTTAAAAAATTAGATAATTCGAAAACGAATACCCCTAAACTAATGAAATTTGGTAGGTGGATTGATTTTATAACGCAAAACACAAGTTCAGTAAAATTTTTTAATATGGGCGTGGCAACACCCACATTTAGAAGAAGAAAATTCAGAAGTTTAACAAGCTGTAAGTCAATAGCCTTTGGAGACATGAGTATAACATTGAAATTTGTCATTGACATTTTTTTCGTAGCGGCAACTGTTTGCTGTGAAAATGAGCGAAATCGGCTGAAAGCCACGCTTCCTTTTTATACCCAGCTCTACTTGTACACAGGGTATTATACTTTGTTTGGATAATGGTTGGTTAAGTTCAGTAAAATTGTTTAATATGGGCGTGGCAACGCCCACAATTAGAAGCAGCAAATTCAGAAGTTTAACAAGATGTAAATCAATAGCTGTTGGAGATACAACATTGAAATTTGGCATAGAAATTTTTTTCGTAGCGGCAACTCGTTACTGTGAAAATGAGCGAAATCGGCTGAAAGCCACGCTTTCTTTTTATACCCAACTCTACTTGTATACAGGGTATTATAACTTTGTTCGGATAACGGTTGGTTGTACAGGTATAAAGGAATCGAGATAGATATAGACTTCCATATATCAAAATGACCAGGATCGAAACAAAATTTGATTGAGCCATGTCTGTTCGTCCGTCTGTCCGTTAACACGATAACTTGATCAAATACTGAGATATCTTCACCAAATTCGGTATGCGGGCTTATTTAGACTCAGAAAAGATTGGTATTGAAAATGAGCGAAATCGGACGATAACGACGCTCCCGTTCCCTATATCGAAAATATCGAAAAATTTAAAAAATGAGATAATTCGAAAACGAATACCACTAAATTAATGAAATTTGGTAGGTGGATTGATTTTATAACGCAAAACACAAGTTCAGTAAAATTTTTTAATATGGGCGTGGCAACACCCACATTTAGAAGAAGAAAATTCAGAAGTTTAACAAGCTGTAAGTCAATAGCCGTTGGAAACATGAGTATAACATTGAAATTTGTCATTGACATTTTTTGCGTAGCGACAACTGTTTGCTGTGAAAATGAGCGAAACTGGCTGAAAGCCACGCTTTCTTTTTATACCCAGCTCTACTTGTACACAGGGTATTATACTTTGTTTGGATAATGGTTGGTTGTACAGGTATAAAGAAATCGAGATAGATATAGACTTCCATATTTCGAAATGACCAGGATCGAAAAAAATGTGATTGAGCCATGTCCGCCCGTCCGTCTGTCCGTTAGCACGATAACTTGATCAAATATTGAGATATCTTCACCAAATTGGGTATGCGGGCTTATTTAGACTCAGAATAGATTGGTAATGAAAATGAGCGGAATCGGACTATAACGACGCCCCTTTTCCTATATCGAAAATATCGAAAAATTTAAAAAATTAGATAATTCGAAAACGAATACCCCTAAACTAATGAAATTTGGTAGGTAGATTGATTTTATAACGCAAAACACAAGTTCAGTAAAATTTGTTAATTTGGGCGTGGCAACACCCACAATTAGAAGAAGAAAATTCAGAAGTTTAACAAGCTGTAAATAAATAGCCGTTGGAGACATGAGTATAACATTGAAATTTGTCATTGACATTTTTTTCGTAGCGGCAACTGTTTGCTGTGAAAATGAGCGAAATCGGCTGAAAGCCACGCTTCCTTTTTATACCCAGCTCTACTTGTACACAGGGTATTATACTTTGTTTGGATAATGGTTGGTTAAGTTCAGTAAAATTGTTTAATATGGGCGTGGCAACGCCCACAATTAGAAGCAGCAAATTCAGAATTTTAACAAGATGTAAATCAATAGCTGTTGGAGATACACCATTGAAATTTGGCATAGACATTTTTTTCGTAGCGACAACTGTTTGCTTTGGTTGTGCAGGTTTAAAGGAATCGAGATAGATATAGACTTCCATATATCACAATAACCAGGATCGAAAAAAATTTGATTGATATATGTCCGCCCGTCCGTGTGTCCGTTAACACGATAACTTGATCAAATATTGAGATATCTTTACCGAATTGGGTATGCGGGCTTATTTAGACTCAGAATAGATTGGTATTGAAAATGAGCGGAATCGGACTATAACGACGCCCCTTTTCCTATATCGAAAATATCGAAAAATTTAAAAAATTAGATTATTCGAAAACGAATACCACTAAACTAATGAAATTTGGTAGGTGGATTGATTTTATAACGCAAAACACAAGTTCAGTAAAATTTGTTAATATGGGCGTTGCAACACCCACATTTAGAAGAAGAAAATTCAGAAGTTTAAAAAGCTGTAAGTCAATAGCCGTTGGAGACATGAGTATAACATTGAAATTTGTCATTGACATTTTTTTTGTAGCGACAACTTTTTGCTGTGAAAATGAGCGAAATCGGCTGAAAGCTACGCTTTCTTTTTATACCCAGCTCTACTTGTACACAGGGTATCATAACTTTGTTCGGATAACGGTTGGTTGTACAGGTATAAAGGAATCGAGATAGATATAGACTTCCATATATCAAAATGACCAGGATCGAAAAAAAATTTGATTGAGTCTGTCCGTTAACACGATAACTTGATCAAATATTGAGATATCTTCACCAAATTCGGTATGCGGGCTTATTTAGACTCAGAAAAGATTGGTATTGAAAATGAGCGAAATCGGACGACAACCACGCTCTCGTTTCCTATATCGAAAATATCGAAAAATTTTAAAAATGAGATAATTCGAAAACGAATACCACTAAATTAATGAAATTTGGTAGGTGGATTGATTTTATAACGCAAAACACAAGTTCAGTAAAATTTTTTAATATGGGCGTGGCAACACCCACATTTAGAAGAAGAAAATTCAGAAGTTTAACAAGCTGTAAGTCAATAGCCGTTGGAAACATGAGTATAATATTGAAATTTGTCATTGACATTTTTTTCGTAGCGACAACTGTTTGCTGTGAAAATGAGCGAAATCGGCTGAAAGCCACGCTTTCTTTTTATACCCAGCTCTACTTGTACACAGGGTATTATACTTTGTTTGGATAATGGTTGGTTGTACAGGTATAAAGAAATCGAGACAGATATAGACTTTCATATTTCGAAATGACCAGGATCGAAAAAAATGTGATTGAGCCATGTCCGCCCGTCCGTCTGTCCGTTAACACGATAACTTGATCAAATATTGAGATATCTTCACCAAATTGGGTATGCGGGCTTATTTAGACTTAGAATAGATTGGTAATGAAAATGAGCGGAATCGGACTATAACGACGCCCCTTTTCCTATATCGAAAATATCGAAAAATTTAAAAAATTAGATAATTCGAAAACGAATACCCCTAAACTAATGAAATTTGGTAGGTGGATTGATTTTATAACGCAAAACACAAGTTCAGTAAAATTTGTTAATATGGGCGTGGCAACACCCACAATTAGAAGAAGAAAATTCAGAAGTTTAACAAGCTGTAAATAAATAGCCGTTGGAGATACACCATTGAAATTTGGCATAGACATTTTTTTCGTAGCGACAACTGTTTGCTTTGGTTGTGCAGGTATAAAGGAATCGAGATAGATATAGACTTCCATATATCAAAATAACCAGGATCGAAAAAAATTTGATTGATCCATGTCCGCCCGTCCGTCTGTCCGTTAACACGATAACTTGATCAAATATTGAGATATCTTCACCAAATTGGGTATGCGGGCTTATTTAGACTCAGAAAAGATTGGTATTGAAAATGAGCGAAATCGGACGATAACCACGCACCCGTTTCCTATATCGAAAATATCGAAAAATTTTAAAAATGAGATAATTCGAAAACGAATACCACTAAATTAATGAAATTTGGTAGGTGGATTGATTTTATAACGCAAAACACAAGTTCAGTAAAATTTTTTAATATGGGCGTGGCAACACTTACATTTAGAAGAAGAAAATTCAGAAGTTTAACAAGCTGTAAGTCAATAGCCGTTGGAGACATGAGTATAACATTGAAATTTGTCATTGACATTTTTTTCGTAGCGGCAAGTGTTTGCTTTGAAAATGAGCGAAATCGGCTGAAAGCCACGCTTCCTTTTTATACCCAGCTCTACTTGTACACAGGGTATTATACTTTGTTTGGATAATGGTTGGTTAAGTTCAGTAAAATTGTTTAATATGGGCGTGGCAACGCCCACAATTAGAAGCACCAAATTCAGAAGTATAACAAGATGTAAATCAATAGCTGTTGGAGATACAACATTGAAATTTGGCATAGACATTTTTTTCGTAGCGGCAACTCGTTACTGTGAAAATGAGCGAAATCGGCTGAAAGCCACGCTTTCTTTTTATACCCAACTCTACTTGTATACAGGGTATTATAACATTGTTCGGATAACGGTTGGTTGTACAGGTATAAAGGAATCGAGATAGATATGAACTTCCATATATCAAAATAACCAGGATCGAAAAAAATTTGATTGAGCCATGTCCGCCCGTCCGTCTGTCCGTTAACACGATAACTTGATCAAATATTGAGATATCTTTACCAAATTGGGTATGCGGGCTTATTTAGACTCAGAATAGATTGGTATTGGACTATAACGACGCCCCTTTTCCTATATCGAAAATATCGAAAAATTTTAAAAATTAGATAATTCGAAAACGAATACCACTAAACTAATGAAATTTGGTAGGTGTATTGATTTTATAACGCAAAACACAAGTTCAGTAAAATTTGTTAATATGGGCGTTGCAACACCCATAATTAGAAGAAGAAAATTCAGAAGTTTAACAAGCTGTAAGTCAATAGCCGTTGGAGACATGAGTATAACATTGAAATTTGTCATTGACATTTTTTTCGTAGCTGCAACTGTTTGCTGTGAAAATGAGCGAAATCGGCTGAAAGCCACGCTATCTTTTTATACCCAGCTCTACTTGTACACAGGGTATCATAACTTTGTTCGGATAACGGTTGGTTGTACAGGTATAAAGGAATCGAGATAGATATAGACTTCCATATATCAAAATGACCAGGATCGAAAAAAAATTTGATTGAGCCATGTCTGTTCGTCCGTCTGTCCGTTAACACGATAACTTGATCAAATACTGAGACATCTTCACCAAATTCGGTATGCGGGCTTATTTAGACTCAGAAAAGATTGGTATTGAAAATGAGCGAAATCGGACGATAACCACGCTCCCGCTTCCTATATCGAAAATATCGAAAAATTTAAAAAATGAGATAATTCGAAAACGAATACCACTAAATTAATGAAATTTGGTAGGTGGATTGATTTTATAACGCAAAACATAAGTTCAGTAAAATTTTTTAATATGGGCGTGGCAACACCCATATTTAGAAGAAGAAAATTCAGAAGTTTAACAAGCTGTAAGTCAATAGCCGTTGGAAACATGAGTATAACATTGAAATTTGTCATTGACATTTTTTTCGTAGCGACAACTGTTTGCTGTGAAAATGAGCGAAATCGGCTGAAAGCCACGCTTTCTTTTTATACCCAGCTCTACTTGTACACAGGGTATTATACTTTGTTTGGATAATGGTTGGTTGTACAGGTGTAAAGAAATCGAGATAGATATAGACTTGCATATTTCGAAATGACCAGGATCGAAAAAAATGTGATTGAGAAATGTCCGCCCGTCCGTCTGTCCGTTAACACGATAACTTGATCAAATATTGAGATATCTTCACCAAATTGGGTATGCGGGCTTATTTAGACTCAGAATAGATTGGTAATGAAAATGAGCGGAATCGGACTATAACGACGCCCCTTTTCCTATATCGAAAATATCGAAAAATTAAAAAAATTAGATAATTCGAAAACGAATACCCGTAAACTAATGAAATTTGGTAGGTGGATTGATTTTATAACGCAAAACACAAGTTCAGTAAAATTTGTTAATATGGGCGTGGCAACACCCACAATTAGAAGAAGAAAATTCAGAAGTTTAACAAGCTGTAAATAAATAGCCGTTGGAGATACACCATTGAAATTTGGCATAGACATTTTTTTCGTAGCGACAACTGTTTGCTTTGGTTGTGCAGGTATAAAGGAATCGAGATAGATATAGACTTCCATATATCAAAATAACCAGGATCGAAAAAAATTTTATTGATCCATGTCCGCCCGTCCGTCTGTCCGTTAACACGATAACTTGATCAAATATTGAGATATCTTCACCAAATTGGGTATGCGGGCTTATTTAGACTCAGAATAGATTGGTAATGAAAATGAGCGGAATCGGACTATAACGACGCCCCTTTTCCTATATCGAAAATATCGAAAAATTTAAAAAATTAGATAATTCGAAAACGAATACCCCTAAACTAATGAAATTTGGTAGGTGGATTGATTTTATAACGCAAAACACAAGTTCAGTAAAATTTTTTAATATGGGCGTGGCAACACCCACATTTAGAAGAAGAAAATTCAGAAGTTTAACAAGCTGTAAGTCAATAGCCGTTGGAGACATGAGTATAACATTGAAATTTGTCATTGACATTTTTTTCGTAGCGGCAACTGTTTGCTGTGAAAATGAGCGAAATCGGCTGAAAGCCACGCTTCCTTTTTATACCCAGCTCTACTTGTACACAGGGTATTATACTTTGTTTGGATAATGGTTGGTTAAGTTCAGTAAAATTGTTTAATATGGGCGTGGCAACGCCCACAATTAGAAGCAGCAAATTCAGAAGTTTAACAAGATGTAAATCAATAGCTGTTGGAGATACAACATTGAAATTTGGCATAGACATTTTTTTCGTAGCGGCAACTCGTTACTGTGAAAATGAGCGAAATCGGCTGAAACCCACGCTTTCTTTTTATACCCAACTCTACTTGTATACAGGGTATTATAACTTTGTTTGGATAACGGTTGGTTGTACAGGTATAAAGGAATCGAGATAGATATATATAGACTTCCGTATATCAAAATGACCAGGATCGAAAAAAAATTTTATTGAGCCATGCCCGTTTGTCCGTCTGTCCGTTAACACGATAACTTGATCAAATATTGAGATATCGTTACGAAATTGGGTATGCGGGCTTATTTAGACTCAGAATAGATTGGTATTGAAAATGAGCGGAATCGGACTATAACGACGCCCCTTTTCCTATATCGAAAATATCGAAAAAGTTAAAAAATTAGATAATTCGAAAACGAATACCCCTAAACTAATGAAATTTGGTAGGTGGATTGATTTTATAACGCAAAACACAAGTTCAGTAAAATTTGTTAATATGGGCGTGGCAACACCCACATTTAGAAGAAGAAAATTCAGAAGTTTAACAAGCTGTAAGTCAATAGCCGTTGGAGACATGAGTATAACATTGAAATTTGTCATTGACATTTTTTTCGTAGCGGCAACTGTTTGCTGTGAAAATGAGCGAAATCGGCTGAAAGCCACGCTATCTTTTTATACCCAGCTCTACTTGTACACAGGGTATCATAACTTTGTTCGGATAACGGTTGGTTGTACAGGTATAAAGGAATCGAGATAGATATAGACTTCCATATATCAAAATGACCAGGATCGAAAAAAAATTTGATTGAGCCATGTCTGTTCGTCCGTCTGTCCGTTAACACGATAACTTGATCAAATACTGAGACATCTTCACCAAATTCGGTATGCGGGCTTATTTAGACTCGGAAAAGATTGGTATTGAAAATGAGCGAAATCGGACGATAACCACGCTCCCGCTTCCTATATCGAAAATATCGAAAAATTTAAAAAATGAGATAATTCGAAAACGAATACCACTAAATTAATGAAATTTGGTAGGTGGATTGATTTTATAACGCAAAACACAAGTTCAGTAAAATTTTTTAATATGGGCGTGGCAACACCCATATTTAGAAGAAGAAAATTCAGAAGTTTAACAAGCTGTAAGTCAATAGCCGTTGGAAACATGAGTATAACATTGAAATTTGTCATTGACATTTTTTTCGTAGCGACAACTGTTTGCTGTGAAAATGAGCGAAATCGGCTGAAAGCCACGCTTTCTTTTTATACCCAGCTCTACTTGTACACAGGGTATTATACTTTGTTTGGATAATGGTTGGTTGTACAGGTGTAAAGAAATCGAGATAGATATAGACTTGCATATTTCGAAATGACCAGGATCGAAAAAAATGTGATTGAGAAATGTCCGCCCGTCCGTCTGTCCGTTAACACGATAACTTGATCAAATATTGAGATATCTTCACCAAATTGGGTATGCGGGCTTATTTAGACTCAGAATAGATTGGTAATGAAAATGAGCGGAATCGGACTATAACGACGCCCCTTTTCCTATATCGAAAATATCGAAAAATTAAAAAAATTAGATAATTCGAAAACGAATACCCGTAAACTAATGAAATTTGGTAGGTGGATTGATTTTATAACGCAAAACACAAGTTCAGTAAAATTTGTTAATATGGGCGTGGCAACACCCACAATTAGAAGAAGAAAATTCAGAAGTTTAACAAGCTGTAAATAAATAGCCGTTGGAGATACACCATTGAAATTTGGCATAGACATTTTTTTCGTAGCGACAACTGTTTGCTTTGGTTGTGCAGGTATAAAGGAATCGAGATAGATATAGACTTCCATATATCAAAATAACCAGGATCGAAAAAAATTTTATTGATCCATGTCCGCCCGTCCGTCTGTCCGTTAACACGATAACTTGATCAAATATTGAGATATCTTCACCAAATTGGGTATGCGGGCTTATTTAGACTCAGAATAGATTGGTAATGAAAATGAGCGGAATCGGACTATAACGACGCCCCTTTTCCTATATCGAAAATATCGAAAAATTTAAAAAATTAGATAATTCGAAAACGAATACCCCTAAACTAATGAAATTTGGTAGGTGGATTGATTTTATAACGCAAAACACAAGTTCAGTAAAATTTTTTAATATGGGCGTGGCAACACCCACATTTAGAAGAAGAAAATTCAGAAGTTTAACAAGCTGTAAGTCAATAGCCGTTGGAGACATGAGTATAACATTGAAATTTGTCATTGACATTTTTTTCGTAGCGGCAACTGTTTGCTGTGAAAATGAGCGAAATCGGCTGAAAGCCACGCTTCCTTTTTATACCCAGCTCTACTTGTACACAGGGTATTATACTTTGTTTGGATAATGGTTGGTTAAGTTCAGTAAAATTGTTTAATATGGGCGTGGCAACGCCCACAATTAGAAGCAGCAAATTCAGAAGTTTAACAAGATGTAAATCAATAGCTGTTGGAGATACAACATTGAAATTTGGCATAGACATTTTTTTCGTAGCGGCAACTCGTTACTGTGAAAATGAGCGAAATCGGCTGAAACCCACGCTTTATTTTTATACCCAACTCTACTTGTATACAGGGTATTATAACTTTGTTTGGATAACGGTTGGTTGTACAGGTATAAAGGAATCGAGATAGATATATATAGACTTCCGTATATCAAAATGACCAGGATCGAAAAAAAATTTTATTGAGCCATGCCCGTTTGTCCGTCTGTCCGTTAACACGATAACTTGATCAAATATTGAGATATCGTTACGAAATTGGGTATGCGGGCTTATTTAGACTCAGAATAGATTGGTATTGAAAATGAGCGGAATCGGACTATAACGACGCCCCTTTTCCTATATCGAAAATATCGAAAAAGTTAAAAAATTAGATAATTCGAAAACGAATACCCCTAAACTAATGAAATTTGGTAGGTGGATTGATTTTATAACGCAAAACACAAGTTCAGTAAAATTTGTTAATATGGGCGTGGCAACACCCACATTTAGAAGAAGAAAATTCAGAAGTTTAACAAGCTGTAAGTCAATAGCCGTTGGAGACATGAGTATAACATTGAAATTTGTCATTGACATTTTTTTCGTAGCGGCAACTGTTTGCTGTGAAAATGAGCGAAATCGGCTGAAAGCCATGCTTCCTTTTTATACCCAGCTCTACTTGTACACAGGGTATTATACTTTGTTTGGATAATGGTTGGTTGTACAGGTATAAAGAAATCGAGATAGATATAGACTTTCATATTTCGAAATGACCAGGATCGAAAAAAATGTGATTGAGCCATGTCCGCCCGTCCGTCTGTCCGTTAACACGATAACTTGATCACATATTGAGATATCTTCACCAAATTGGGTATGCGGGCTTATTTAGACTCAGAATAGATTGGTATTGAAAATGAGCGGAATCGGACTATAACGACGCCCCTTTTCCTATATCGAAAATATCGAAAAATTTTAAAAATTAGATAATTCGAAAACGAATACCACTAAACTAATGAAATTTGGTAGGTGTATTGATTTTATAACGCAAAACACAAGTTCAGTAAAATTTGTTAATATGGGCGTTGCAACACCCACAATTAGAAGAAGAAAATTCAGAAGTTTAACAAGCTGTAAGTCAATAGCCGTTGGAGACATGAGTATAACATTGAAATTTGTCATTGACATTTTTTTCGTAGCTGCAACTGTTTGCTGTGAAAATGAGCGAAATCGGCTGAAAGCCACGCTATCTTTTTATACCCAGCTCTACTTGTACACAGGGTATCATAACTTTGTTCGGATAACGGTTGGTTGTACAGGTATAAAGGAATCGAGATAGATATAGACTTCCATATATCAAAATGACCAGGATCGAAAAAAAATTTGATTGAGCCATGTCTGTTCGTCCGTCTGTCCGTTAACACGATAACTTGATCAAATACTGAGACATCTTCACCAAATTCGGTATGCGGGCTTATTTAGACTCAGAAAAGATTGGTATTGAAAATGAGCGAAATCGGACGATAACCACGCTCCCGCTTCCTATATCGAAAATATCGAAAAATTTAAAAAATGAGATAATTCGAAAACGAATACCACTAAATTAATGAAATTTGGTAGGTGGATTGATTTTATAACGCAAAACACAAGTTCAGTAAAATTTTTTAATATGGGCGTGGCAACACCCATATTTAGAAGAAGAAAATTCAGAAGTTTAACAAGCTGTAAGTCAATAGCCGTTGGAAACATGAGTATAACATTGAAATTTGTCATTGACATTTTTTTCGTAGCGACAACTGTTTGCTGTGAAAATGGGCGAAATCGGCTGAAAGCCACGCTTTCTTTTTATACCCAGCTCTACTTGTACACAGGGTATTATACTTTGTTTGGATAATGGTTGGTTGTACAGGTGTAAAGAAATCGAGATAGATATAGACTTGCATATTTCGAAATGACCAGGATCGAAAAAAATGTGATTGAGCCATGTCCGCCCGTCCGTCTGTCCGTTAACACGATAACTTGATCAAATATTGAGATATCTTCACCAAATTGGGTATGCGGGCTTATTTAGACTCAGAATAGATTGGTAATGAAAATGAGCGGAATCGGACTATAACGACGCCCCTTTTCCTATATCGAAAATATCGAAAAATTAAAAAAATTAGATAATTCGAAAACGAATACCCCTAAACTAATGAAATTTGGTAGGTGGATTGATTTTATAACGCAAAACACAAGTTCAGTAAAATTTGTTAATATGGGCGTGGCAACACCCACAATTAGAAGAAGAAAATTCAGAAGTTTAACAAGCTGTAAATAAATAGCCGTTGGAGATACACCATTGAAATTTGGCATAGACATTTTTTTCGTAGCGACAACTGTTTGCTTTGGTTGTGCAGGTATAAACGAATCGAGATAGATATAGACTTCCATATATCAAAATAACCAGGATCGAAAAAAATTTTATTGATCCATGTCCGCCCGTCCGTCTGTCCGTTAACACGATAACTTGATCAAATATTGAGATATCTTCACCAAATTGGGTATGCGGGCTTATTTAGACTCAGAATAGATTGGTAATGAAAATGAGCGGAATCGGACTATAACGACGCCCCTTTTCCTATATTGAAAATATCGAAAAATTTAAAAAATTAGATAATTCGAAAACGAATACCCCTAAACTAATGAAATTTGGTAGGTGGATTGATTTTATAACGCAAAACACAAGTTCAGTAAAATTTGTTAATATGGGCGTGGCAACACCCACATTTAGAAGAAGAAAATTCAGAAGTTTAACAAGCTGTAAGTCAATAGCCGTTGGAGACATGAGTATAACATTGAAATTTGTCATTGACATTTTTTTCGTAGCGGCAACTGTTTGCTGTGAAAATGAGCGAAATCGGCTGAAAGCCACGCTTCCTTTTTATACCCAGCTCTACTTGTACACAGGGTATTATACTTTGTTTGGATAATGGTTGGTTAAGTTCAGTAAAATTGTTTAATATGGGCGTGGCAACGCCCACAATTAGAAGCAGCAAATTCAGAAGTTTAACAAGATGTAAATCAATAGCTGTTGGAGATACAACATTGAAATTTGGCATAGACATTTTTTTCGTAGCGGCAACTCGTTACTGTGAAAATGAGCGAAATCGGCTGAAAGCCACGCTTTCTTTTTATACCCAACTCTACTTGTATACAGGGTATTATAACTTTGTGTGGATAACGGTTGGTTGTACAGGTATAAAGGAATCGAGATAGATATACATAGACTTCCGTATATCAAAATGACCAGGATCGAAAAAAAATTTTATTGAGCCATGCCCGTTTGTCCGTCTGTCCGTTAACACGATAACTTGATCAAATATTGAGATATCGTTACGAAATTGGGTATGCGGGCTTATTTAGACTCAGAATAGATTGGTATTGAAAATGAGCGGAATCGGACTATAACGACGCCCCTTTTCCTATATCGAAAATATCGAAAAATTTAAAAAATTAGATAATTCGAAAACGAATACCCCTAAACTAATGAAATTTGGTAGGTGGATTGATTTTATAACGCAAAACACAAGTTCAGTAAAATTTGTTAATATGGGCGTGGCTACACCCACATTTAGAAGAAGAAAATTCAGAAGTTTAACAAGCTGTAAGTCAATAGCCGTTGGAGACATGAGTATAACATTGAAATTTGTCATTGACATTTTTTTCGTAGCGGCAACTGTTTGCTGTGAAAATGAGCGAAATCGGCTGAAAGCCACGCTTCCTTTTTATACCCAGCTCTACTTGTACACAGGGTATTATACTTTGTTTGGATAATGGTTGGTTGTACAGGTATAAAGAAATCGAGATAGATATAGACTTTCATATTTCGAAATGACCAGGATCGAAAAAAATGTGATTGAGCCATGTCCGCCCGTCCGTCTGTCCGTTAACACGATAACTTGATCAAATATTGAGATATCTTCACCAAATTGGGTATGCGGGCTTATTTAGACTTAGAATAGATTGGTAATGAAAATGAGCGGAATCGGACTATAACGACGCCCCTTTTCCTATATCGAAAATATCGAAAAATTTAAAAAATTAGATAATTCGAAAACGAATACCCCTAAACTAATGAAATTTGGTAGGTGGATTGATTTTATAACGCAAAACACAAGTTCAGTAAAATTTGTTAATATGGGCGTGGCAACACCCACAATTAGAAGAAGAAAATTCAGAAGTTTAACAAGCTGTAAATAAATAGCCGTTGGAGATACACCATTGAAATTTGGCATAGACATTTTTTTCGTAGCGACAACTGTTTGCTTTGGTTGTGCAGGTATAAAGGAATCGAGATAGATATAGACTTCCATATATCAAAATAACCAGGATCGAAAAAAATTTGATTGATCCATGTCCGCCCGTCCGTCTGTCCGTTAACACGATAACTTGATCAAATATTGAGATATCTTCACCAAATTGGGTATGCGGGCTTATTTAGACTCAGAATAGATTGGTAATGAAAATGAGCGGAATCGGACTATAACGACGCCCCTTTTCCTATATCGAAAATATCGAAAAATTTAAAAAATTAGATAATTCGAAAACGAATACCCCTAAACTAATGAAATTTGGTAGGTGGATTGATTTTATAACGCAAAACACAAGTTCAGTAAAATTTGTTAATATGGGCGTGGCAACACCCACATTTAGAAGAAGAAAATTCAGAAGTTTAACAAGCTGTAAGTCAATAGCCGTTGGAGACATGAGTATAACATTGAAATTTGTCATTGACATTTTTTTCGTAGCGGCAACTGTTTGCTGTGAAAATGAGCGAAATCGGCTGAAAGCCACGCTTCCTTTTTATACCCAGCTCTACTTGTACACAGGGTATTATACTTTGTTTGGATAATGGTTGGTTAAGTTCAGTAAAATTGTTTAATATGGGCGTGGCAACGCCCACAATTAGAAGCAGCAAATTCAGAAGTTTAACAAGATGTAAATCAATAGCTGTTGGAGATACAACATTGAAATTTGGCATAGACATTTTTTTCGTAGCGCCAACTCGTTACTGTGAAAATGAGCGAAATCGGCTGAAAGCCACGCTTTCTTTTTATACCCAGCTCTACTTGTACACAGGGTATTATACTTTGTTTGGATAACGGTTGGTTGTACAGGTATAAAGGAATCGAGATAGATATATATAGACTTCCGTATATCAAAATGACCAGGATCGAAAAAAAATTTTATTGAGCCATGCCCGTTTGTCCGTCTGTCCGTTAACACGATAACTTGATCAAATATTGAGATATCGTTACGAAATTGGGTATGCGGGCTTATTTAGACTCAGAATAGATTGGTATTGAAAATGAGCGGAATCGGACTATAACGACGCCCCTTTTCCTATATCGAAAATATCGAAAAATTTAAAAAATTAGATAATTCGAAAACGATACCACTAAACTAATGAAATTTGGTAGGTGGATTGATTTTATAACGCAAAACACAAGTTCAGTAAAATTTGTTAAAATGATCGTTGCAACACCCACATTTAGAAGAAGAAAATTCAGAAGTTTAACAAGCTGTAAGTCAATAGCCGTTGGAGACATGAGTATAACATTGAAATTTGTCATTGACATTTTTTTCGTAGCGGCAACTGTTTGCTGTGAAAATGAGAGAAATCGGCTGAAAGCCACGCTATCTTTTTATACCCAGCTCTACTTGTTCACAGGGTATCATAACTTTGTTCGGATAACGGTTGGTTGTACAGGTATAAAGGAATCGAGATAGATATAGACTTCCATATATCAAAATGACCAGGATCGAAAAAAAATTTGATTGAGCCATGTCTGTTCGTCCGTCTGTCCGTTAACACGATAACTTGATCAAATACTGAGATATCTTCACCAAATTCGGTATGCGGGCTTATTTAGACTCAGAAAAGATTGGTATTGCAAATGAGCGAAATCGGACGATAACCACGCTCCCGTTTCCTATATCGAAAATATCGAAAAATTTAAAAAATGAGATAATTCGAAAACGAATACCACTAAATTAATGAAATTTGGTAGGTGGATTGATTTTATAACGCAAAACACAAGTTCAGTAAAATTTTTTAATATGGGCGTGGCAACACCCACAATTAGAAGAAGAAAATTCAGAAGTTTAACAAGCTGTAAATAAATAGCCGTTGGAGATAAACCATTGAAATTTGGCATAAACATTTTTTTCGTAGCGGCAACTGTTTGCTTTGGTTGTGCAGGTATAAAAGAATCGAGATAGATATAGACTTCCATATATCAAAATAACCAGGATCGAAAAAAATTTGATTGATCCATGTCCGCCCGTCCGTCTGTCCGTTAACACGATAACTTGATCAAATATTGAGATATCTTCACCAAATTGGGTATGCGGGCTTATTTAGATTCAGAATAGATTGGTATTGAAAATGAGCGGAATCGGACTATAACGACGCCCCTTTTCCTATATCGAAAATATCGAAAAATTTAAAAAATTAGATAATTCGAAAACGATACCACTAAACTAATGAAATTTGGTAGGTGGATTGATTTTATAACGCAAAACACAAGTTCAGTAAAATTTGTTAAAATGGGCGTTGCAACACCCACATTTAGAAGAAGAAAATTCAGAAGTTTAACAAGCTGTAAGTCAATAGCCGTTGGAAACATGAGTATAACATTGAAATTTGTCATTGACATTTTTTTCGTAGCGACAACTGTTTGCTGTGAAAATGAGCGAAATCGGCTGAAAGCCACGCTTTCTTTTTATACCCAGCTCTACTTGTACACAGGGTATTATACTTTGTTTGGATAATGGTTGGTTGTACAGGTATAAAGAAATCGAGATAGATATAGACTTCCATATTTCGAAATGACCAGGATCGAAAAAAATGTGATTGAGCCATGTCCGCCCGTCCGTCTGTCCGTTAACACGATAACTTGATCAAATATTGAGATATCTTCACCAAATTGGGTATGCGGGCTTATTTAGACTCAGAATAGATTGGTATTGAAAATGAGCGGAATCGGACTATAACGACGCCCCTTTTCCTATATCGAAAAATTTAAAAAATTAGATAATTCGAAAACGATACCACTAAACTAATGAAATTTGGTAGGTGGATTGATTTTATAACGCAAAACACAAGTTCAGTAAAATTTGTTAAAATGGGCGTTGCAACACCCACATTTAGAAGAAGAAAATTCAGAAGTTTAACAAGCTGTAAGTCAATAGCCGTTGGAAACATGAGTATAACATTGAAATTTGTCATTGACATTTTTTTCGTAGCGACAACTGTTTGCTGTGAAAATGAGCGAAATCGGCTGAAACCCACGCTTTCTTTTTATACCCAGCTCTACTTGTACACAGGGTATTATACTTTGTTTGGATAATGGTTGGTTGTACAGGTATAAAGAAATCGAGATAGATATAGACTTCCATATTTCGAAATGACCAGGATCGAAAAAAATGTGATTGAGCCATGTCCGCCCGTCCGTCTGTCCGTTAACACGATAACTTGATCAAATATTGAGATATCTTCACCAAATTGGGTATGCGGGCTTATTTAGACTCAGAATAGATTGGTAATGAAAATGAGCGGAATCGGACTATAACGACGACCCTTTTCCTATATCGAAAATATCGAAAAATTTAAAAAATTAGATAATTCGAAAACGAATACCCCTAAACTAATGAAATTTGGTAGGTGGATTGATTTTATAACGCAAAACACAAGTTCAGTAAAATTTGTTAATATGGGCGTGGCAACACCCACAATTAGAAGAAGAAAATTCAGAAGTTTAACAAGCTGTAAATAAATAGCCGTTGGAGATAAACCATTGAAATTTGGCATAAACATTTTTTTCGTAGCGACAACTGTTTGCTTTGGTTGTGCAGGTATAAAGGAATCGAGATAGATATAGACTTCCATATATCAAAATAACCAGGATCGAAAAAAATTTGATTGATCCATGTCCGCCCGTCCGTCTGTCCGTTAACACGATAACTTGATCAAATATTGAGATATCTTCACCAAATTGGGTATGCGGGCTTATTTAGACTCAGAATAGATTGGTAATGAAAATGAGCGGAATCGGACTATAACGACGCCCCTTTTCCTATATCGAAAATATCGAAAAATTTAAAAAATTAGATTATTCGAAAACGAATACCCCCAAACTAATGAAATTTGGTAGGTGGATTGATTTTATAACGCAAAACACAAGTTCAGTAAAATTTGTTAATATGGGCGTGGCAACACCCACATTTAGAAGAAGAAAATTCAGAAGTTTAACAAGCTGTAAGTCAATAGCCGTTGGAAACATGAGTATAACATTGAAATTTGTCATTGACATTTTTTTCGTAGCGGCAACTGTTTGCTGTGAAAATGAGCGAAATCGGCTGAAAGCCATGCTTCCTTTTTATACCCAGCTCTACTTGTACACAGGGTATTATACTTTGTTTGGATAATGGTTGGTTAAGTTCAGTAAAATTGTTTAATATGGGCGTGGCAACGCCCACAATTAGAAGCAGCAAATTCAGAAGTTTAACAAGATGTAAATCAATAGCTGTTGGAGATACAACATTGAAATTTGGCATAGACATTTTTTTCGTAGCGGCAACTCGTTACTGTGAAAATGAGCGAAATCGGCTGAAAGCCACGCTTTCTTTTTATACCCAACTCTACTTGTATACAGGGTATTATAACTTTGTTTGGATAACGGTTGGTTGTACAGGTATAAAGGAATCGAGATAGATATATATAGACTTCCGTATATCAAAATGACCAGGATCGAAAAAAAATTTGATTGAGCCATGCCCGTTTGTCCGTCTGTCCGTTAACACGATAACTTGATCAAATATTGAGATATCGTTACGAAATTGGGTATGCGGGCTTATTTAGACTCAGAATAGATTGGTATTGAAAATGAGCGGAATCGGACTATAACGACGCTCGAAAATATCGAAAAATTTTAAAAATTAGATAATTCAAAAACGAATACCACTAAATTAATGAAATTTGGTAGGTGGATTGATTTTATAACGCAAAATACACGTTGAGTTTGAAGTTTCTTAAATTTTTTAATATGAACATGAAGGCGGTTTCCATTTTGGTTTTTTTGTTTTGGATATAGTCGTACAGACGGTGCTGTCAATTTAGCAATTTACCTTTAGATCTGGCTTTTTTGAAACCCATTTAGCATGGGCAAATTACAACTTCAGTATATGGTTTTCTGGTTTTTTTCCTTAACCCCAATTTAGACATGTATAAAGACATTTCATATTTACTTTTATAGCATTTCAATGATGTTTTGTGATATATATGTATATGACCTGAACTTATTATTTCTTATGGCTTTATACGCACAGCCTTACCTTAAGTCCTCTATCAATCAGAAAAAAAATAATTCTTTAAAAAGAATTCATAAAACTATATAACTATGTAAGTATTTATCTTACATATTTTGTTATAGTAAATTTTTAGTAATTTTCTTGCGGTTTTGGAGCAAAAAATTGGTTTTAAGAACAGATTGCTTTAAAAACTTAACAATTTCAAGTCAAGGTAAGAAATTCAATTAAAAAAAAAAATTATTGTCCGGAACCTGCGCTCGAACCATCGAAAGCACGCGTACATTGGGTTGTGATATATATGAATATTCTAATATTATGACATAGGGGCTGCATATAAGTTTACCTTAAGCCGAAAGTTATTGAGAAAAAGTAAATTTATTTTGGCGGTTTTTTGAAAAAAAATTCGTTTTCTCACTTCAAAATAGAGGTCTTAAGCCGAAAAATATTAGGTTAAAAATCTAATAAATTTAAAAAAAAACAAGATCAGAAGTTTTCATATACTTAAAAACAAATTCTATTTAATGAAAAAAAAAAAAAACAAATCTGCTACTAGCAACGCAGTCAGATACTGTAGCTAAGCGCCCTGGCTTTATGCAGGAAATTTTAGTGACTTATTATGCCTATGCACCGCTCCTCATCCATAGGAAAATATCAAAATACATTTAAATAGGAATTATGCATATTTAGGTAGGATATACTTTGGCAATTGATTGTATGGAAAAAAGTTTAGCCTATTAATATATAGATAAGGGTCAAATAGAATGATGCCATATCTAACAAATTGTCCACCGTTTGGATTTTCGATTTATATGTTGCAAAGGATGCTTTTGAATCCCATTTTTATGTTATAGTATTATGGTCAAACTAAATTTTATTGCGTTTGCAGGATGCACCTAAATTACTCACCGGAAATTGTTGAATTTAACAAAAAATTTACAGTTTGATTGCGGTTTTGAAATTAAAATTTTAAACTTTATTAACAGAGGCGGCTAAGGATGCTTTTGAACCTTATTTTGATAATAGAATTCTATAAAAATATAAAACATGTATTCTGTTTTCCGTAAAAATTTTAATTTTGAACCATTTTTTGGAATAAAACGTTCGAGATATGTTGAAAATAAGATAACCGTCCGAAGAAAGTGGCCATGAATACCTTGGGTCTCATTTTTATTTTGAATTTTGCTTTAAAGTAGAAGTTTGATAGCGTTTTTAAAAAATTCAAATTTGAATTATATACACAGGGGCTGCTTGATGCTCTTGAACACCATCTTTATAATAAAGTTTTATAAAAAACGTAAACTTTTATTGTGTTTTCTCTCAAAATTTTAATTTTGAATTACTGCTTGCTTGCAATACAACGCGCGAGATATGTTGAAACAAATTGGAATTTTTTTAAGATTTTGGTACAGATCAGCATAAAGGGGGGCAACTCTAAATCAAATTAGACAGACGCGCCGAAGCTGCAGTATTCTTGAACTCAATTTGCTCAATGAGTAAGAGAATGAAAATTTAGAGCAAATGAAATATGAGTTGACCGAACCGACGCCACTCAATGTGCTCAATTTGGAGATTACAAATATTTTACCGTTAGGAATGTGTTCACAAATACATATTTTTTTGAAAATGAATTGAGCGTTTATTTTTAAGTTCCTCAATTTCTCAATATGCTTTTTATATGCAAATAGTGATGTCCCTGTAGAGTCAGAATATTTTTTCTGACCGCGATTTATATAAAATAAAAACTATAAAAAACGGGCTGTGCAACTAAAGGCGAATAAATGTCGCGCAAATAAAACACCGCGTCTTGGTGGTCAACAGTAGACTAACTATTTAATAATTTCGATAATTCCAAAGAGGTATAGCTTATTCAAACAGGGCATACAAATATACACGTTTGTGTGTTTGTTTATACATAGCCATGTATCAGGGAAAGAAGATGCGAAAAAAGGCTGGCAAAATTCTCGCTAGCATACAAGCGTGTGTGTATACGTATAATGTTGAGTGGGAGCATTCAAGTTAGTTAGAAATACATAAGTACATATATGTTTGTATGATTGTACATTCTCTTAAACTAGACATTGGAATGCGACAATTAGGTAAGTTATTGAATCCAAGTAAATGATACAAATCTAAAGTAAATGAATTTGAACAGGTTATTGAACCACGACAGCTGTTAGTTAGGCAGGGTGTCCCAACCAATGACCCAACATCCCGGCCCCGTTGAAAGGACTTTCAAATCGGTAGTATTGCGATCTTGTGAATTGGGCGACGGCATGTTCCCTTCGGGGTGCGTAGGTTTACCACTCTAACTCGCCCATCCCTTCCTGGTATTGTGTCTATAACACGACCTATCAGTCATCGTTGCGGCGGTACATTATCCTCATGGATGAGAACCATTTTGTCTTTAGTGATATTCTCATTATCAGTGTTCCATTTCGTTCGTGATTGAAGTTCGCTTATATATTCATGCGACCATCGTTTCCATGCGACCATTGTTTTAACGCAGTTACTTGGTTCCATTTGTCCAAATGGCTAAGATTGTCCACTACCATTCATTCAGGTAGAGACCTTAATGCGCTGCCAGTTAGGAAGTGACCTGGAGTTAGTGCTTCGAAGTCGCTGGGATCGGACGAGACTGGTGATATGGGTCGCGAGTTGAGAACTGCTTCTATATCCACCAACACTGTAGTGAGTTCCTCGTAAGTAGGCCTTGCATTCATTACGCTGCGATGCAGATGGCCCTTGGCTGATTTGACTGCAGCCTCCCAAATGCCGCCAAAATGAGGTGCCCTAGGTGGAATAAAATGAAAATTTATAAATTCATTAGAGCAATAATTGGTAATGGTCTCTTTATTTTCTGCTTTGAAAAGGAACGCTTTCAATTCAACAAGTTTGCTGCAAGCACCAACGAAGTTAGTTGCGCTGTCGCAAAAAATATCAGATGGAAGCCCTCTTCTTCCAATCATTCGCTTAAGCGCAGCTAAAAATGCGTCTGTAGATAGGTCTGAAACCACTTCGATGTGCACTGCCTTTGTTGCAAAGCACACGAAAATTGCGACATAGGCTTTATATGGTACCTTGCCCCTGATCCGAAGATACACATTGAAAGGTCCACAAAAATCTACGTCGCAACGAGAAAACGGACGTGGAAGATTTCCCATCATATGTTGAAGTAATTTTGGTTTGTACCTAACGCAATGGATACATGACCGAACAATACGTCTAGCGAGTTCACGAGCGTGGACGATCCAAAATTGTAAGCGAATCAGAGCAACCAATGCTTTCGGTCCAGCATGATAGTTTTTGATGTGAAGATATCGAACGTATCGTGTGACGAATTCACACTTACTCGGCAACAAAATAGGGTGTTTTTGGTTGTCTGGGAGATCAGCCAGTTCAAGTCTTCCGCCAACCTTTAGCAATTCAAATCATTGAGTCGTGTCCAAGAACGGATTTAGATTTCGTAATGTGCCACTTATCATTTTCTCCTTTTGCAATAATCGAATGTGTTCAGCGAAGTGTTGCTGTTGAACGCTCCATACAATGCATAACAATGCGCGGTGTAGTTCATCGGGAGTCAGTGATTCATTGGCAATTTCTGTTTGGGTTTTCTTCATTGGTACATGTCTCCAATAAGCATCCCCAGTCAAATCCTGTATTTCCGAAACTCTGTTACCAACAAACGTCGAAAGTGTAGCCGAATGCAATTTGAGCCAGTGAAGTACAATTTGCGAATCTGTCCAAAGAAATGTATCAAAATTATAATCAGAAAATATTGGTTTAATTTTTGTATAAAGTCGAGCAAGTAATAGTGCACCACAAAGCTCCAGCTTCGGTAGGGACTGTCGTTTAGTTGGGGCCACTCTTGATTTTGCCGTGAGAAGGCGAACGCAAATATTGCCAGTTTTATCTACGATGCGAGTGTAAATTCCGCAGCACAGCATTAACACCTCCAAAGATATTGAGTATGAAAGTTCCCATTTGTATGAAAGGTGCCACGTCCCCTTTTCCGATTTTAAAAAAGGGATATGTATTAGGAAAGGCACTTACTCTATACAACGCCTTACCAAAATTTAGTAGTCTAGCATTAACACCTCCAAAGATATTGAGTATGAAAGTTCCCATTTTTATGGGAGATGCCACGCCCCCTTTTCTGATTTCAAAAAGGGTCAGGTATTAAGAAAGGGACTTACTTTACACAACACCTTACCAAAATTTAGTAGTCTAGCATTAATACCTCCAAAGATATTGAGTATGAAAGTTCCCATTTGTATGGGAGGTGCCACGCCCCCTTTTCCGATTTCTAAAAGGGATAGGTATTAGGAAAGGGACTTACTTTATACAACGTCTTACCAAAATTTAGTAGTCTAGCATTAACACCTCCAAAGATATTGAGTATGAAAGGAGGCGCCCCGCCCCCTTTTCCAATTTCAAAAAGGGATAGGTATTAGGAAAGGCACTTGCTTTATACAACGCCTTACCAAAATTTAGTAGTCTAGCATTAACACCTCCAAAGATATTGAGTATGAAAGTTCCCATTTTTATGGGAGATGCCACGCCCCCTTTTCCGATTTCAAAAAGGATCAGGTATTAAGAAAGGGACTTACTTTATACAACACCTTACCAAAATTTAGTAGTCTAGCATTAATACCTAGAAAGATATTGAGTATGAAAGTTCCCATTTGTATGGGAGGTGCCACGTCCCCTTTTCCCATTTTAAAAAAGGGATAGGTATTAGGAAAGGGACTTGCTTTATACAACGCCTTACCAAAATTTAGTAGTCTAGCGATAATAGTTGCATAGATAGGGGGTATGAAGGTTCCCTTGTATGGGAGGTGCCACGTCCCCTTTTCCGATATCAAAAAGGGATAGGTATTATTATCAACGGGACTTACTTTATACAACGCCCTACCAAAACTTAGTAGTCTAGCATTAACACCTCCAAAGATATTGAGTATGAAAGTTCCCATTTATATGGGAGGTGCCACGTCCCCTTTTCCGATTTTAAAAAAGGGATAGGTATTAGGAAAGGGACTTACTTTATACAACGCCTTACCAAAATTTAGTAGTCTAGCATTAACACCTACAAAGATATTGAGTATGAAAGTTCCCATTTTTATGGGAGATGCCACCCCCCTTTTCCGAATCGATGAATCGCAAAATCCGTGTATTTGCAAAGACTGAATATTAGGACGCAAACAGTACCTGCGAACTTTAACTGAGGAAAGATCCGAAAGATTGTCGACGAATGTTTGCCAAGCAGATTGAATGGTTTGCGGAACCGATTCATCCCGCTCGGGTTTCAGCAACCACAACTCCTGAAGTAGGATTTTAGCGGTGACGATTACTGGTGCTACGAGTCCAAGTGGGTCGAAAAGTGACGATGCGATAGATAGAATTGTCCTTTTTGTGACACGATCTTTTATTGGCTGCTTTGGAAGAAACGAAAAAATGAAATTATCTTGAATTTGATTCCATTTGAGACCAAGAGTACTAGTGAGAGATGTATCGAGATTTAAGTCCTTATCGGTAGTTTCGCATCTGAAACGCTGGTTATTGGAATGGTATTTTGCCAGATCAGTTCCACCTAATTTCAACAGTTCAGTTACCTCATCCTGTATCCTCGACAGTTCGGCAACGGAGTCAGCACCACAAAGCAAGTCGTCAACGTAAAACGATGACTTGATGATATTTGCACCAACGACGAAATTTGACTGATATTGATCAGCGAGATAATTGAGACTGTGTATAGCGAGATAAGGTGCGGCTGCCATTCCGTAAGTTACTGTGTTGAGCTGGTAGGTTTTGATATCTTGATTAGGCGAACTCCTCCATAAAATATATTGAAACTTGCGATGTTCCTTACTCACCATCACCTGCCTATACATTTTAACAATGTCTGCTGTAAGCGCAAAACGATGTAAACGAAAACGAAGTAAAAGAATTACGAGTTCGCTCTGAATAGTAGGTCCAACCAATTGTAGATCATTTATCAATTTCTGCGTAGAAGTTCGACAGGATGCATCGAAAACAACTCTCAATTTCGTTGATGTACTGTTTGGCTTCAACACGCAGTGATGCGGGATGTAATAGTGAGGTTCGTTGAGATTAGGGTAAGGGACTACTTCCATGTGGCCTAGACTTTGGTACTCATCCATAAATGCCCCATATTGTGACTTGAGCTTAGGTGAGCGTTCCAGCCGACGTTCTAGTGAGTTAAATCTGCGCAAAGCTGTTGTGTATGATTCACCTAGTATGTACGCAAGATCGTCTTTGAATGGGATTTTGACTATAATCCGACCGCTGCTGTTACGAGTGACAGTGTCGTTATACAATTTTTTACAGGTATGCTGCTCTCGAGTCCACACTCAACTCTGGTTGAAACTTCTTCAATTTGCCACAATTTTTCCAATTTTGAATCGATTGATTCCGCGCAAGCTAACAAACAATTAGTGTTGACCGTCCCAGAGTTCGCACGATACCGTCCAGAAACGACCCAACCCAGAAGAGTTTTCTGTAAAATAGGAAGATTACTACCAAGTTTAATTTGCCTTACAGAAAGTAAGCTGAAAAAGCTTTCTGTTCCTAAAAGTAAATCGATTTTGTTTGTTTTATAAAATTGATCATCAGCAAGTACAATGTTCGATGGGATATTCCAAGAAGATGTGTCTATCTCGGGTTCGGGTTGATAAGCGATATGTGACGTAATGCAAAATGTTAGTGGTAGTTCAAAACCTATCGCTTGCGACTTAATATTGGTGGAAGTTTCATATTTAATAATAGTAGAGGACTTACCAATACTTTGGATCTCGATATGGTGTTTACTGCGTGGCAGCATCAATTTTTGCGAAAGTTCATCGGTGATGAAATTTACCTGTGAGCAGGAATCAAGCAAAGCTGGGCCAAGACGATAATTTCCAGAAGCGTCACGAACCAAAACCATAGCAGTGGCGAGAATAATGTGATCCGACGATGTATTATTCATATGTGTGTGAACGGCGGATGGCGAATTAACAGTTGACGATTCTGAAGTGGTGACGCGATGCAACAAGCTATGGTGCTGACGAGAGCAAACTTTGCATTTATGCGTTGAAGCGCAGTTCGACAATTGATGTCCCTTTGATAGACAATTAATGCAAAGACCCATTTTCTTTGCATGTTCGAAGCATTGTGATACAATAAGAGCCTTGAAACGATCGCAGCTTTGTATTTTGTGATTGTTGCTGGAGCATACCGAACAAGTCATATTTGATACCGCGAATGAATACCCCTTGCTTGGATTCTTGGATTTTGATGGTTTGCTGGGATTTTGACAAATGGGTCCAACGACGTGGGCGTTATCAACAGAATCGAGATATTGACAACGTCTGTCTAAAACTTTGGTGCAATCTGCCCGGCTGGGTAGTGTCTGAAAATCCAAAGATTCCTTCCATTTGCGATTGGTTTCCTCATCTGCTTTCTGTAAAACTAAATAAATGAGCATGGCTTGTGAGATTTGGCTTTCAGTTCCTAGAGACAACAATGAACCATAAATTGCAGATGCCTTGTCAATCAGGCTTCTCAACTGACCACCATTTGGTTTAGAAATAGCTGAAAGCTCAAAAAGCGACGATATATTTTCTAAGAAGATAAGGGTTGGATTATCATAGCGAGATTTAAGTCTTTCCAAGGCCTTTGTATAATTTTCATTAGAAACTGGAAACGCATCAATTGTTTTCAATGCGGGACCTTGGAGACAATTGCGTAAGTGATTGAATTTTTCTATGTTGGACAGGCTATATTCTTTATCGATAATTTGTTTAAACGAGGTAATAAAATTTTGATACTCAGAATACTTGCCATTGAATGAAGGAAGTTTGAGTTTGGGTAGTTTCGAACCTGTTTGCATAACGCAAGTTGAATCAGACCATGTTTCATTGCGATTCTCGGGGAGTTGAGATTGAATTGACAATTTTGTTGTTATGTACAACTCTTCTAAATCAGCACGACCTCCATCCTCATAATCTAGCCTTTCAATCTCCGTTTGCGTGGACAACACATTTTTGAAATATGATTCCAAAATACCCAGTCGACATTTGTATTCTGCATTAGATAATGGCTTACCTCCTGGCCGTAGACTGGCTTCAACAATATTTTTAATGCGGGAGATATTTTTCTTTATGTTGGCTCGTTGTTGTTTGAGCTCGTCGAGAGACATTTTTAATAATTTATTGAAATTGACGAAAGCGAGATTATTATAAATTGAGGGATTCAATAATATATTATTTGACAAGACTACTTTATGCGAGAATGGAGCAATGATAAGTGGCGGGAAATACCGTTCGAATGTTCGTTGGGTAGCGACAAGTTAGGCAGCAACAATCCAATGTATCCCAATATGTATGTATGTATATTAAAGACGATAGCGGCAGCGAGGAAATGCTTAATAAAATGGTAAAGGTGCGTAGCAGCGAAAGGTGTTGACCGTGGCAGCGAAACCAGTTTGAAATAAAGAGCGCTCAGCGCGTAGGCAGCGGCAGTAGCGTCAGCAGCGAAATTGCGGAATCACGGCAACAATACGATACCAAAAAGTGCACGGTAGCAAGCACAACAAAATTATGCGGGTTCATCGAAAATTGTACCGCTATTTGCACTTATGTAGGTCGATGACGTGAAATCCAAATCCCTTGCAATTAATTGGAACTTCTATGATGTAGAGGATCTATCCAATGGTGCGATCCTCTTGCACGATGTTGAAGCGGTAGCCCGAATGTGACCACCAAGAGGGAAATACGAAAAATATATGATTTTTTCCTTTAGGAAAACACGGTAATTTTATTTCAAACAAAAATAATTTATTTTACGCGAGCAACAAATTTAATTTAATTACACAGTCCCTGCTCGGGCGCCAAAAAATGTAGAGTCAGAATATTTTTTCTGACCGCGATTTATATAAAATAAAAACTATAAAAAACGGGCTGTGCAACTAAAGGCGAATAAATGTCGCGCAAATAAAACACCGCGTCTTGGTGGTCAACAGTAGACTAACTATTTAATAATTTCGATAATTCCAAAGAGGTATAGCTTATTCAAACAGGTCATACAAATATACACTCGCTTTTGTTTTGGCGCATGTAGATATGTAAGCATACAAGCGTGTGTGTATACGTATAATGTTGAGTGGGAGCATTCAAGTTAGTTAGAGATACATAAGTATATATATGTTTGTATGATTGTACATTCTCTTAAACTAGACATTGGAATGCGACAGTTAGGTAAGTTATTGAATCCAAGTAAATGATACAAATTTAAAGTAAATGAATTTGAACATGTTATTGAACCACGACAGCTGTTAGTTAGGCAGGGTGTCCCAACCAATGACCCAACAGTCCCTTTAGATCTGTTTTTTTTGGCGGGGGAAAATTACAACTTCAGAATATGATGGTTTTCTGCTTTTTTCCTAACCCCTAATTAAGACATATTTAGCCATTTCATATTTACTTTTGTAGCATTTCAATAATATTTTGTGATATATACGAGGTGTGTTCAAAAAGTATCGCGAATTTTGTGTTTTTTCAAAAATTATTTATTTATTCATGAATATCTATCTTGTCCCCTTCAAAGTAATCCCCATGAGATATTATACACTTGTGCCAACGGTTTTTCCAATCTTCGAAGCACTTCAAAAAATCATTTTTTTGTATCTTGTTCAGCTCCTCCTTCGATGCCGTCTTTATCTCGTCAAGAGAAGCGTAACGTCGTCCTTTCATGGGCCTCTTCAGTTTAGGGAACAAGAAAAAGTCACAGGGGGCCAGATCTGGGGAATACGGTGGCTGCGGAATCATTAGTGTGTTGTTTTTGGCCAAAAAGTCGCGCACAAGCAACGATGCGTGAGCAGGGGCGTTATCGTGGTGCAAAAGCCAATTTTTGTTCTTCTTTGCACATCTTCTCGGCCTTCTGAGAACATTTTGTACCACCGATAAACGTTGCTTCGGTCCAAGGTAGCTTCTCCGTATGCCACAGTCAACATTCGGAATGCATCCGCGCACTTAATTTCGCTTTTCACACAAAATTTGATACAGGTTCTTTGATCCATTTTTTTGAATAGGTAAAAATCGAAGACGATCCAAAACACGTGCAAGCAAAGCAGCTGTCAACAATTAACTGAACATTCAAAATGGCCGAGTTTGTCGGCATAAGTGAGAGACATGAGTACCAACATAACGCCACAAAAAATTCGAAATTCGAATATACGTAACCAGCGAAAATTCAACACTCGCGATACGTTTTGAACACACCTCGTATATAACCTCAACTTATTATTTATCATATAAGTATACCCTAAGTCCTATATACATCCAAATATAAAGGCAGTAAAAAACTAACTCTTTAAAAAAACCATCAAACTTTGTAAGTATGTATTTACCTTACATATTTTATTATAGTAAATTTTAGTAATTTTCTTGCGTTTTTTGCATAAAATTTGTTTTAGGAAAATATTGCTTTAAAATCTTAACAAATTCTACAGTCAAGATAAGAAGAAAATCTATTAAAAAAAAATATTGTGCGGAACCTGGGCTCGAACCACAGAGCGCACGCGTTCCACTGCAGACGCGTACACCAGCGCTGTTTCGATACATATATATGTGCTATCAAATACCAACAACTTTTCCTTCAAGTCAGGAATATTATTACAACTTCAACATATGATAGTTTTTGGCCTTTTCCCCCAACCACAACTTGTACCTAATATGACGGGTCAAATTTAGTCTACATATACTCGTATGGAAGGGCTCAAATTAAAATATTTGAAGAAGAAAGCAATTGAAATATTTAGAAAAATGAACACGATTTCTAACCCTTTTTAAATATAAATTTGAAGTAGCTACAAACTGTGTTTTCTCCTTTTGTATTTTATATATAGGGTCTATCTCATCGGAAAACCCCGATAGAAATAATGAGATCCGATAAATTTAGAGTTACTATAAAGTTTCTCGGTCCGACAGAATTTGCTTTTTTTCTTTGATGTATACGAGGTGTGTTCAAAAAGTATCGCGAATTTTGTGTTTTTTCAAAAATTATTTATTTATTCATGAATATCTATTTTGTCCCCTTCAAAGTAGTCCCCATGAGACATTATACACTTGTGCCAACGGTTTTTCCAATCTTCGAAGCACTTCAAAAAATCATTTTTTTGTATCTTGTTCAGCTCTTCCTTCGATGCCGTCTTTATCTCGTCAAGAGAAACGTAACGTCGTCCTTTCATGGGCCTCTTCAGTTTAGGGAACAAGAAAAAGTCACAGGGGGCCAGATCTGAGGAATACGGTGGCTGCGGCATCATTAGTGTGTTGTTTTTGGCCAAAAAGTCGCGCACAAGCAACGATGAGTGAGCAGGGGCGTTATCGTGGTGTAAAAGCCAATTTTTGTTCTTCTTTGCACATCTTCTCGGCCTTCTGAGAACATTTTGTACCACCGATAAACGTTGCTTCGGTCCAAGGTAGCTTCTCCGTATGCCACAGTCAACATTCAGAATGCATCCGCGCACTTAATTTCGTTTTTCACACAAAATTTGATACAGGTTCTTTGATCCATTTTTTTGAATAGGTAAAAATCGAAGATGATCCAAAACACGTGCAAGCAAAGCAGCTGTCAACAATTAACTGAACATTCAAAATGGCCGAGCTTGTCGGCATAAGTGAGAGACATGAGTACCAACATAACGCCAGCGAAAATTCAAAATTCGCGATACGTTTTGAACACACCTCGTATGCACGAGCGAAAAAGAAAACAATTCAGTATTCGTGCCAGGGTTGGGAAATGACATTTCATGAATTGTACTAAATCCACTCAAAAATCGTACTTTTTTTCCCTTTTTTTTTACTTTTTAGTACCGAAATAAAAATACATTTAAAATTAGTTTTTCTTTTTATTTATAAGGAAACATTTTTTTTAGTTCAATAAGAGTTTTTGAAAAACATAAGTATTCTTTTCTCATACATAAAACATATTATTATTACATATATTTTAAATATTTGCATATACGTATGTATGTCTGTTAATCAAAAAAGTTTTCATCCTCGTCAACGATTAAGCTTTGTTCACAACTAACTCTCTTATCAATTTGAATATTGTGTACTTTTTCACTTCAATAAATGAAACGCGGCTGTATTTCGGTTTTAAGGTTAAACAATTTAATTTACTACAAATTATAGGCGACAATATCGTTTGGAGTGTAGCGAGCTACTAACTCTAAAGCGGCCAATTACCTCGCACTGGACCGCTTAGTTCTTGTGTATGTGTTTGTGTGTAAATATCGGAATTCCAATAAACGGTAAGTATTTTCATTGTTTACAGAGGCAAATACAAAAGGGTAAATATGTATATAATTTTAAATGTAAGTATTTCAGGAAACGGTAAGTATACGGATATATGTTTACCAGGTAATTTCATACATTTCACGGTAAGTATTTCAAAGTAATATATATTTCATAGGGTAATTTTATACATTTACGGTAAGTATTTCAAAAATTAACGTAAACATTTTCTAATCCTCGAATTCAATGAGGTTTTCACTCATGTCTTCAACATGCCGCCGGGCCTGCGGGGACGTGATACCGATTAAGTCTTGCAATCTTTGAAAGCTGAGTACTGCCTGATCAAAGAGGTTTCGTATGCGGCGGTGAAACCCGGTGTCGTTTCGGACGCTCTTGCGTATAACCCGATTGGTTGTCGGTCGATTTTGTGTTCGGGGTTGGCTGTTAGTCGGTCGTGGTCGTTGCGGTTGGCGAGTTCCGCGTTGGCCGGTGGACAGCGTGAAGTGGTGGTCAACCGGTCGTGGTGGTGTAACGGACGATCGATGTAATAAAGTGTGGTGTGCTAACCCACACCGCCGACAAGCGTCTGGGGAATTCCAGTTTCCCGTCGTATGTGAGGTGGCTAGGCAGTTGACGCAGTACCGATGAGCCCCCGCTGACTCGTACCTTTCATCGGGTGTCATTGCCAAAAACGCTCGGCAGTACCTCAGTGTATCTGACAGCAAGCGACATGTGCTGTAGGATCCGTTTCTGTTAGTGCTGAAACGAGAACGATAGAGAGAAAAGAGAAAAATCGAAACCATTTTTAGGCATGTTTAGTGGAGGAGATGTGATTAGGGATAGAGATGATAAGGGATTTAGAGTTCGATGGGTATTTTGCTTAAGAAGGCAACAGTAAGCAAAGTTTTGTTATATTGGGTGTGATGGTACCGCCTTGAGTACGGATATCCACTACGCGAACATTCTTGTCCGGACCGAGGTGAAGTTTGATGATTCGGCCTAGTCTCCACTAGTTCGGAGGCAAAAGGTCGTCTTTGATGACGACTAGGTCTCCTTCGCTGAAGCTGGGTTTCTGTGTTTTCCATTTGCCGCGTTTATGGAGTTCCGTCAAATATTCAGTCTTCCAGCGCTTGCTAAATTGATGATGGAGTACCCTTAGGCGCTGCCATTTATTTGACTCAGGAATAGCGAGCAGAGGGGCCCCGCGCAGAAAATGACCTGGCGTTAGAACTTGCAGATCATCGGGGTCTTCAGACATTGGGTAAAGCGGTCTGGAATTCAAGACCGCTTCCATTCGAATGAGGAGAGGGTTGAACTCCTCATAGGTAAATTTTTGGGTTCCGGCAACCTTCGTGAAATGAGTTTTAAAGCTCTTCACAGCTGCTTCCAGAGTCCTCCCATATGAGGAGCATATGGAGGAATGAACTACCATGCGAAGCCGTGGATTGCATACTTGTTTGCTATGTCTACGGCGGTCTCCTTGAGGAATGCGGAAAATTCCCTCTGTAAGCTTCGTTGGGCTCCTACGAACGTTTTGCCGTTGTCGGACATTATTTTAGATGGTATGCCTCGGCGGCCTGCAAAACGGGCCAATGCTCCTTTGAATGCTTTAGTGGTGAGATCCGAACAGACCTCTATGTGTATGGCTTTGGTAGAGAAGCATACAAACATACACACATATGCTTTGGCGTAAGATGCTCGTTGAATAGTTGACGTTTTTTCTAGGAATGGGCCAGCAAAATCAACACCTGTTACGTGAAAGGGTACGGAGTAAGTTGCACGTTCGGGTTGCAGAGCGGCCATTATTTGGGACCGCATTTGTTGCTTATATATCGTGCACGTCTTGCAATGGAATATGCACTTTTTCACTTTCTGCTTGAGTCGGGGGATATAGTATCCCTGCTGTATCATTCGGATCATTAATTGCTTTTCAGCATGAAGCAGAACTTTGTGGAGAAAATCTAGCAGCAGGGAGCAGAACTGGGACTTATCGGGGAGAATTATTGGGAACCGTTCGTTGTAGCTGAGGTTAGCGTTAACTAAGCGGCCATTAACTCGCATGATGCCAGTTTCATCTAGTATGGGATTTAGGGACAACTATGAGCTTTTCTTGCTGATGGCGTTTGCTGCTTCTAAAAGTAATTTCTGCAGGGAAATCATGGGTTGGGAGACGTCTGGCGTTATATAATTCTCCTTGCGTAAGGACGAGCGTACTTGAAATTGGGTGGTTTTGTGTGTGGTGGATGAACCGGTACATGAAGGCTACCACTCTCAACGCGCGGGAGTTGGATGAAACCCGTTCCAGTATCTCGGTGTGATTGACAGCATGCCAAGCCTCGATGTGTTTTTTCTCCGGAGGAGTTGGATTGGTCTGGGCCTCTTTTGGCCAGAACGAGCGCGGTTTAGAGAGCCATTGGAGTCCATTCCACCATAACGAGCAGTCAACTAAATCTTGTGGCTTGCATCCTCGAGTTCCTAAGTTTGCGGGGTTATCGCTGCTGGATACGTGGCGCCAAGAGGCGTTACTAACGTTCTGCAGAATTTGCGTGATCCTGTTTGCTACATAAGTCTTCCATGTATGTGGAGGTTTTTTTAGCCAGGCCAACACGATGCTAGAATCCGACCAGAGGGTGAGTTCGTGTGATGGCAACTTCAACTGGGATTGAGTTTGGGCAATTAGTTTTGAGAGTAGTACAGCTTCGCAGAGTTCTAGGCGTGGCAAGCTAAAGATTTGTAGGGGTGCAACTTTGGTTTTTGCGACGAAGAGGTGAGTTGAGAACGAGTTATCATCATGCTGCACTCTAATGTAAACGCATGCCGCAAATGCTTTCTCGGAGGCATCGGAGAAACCTTGAATTTGGATGCGTTTATGGGAGGAGAATTGTACCCATCGGGTACATCGGGTTGTTGATGGCTGAGAGGCTTTCACGGAATGTGTTCCACTTGTGAAAAGATGCCGGTTTGACGTGTTCGTCCCAGTTGGCTCCTTCCAACCAGAACTGTTGGAGGAGGATTTTCGCAAGAATCATTATTGGCGATAGCCATCCTGCGGGGTCGAAAAGTTTCGCTACCGCTGAAAGTATTTGTCGTTTCGTGTTTGACTTAGATTCGGGGATTGGGTCGTACGAGTACGAAAAGCAATCAGTTAATGCATTCCATCTGATTCCAATAGTTTTAGTGGAACTGGTGTCATGGAATTTGAGAAAATCGGCGTCTAAGACATCAGAACCTGGGATTGGATCGAGTAAGTTGGCCTGATTTGCCGTTATTTTCTTTAGGGGAAAGCCCGCCGGTTTTAGAGCTTCGATAATTTGGGTAATTTATTCGAGAGTGGACTGTATATTGTGTCCGCCAGAAAGGACATCATCTCCATAAGTTTCTCGCAGTATGATGTTTTTGGCGATTGGGTATTTTTCTTCGCAATCCTTAGCGAGTTCGTGGAGTGTGCGCATTGCGAGATATGGAGCGCAGTTAACACCGAAACTGACGGTTTTTAATTTAAAATCTTCTATCGGCTGGTGAGGGGCTTTCCTAAAGAGAATTCGCTGGAAGTTTTGATCTTCTTCCTTCACTAAAATTTGGCAATACATCTTTTCTATGTCGCCATTGAAAACGAACTTGTAGAGGCGCCAGTTGAGGATTATAGACGTCAAGTCGTTTTGCAGTGTTGGGCCTGTATATAATACATCATTCAGGGAGATGCCTGAATGTGATGTCTTAGACGCATTGAATACGACTCTAACTTTTGTCGTTTTGCTGTCGGGCTTTAACACAGCGTGATGGGGTAGATAAAATGAGAAATATTTTCTATTTTGGATTATCTCAGTAGGCGGGGCGGGTTCCTGTGGTCCATTTGGAGGTACTGGGTAAGCACTTCGGAGTATTTACTCCGAAGTTCTGGTTTACTTTCCAGACTCCTTTCTATGCTAATATATTGTTGCTGTACAGCTGGACGAGAGTGGCCCAGTGCCAGTGATCGGACGAAATCGGGCTTAAACGGAAGCTTTACCACGTAGCGGTCATCCTCACTTCTTTTGGTTGTGTTGCTGTAGAGGGTCTCACAAAACTGGTCCTCCGCTGATGTGGATTGTGTTATTGGCACTTCTTCCTGCTCCCAAAACCGCCTGAGCAGGATGCTAAGATCCGGTTCCGTTGTCTCGCTGACTTGGGTGGAGAAAGTTGAGACTAGTTCCCGGACTGGACCGCTGAGTACCCACCCAAATATCGTATTTTGTGCTATCAGGGTTTCTTTGGCATTTCGTTGCAGTCCTTCGAGTAGTATTTGGGGAATAATATCGCTGCCTATAACCATATCGATTTTTAAGGGGGTGAGGCAGTTAGGGTCAGCAAGTTTAAGGGAGCGGAATTCATTTAAACTGACTTTTGAAACTTTGTTAGTTGGCAGGAAATGAGTTAATTGAGGAAGTAAAATGGCGTTGGTACTAATCCTTTTGCTTAGATCAGAGGAGCAAAGGGTGACCTCGCAAGTTTTGTTTGCCTTTTGTACTTCCACCCCTTCCATTCCTGAGATTTCAAAATATACTGCTTTTGCGGGGAGTCCTAAAAGTTTTTGGATACGGGATGCCAGAAACGTTTTTTGAGAACCTTGGTCAATGAGCGCACGAACTTGCTGATATTCACCCGCATGATGTATGGGGACTAGTTCCGTGTGGAGTAGTGTTGTTTCACAGCTACCGGAGAAATGTGATGACACCGTGTGGGTGGTGGGATCCTGAGGTTTCTTCCAGCTTCTTCAATCGCCGCTTGCCTTGATGTCGATGGCTGCACCGAATTTTCCTGGGCGTTGTTGTATGGCTTATGGTTTGTTGCGTTCTGGAACTAGTCGCCCAAGGAGTGCTTTGTTGGAGTTGAAAATGTAGGAGGGACTTGTTTTGACAATCACTCTTGAGATGAGAGAACGGCAAACAATTTTCGCAGTAGTTGTTGTCTCTTACGTATTTGAGGCGGTCGGAGACTGGAAGAGCTTTGAATTTTACACAAAACTTCATCGCGTGGTTTGCGTTACAAAGCTTACATGAGGCTGGATGTGGGTCTGTATGGCAGATATTCGTTCTGTTTCTGTTTGAGAAAGTGGAGTTATGAGTAGAGTTGTTGTTTGTGGACCTCGGATTAAAATTAGGTGGAGAAGTTTCCGGTTTACCGGGCGATATGTGTAAAGTCTCTCCACTACTTCATATCTTGAGGTCAAAAATTTGTCCGTATCTGCCCACAGTGGCAATTCTTCCCGGGAGCTTAGCGATTTTTCCCAGAGAGAGAGTGTTTCATTGGGTAGTTTAGAGGAGCATATATACACAAGGATGGGGTCCCAATTAGAGGTTGGAATACCTTGTGCTGCAAGAGTGCATAAACAGTTATTTATTGTGGCTTGCAGTTTTTGAATCTGTTCACCATTTTCTGAGTATATTTGCTGAAGACTAAAGAGGGTCTTCAGTTGGTTGTCAACCACTATTCTTCGGTTTTCATACCTAGCTTTAAGAGCGTCCCATGCTAGCTGAAAACTATCATCCGTAAGTGGGTATTGTTTTACTAATTGGCCCGCTTGGCCTCGTGTCTTTTGCCGCAGGTGGTACAATTTCTGAGCCTGGGCTAATTTGGGATGATTGCCGTAGACCGCCGTAAACATATCCCTAAAGGCTGGCCATTCTTCGTGTCCACCGTGGAATATTTCGGTGTCGCACGATGGTACCTTGAGAAAAACTTCTGCAGAGTTCGAAGTATTTGTAGAGGTACGGGATTGAGATAATTGGAAGCGAGTCTTAAAATGTGCATTGCATCCATTATTTTGCGCCATGCAATTTTCATAGCTTTCAGAGCACTTTTGATATTTTTGCTCCACTGAATCTGTAGACTCATGGTGGATCGGGGAGAGGTATACCCTTTTGTAGGAATCTACCAGTGAATCCCATAGGCGCTGGGTTTTCACCTTTAGCAGGGATTCTGTTTGGTCAGCTATCACGGTTGCTGACCACTTTGAGTAAAAAGCCTCTATTCTATTACTTTCGAAAATGAAAGTTTCGAGGCTTGTGTCGTGTTCACCTGCGTCAAGAGTATCATTTGATTTTTTAGGGTAGGATGTATGTAGGTGTTTTTGAAACCAAATGTATAATAATAAGTACAACAGAACCGGTAACAGACTAATGTCGGATTAGCTTTGAAGTAGGGCTGAGATGGTTTAGTAGAAATATTACAATAATTAGTCTCTAGTAATTTAGCAATAACTTGTGGTTGAAATTTTATGTGCCACACTCTAATGTTTTCATGCTGCAACGGGAATTTAAAGCAGCTCAATAAGAGTAAAAGGGTGGAGCTTATGTAAATTTGAATGTGGCAATACAAAACTGTGTATTAGGGTGGGTCCTTGTTTTTTTGTTTTGTTTTTTTTTGCCCTACCGGGAACGTCAGCAACAAGTAATTCTCAAATATTGCTAGATTTTTTTTTTTTTTGTATGGGCATATACTCTCGATGGGGTTTTATTATGGTGCCCTAGTAATGATGTTTTGTTAATTGTGTTTGTACTCGTACTGTCTTCGCGCATCTAAGTGCAGTCAACGAGTTATTTCGGACTTTTTTTTTCTATAATGTACAAATTTCTTGGCAATTACCGTCAGTTTTTTATCCCGAAATTAGATAGCGCAAATGTATCGGGGTCTCTAACCGAGCTTCTTTGTTACGGGGTGAGTGGTTCCTTTGTAACGGGTTTGGGGTGAGTTCCAATAGGTAAATATACGTTTTCTAAAATAAAGTTTGAGGTGTATGTATATATATGTAAGAGCGGGTTAGCGGAATTTTTGTTGATATGTACGAGTATATCTTTTTGAGAGACTTTTTTCTCTTGGATTCTGAGGAAACGGTATTTTGGACGCATTCGACTTTTTTTTTTTTGAGGAATTCCGTTGCACTTATATATACATATTCTGGGCAAGGTGTACTTACTTTGGCATTATTTTACCGTATCACCTGACTATAGTGTTCCGGTTTCGAGTGCCGTATGTATGTATGGATGTATGTATGTTGGGTATGCCGGTCTCCTGCTGAATTGGTGCTGCCGTCGATATTATGCTGTCTGCATTTTCTTCAATTATTTTATTCACTATTGCAGGTATACTGCTCGTGATATAAAAAATATTAAGGGCAATTTATCAAACCACTTTAAATTTATTTTTGGCACTCTCTAATGTGCGTATGTACGTACGTATATATGTATGTAAATGCCTGTTAATATTAGCGCACCCAATTTTTCGACAGCATTTTTCCCACAATTTTAAAAATACTTTGTAGTTAACTTTGTATAAATATGTATGTATATATTTTTTATGCTCGATTTTTAGGAAAAAACTTTGATCTCTTCACAACTTTCTGATTTGCGTTTGCTTTCCAGACACACTATGTTGTTTTTGACTTTGCAGTATTGGAATGCTTTTTCGTGTAGGTATTTAACTTTTCTTTTTGCTTAAAACAATTTGCACATAATTTTATTATGGATAAACCATTCTTTAACACGGTTTTGTAGGTTTTTTCAGGATTTTTCAGGTAAACATAATTTTGTTTCCGGGAAATATAATTTTCTTGACACGCTAACAGGTCAATAACATTTTCTCACAGGTAAGTATGTTTTTTTTTTGTTTCGAATAGGCTTGAATATCTCTCGCAAGTTTCTATTGTGTTTTTCCACTATGTATCGTATGTACACTTTTTGAAATGGTTGGTAAACTTTTTTTTTTTGTTTTCTCCACCAATTGCAGCTTTTCAAGCGCACTCTAATGATGAGAACTCACTGATGTACTGTATATATTTGTATAAATAAATGTTCTTTTGAACCTTTGTTGTATATTTGGTTTTGCTTCGTATCACTTTATTTTCTCTTTCAGCGCGCCGCGTTTGTCGAACTTACGTTAACATTTTTCTGTTTTGGTTTAACAAATTTTATGTTTTTCTTTCCAAAATTATTTATTTTCATTGTTTACAGAGGCATATACAAACAGGTAAATATGTATAGTTATAATTTTAAATGTAAGTATTTCAGGGAACGGTAAGTATACGGACATATGTTTATAAGGTAATTTCATACATTTGACGGTAAGTATTTCAAAGTAGTATATATTTCATAGGGTAATTTTACACATTTACGGTAAGTATTTCAAATAATAACGTAAATATTTTCTAATCCTCGAATTCAATGAGGTTTTCACTCATGTCTTCAACAAATATTATAACAACATTGCCCTCTGGCCTTAATAAAATCCCTTGTTTTTTATCAAAGAAGAAACTGATTCAACAAGTAAACGATTTCTACACCTGGTTTTAATTATATTTTGTATCGAAAATATTCTTTCAACATTCGCTGATGAATGTGAAATTAATAAAATCCCCTGTGAAATTCTGTATATATTTGCAAAAAACGGCTCGTTTAGTTCATTTTTTAATAATCGCACCTTTGCCAAAACTCAGAAATCGAATGATTTTTACGAGCTCGATATTCCAAATTGATTTCCTCGATTTTATCAACTTTACATGAGGGAAATAATTTAGCAACCAGTGGAACAATGCTAGTTACTCCTCCTTATAAAACCACTTCAGGAGCAAGCTTTGTGACCCAATTCAAAATTTCACTATCAAAGTCAAATTTCGTCTGCAGGTTTTTACAAAACTCCATGCAAAGTAGTTTGACGTTTAGTTGAAAATTTTGAATATCTTGGTTTTCCAATAAATTTTTACAAATGAATAGATCAACTTCAGCGCCGCAATACATACTATCAATATCCATATGGTTTTTGTTTATATCTGTTTTAGAAATATTCATTTTGCAAAAAATTAAGTGCTATATGCCGGAATAAGTATTTCATTCTCGGCAAGATTATATGTATCCTGGCCTCCTCTGCTTGCATTTCAATATTACCGTTGTTTATTATTTTTAAAATATAGGGGAGAAAAAGAAAATACATTTTAAAAGTAGGACTCAAAAGCACTGAGGTTATGAAATTAATATTCTGGCTTTCTAGTATATTACTTCCTAAATTTTTTTCTAAATCAAAAACCATAAAATAATATTTTAGTGCATTCCGCGGCTCTTAAACTCTTTCAATGCACGGTTGTCTTGATAACCACGCAAACACAGCTAAGAGTTGGCAACTTTTCATGATATTACAATTATCTGCAGTGATTATTGAGAAATTGATTGAGATATCTCCACCAAATTCGGAACAGGAAATATCAGAAAAAGTTAAATTAGAATTTAAAAGATTTTGAATCGTTGAGTAGTTCTCCCTATGTGTTTCTAAATTTTCTATGTCATCTGGAAGTGGTAGTAAGATTTGGGTGGAAGGCATGGGTGGATATGGTACACCAATCGGCAAACTTGCTGTCCTCTTATTTCTCTGGTACAGGATCGGCTATGGTTATGTCTTTAGTACTCAATGAAATTTTCTAAATGACTTATGGATCCATCTGTAGAAACATATTTGTCAATGAAACTAATAGCATTCGGAAAAGGAGCATTCTTCAGCCAATACATACCATGCACGTGAGGTGAGCCCCTTTGTTGGAATTCAATCCGCCACTAAAAATGCTCAATAAAATGCTCGTCGAAAATACCTCCATCTTCTTTGAAAAGCTTAAGCAACTGACGCTAACGATAGTCAAAATATCTAGATATCGTTCTTGTGTTAATAAACTATGTGCCTCTTCTTCTGAAATAGTTCTTGGGTCTACAGTTTTAGCCAAAGTAACCAGTAACTCAATCCAATGAGATTCAGCGGCAGACAACGTCATAAAAAAGGTTTGAAGGCCCGATTGGCGGATCGTTTCAATTACCTTTTTTGCTCTGCCTCCCAATGAGCTGGGGAAGATCTAACACCTTTAAGAACTCTACATCCATCGTCATGCTAGATCAAATTCTGAACAAAATCTTCATTTAAAACATTTTGGGCCTTAACTCGATTGCTCCCAGAAAACTTTCATAGGCAAATCGACGTACTATTCTTAATCTGAAGCAGTTCTAACTTCTTGTAATTATAGAAAAGCTTAGGTATAGTACAAGCCCTTCTACCGTAGTGTCGAATCTAAGATCGAACAATCTTGCTGTATGTCTAGTTCGCTTCTGCCCAGCATAAATACTTGCAAATGAAAGTTTTTCAGAGTTGTAATCTTGAATGATATCCAGGGGTCTTTGGCCTTGGACGATTTGTGTCCATATTTTCTACTGGAACATTATCAAGAAGAGTCTCAAGCCCACCTGGGTTTATTTCTTCAATCGCAGGTTCTAAGGAGGGATTATTCTCTGCTGGGCAATGTCGCAAACTTCGAAGCACGGGTACATCTTCAATATATGCAATAAAGGGAATTTCTTCATTATCACCAACTCTTCGCTAATATGTATATTCGTTAATATTGATATAACGGAGTATTCAATAAATATCGCAAGGCTTCCATAATTTTCGCAGGCCGTATGGTTTCAGTCATATAGTCATGATTATACTCCATACGTCTTCTTAAATGGATTTGAATCACATGCGCTTGGTCGAATGATCTTGCGAGGGGAGTAACCATTTCGTTAACTGAAATAGAAATGTTAACAACTGCCCCCTTTAATAGTCATAAAAGGTAATCTTGGCATTATTAGGCGTTCCTCAAAATGCGTAAGGCATTCTGGGAGCTCAGGAAAATCTAAACCATTAGCCAAGCATATCTTTGGAAGGGTGTTCCTTTAATTTGCACAGAATTTATAGCTACCATCTTCAACGGGAAATTTATCGCATAAATAAAAGACAGATGCAACATCAGGATGACTTTGGGAAAATATATTAAAATTTTACGGCTGTGGACTATTTTCTTGCACCAGTCAAGGCAATTTATTTTTCCACTCTACCGGAAATCCTGCTTCGTATTTTCTTTTTTTGCTAGAAGAAAGGTTCAACTGTTAGGAAAGAAATATTAAATTGATAAAAATTGATTAAACTGCTCACCTTTTCTCTAAATCCATTTCTTTTCGTTTATACCTTTTGCAGCAGCTGACCAGAAACTTTGCAATGGATTTCGAAAGGCGTTATTTTGATTTCAGTGAAAACAGGTGGGTTTCATTCATATGTATGTAGGTACATATTATTTCAAACTAGTTATTGCTTAGAAAATCGTATGTGATATAGAGAGGCTGTGATAATCGAACTACTAGCGCAAGTACACAAATAAAAGCAACGTTGTCGTTTGTTTGAAAGAAGGTTGCCATAGCGCCAAAATACATTACATACATTTTAATATTAGCGGTAGGCAAAATTGTACCAAAAATTACAGCGTAGTACTTCAGCACTTTCTTGAGTCAAATTGTATCGAAAAAGTACAATTGTATCGAAAACCCCAACCCTGATTCGGGCCGCAATCTTTCGGTTAACAACGCCGTCCTACATTTTAATTTTCTATTCAACTAATATTCTGGGTTTGTAAATATTCATTTAATTAGATTAAATATGAAACTTTCCTTCTGATAGTAAAATCGTAATCCTTCTAAGAATTTCGTGGTTTAAATAGTGCAATTGGGTTACAGATCATGTACGTACGTGCATGCCAACAAAATCACACTTTATTAACCTACGTCGCTACTGTAATAACGGCGCAGCAGCAAAGCAACAACGAATAAAAAAAATTAAGAAAAGTGAAAACGAAACGATCATTTGTCAAATTAATTGTGTAAATAAGTAAAATTTTTTTTTGGAAAAATTTGAGTAACTTTTTTCTAATAAAAAAATTTTCAAAACATTCACGAAAGAAACATTGAATTTGTGTTATTTTTCAGGGTTGAATTATTGTGATTGTGAAGTGCAGTTTTCGTAAATAAAATAACAATGAATCTCCAACGGAATCGTTTAAAAGCTGCAACAACAATTGGGGAGCGGAGGCACATACAATAACACGGTGGTTAAAATAGCACTTTGAAAAAAATTTAGTTACAAAGAACTTGCACGTTATGTGTACTAGAATTTCGTAAGCGAGTTATTTGCAAAGAACTCCGAAACTTAAAATTTTCTACATAAAAAGTTATTCTTTCCTTGAATTTCCTTAATTTTATGTATAGAAATTTTTACAAGTATGTATTAGATTCTATCTAAGATTAACATTAAAATTTTCAATAAAATGTTTCAAGACAATTTAAAAATTTATGCCTGTGAAATCAATTATAAAATTCAATCAAAACCGGACTATTGTTAAAAAAGAAGATAATTGCTTTTTAGAAATGTTTTTTACCCTTGCTATGAATAGCGCCTATATTTTTATTGAAATTGGTTTCATTTGTTTAATAAAATGATAGATATATATCTGATGACTGAATTTTCAAAAAGTGGTTTGTAATGTAATTTTGAACCAAAGATGAACTAACCTGCTGTGAAGTGGTACAGTAACTGGTTGGTACTGATGAAGAGGCTTACTAATATGACGGCTGGTATGATTCTGGGGTATACACTGACTTGTATGTAAACTGGTATGATCCTGATGTATATACGGACAAGTATTTTGAATGGTCTGATATTGATGTATAAGTTATCATAACGGACACGCTAATGTCCCAACCTGTGCTGCCCTTTACAAGTTATCGCAAGTTTCTTCCCACAGATGTCATTAACCAAATATCATAGTTGTCTTCCTAGCCTTCGCCCAGGTCAATCACATTCAGCCAAATTACGACAGCACGCCACCTCATGCAACTAGCTGGATCAGCAGAAATGCGATCACACGGCATGATGGCATATCGTTGTTGCCACACGTCGCTGTGTCAACAAAACAATAGCTATTGCTATCGACTGTGGTCATTGCGCTATGACAACATCACAAGCGCCACAATTCTCTTCACCATGTTTAGCTGCATCAGCAAAAGCAGCTATTACAACATCAACAAGTAAACATCGTTAGCGCAAAGAACGTGTCAACGTCGCTAACCGCCAGCGGAGCAGCAGCAGCGTTATCCAACGTCGTAGGTTAGGTGGGCAGTTAGGGTAACTATTAAGTGCAGTTTTTAATGGAACTCAATAAAGAACACTTGCAATAAAGCAAAACTGGCGCCCAACGTGGGGCACGCGGCAGTAAAGAATAAAAGTTAAGTTTAATTTTTCTTTGATTAACGGCAACCAACGGCCTGCATACGAGTGGTCGTAACAATACAAGGCAAATGAAAAGTCTCAGCAATCAACAAGCAGCAAACCTAATCAAGAATTAGGAATTTAAGTTAGAGTGTTTAAGGAAAGTAATAAGAATTAAGAAAACTCTGGAAAAAAATTTTTATAAGAAAAAAAAAGTTGAAATCTTTTAAGTTCAAAGAGAAAAATTTTTTATAAAAGAGATAAATAAGAAATATATGGTGAAGAATTAAATTTCAAAGGAAAACAGCACGTAATACTACAGGGCCAATGGAAGGGTAAGTGAAGTGCTAAAGCGATTGTTGGTTCTTAGTCTAGTAGAGCAAAAGAAATTTTTTTTTTTTTCTCCCGGCGCATGTGTGAAAAGGTGCTTAACAATATGTTTAATCGGTTGAGAGTAGAAGGCGCTAGGGAAGAGGAAAAGGTCATGGACGCACAACAAGTGAGCGAGCTCATCAGAGCTGAGCTGGACAGGGCACTAGCCGCGCAAAAATTGGAATTTGAAAGGAGGATAACTCTTATCCAAGGCCATGACAAAACCCAAAATAGAAAAGTTCTCTAAGGTTACAATAAACCCGTTAGTGACGTGTGATATCACACTGGACGCCATAAAAACTCTTCCAGAGTTTTTTGGCCATCCAAGGATGGTAGTGAACGACACTACCAAGCGGTAACAATCCTTAGGAATAAAGTGCGAGGCGCTGCAGATGCAGTCCTTTCGTCCTTTAGCATGTCCTAAACTTCAACGCTATAATATCCCGTCTCGACTTCACTTACGCGGACAAACGTCCGATATATCTAATTGAGAAAGAATTGTCCACTTTGAGACAGGGTTCGATGTTCGGTCTCAAGAAAGCTCGAACGTTAGGAAACCCAACGGGCCACAGAATGCTAATAATCAAAAATCATTTAACCAAGAGCCCGCCATGGGTCAAAAGAATCCACACTATTCAGTGGGTAAACAAGGCAAACCGTCTACACAAAACTCCAGCGGTAACCATAGGCCATTTAATAGTGGTACCAGTTCAGGTCAAAGGCGCGTTGAACCAATGGAAGTGGACCCTTCCATATCCCAGTTTAAGCACCAATCTAACAGTCCCGGCCAGGACCAGAACAATAGGTCACAAGCGTATTTAGAGAAGCGGCCAGCAAATTCAGGCCGTTACACCGGACCTATGATACAACGTGTTAATCACCTGGGAGATGAATTAGGTACCAAAACAAAATATGAAAAGGAAGCCGAATAGGCAGCAGACAGTATCGAGAATGACGAGATTAATTTTTTAGGGCAAAGTCCCTCCTGCCTTGGATTCTAAGGTCAATAGGGGGGAAAGACGTCAAACTCCTTGTCGACACAGGGGCGTCAAGAAGCTACATCAAGCCCTTACCTAGACTAGTGGGAATAAAACCAGTAAGAACACCATTTTCGGTGAAATATATTCACGGGGTTACCCCCCATTAAACATAAGTGCAAAGTAAATATTTTTGGAGTGGTAGCGGATTTTTTTCTATTGCCGAATCTTACATCATTCGACGGCGTAATAAGTCTGGACTTGTTAAACAGCATGTCGAGCAAGACTTCGGAAAGGAAACAATTCTATTCATCACGAACCAAGATATAAATCACCTACAAGCGCAAGTTAAATCGGTTCCAAAAAGTGTGGTGGAGGCCTTCGTAGAAGTTATTAGTAACGTTAATGGAGTATTCGCAGACCCCAACGAGGCCCTTCCGTATAATACAAAAGGAGTGGCAACCATACGCACTATAAATGAGGACCCAGTATACTCCAGGTTATACCAATACCCATTGGGCGTTTCAGACTTTGTGAACAAAGAAATTCAGGACCTTCTATCCAACGGCATTATCCGACCGTCTAGATCACCATATAACAATCCTATATGGGTAGTTAAGAAAAAGGGCATCGATGAGAACGGCCAAGAAAAAAAGCGATTGGTCATAGACTTTCGTAAATTGAACGAAAAGACCATCAGCGACAAATACCCTATTCCTGCCATTACAGGGATATTGTCGAATCTTGGTGGAGGCAGGTTTTTCACCACTCTCGACCTGAAATCTGGGTTCCACTAAATTAACTTAGCGGAACAGGATAGAGAGAAAACCTCATTCTCCGTAAAAAACGGCAAATATGAATTTAATAGATTGGCCTTTGGCCTTAAAAACGCCCCTGGTATATTCCAGAGGGCAATAGACGACGTTCTAAGGGAGAATATTGTCTACGTGGATGATGTTATCATATTTTCAAAGGACGAGCAGCAACACTTGAAGGACGTCGAGTCCGTTTTAAGGAGTATGTTCGAAGCCAACATGAGAGTATCCGCGGAAAAACCGAAGTTTTTTCAAACTGAAGTTGAGTACCTAGGATTCATGGTCTCACGAGGGGGAATTAAAACGTGCCCAGAAAAGGTTGACACAATTCGGAAGTTTCCGGAGCCGGCTGCTCTGAGAGGGCTAAGGTAATTTATTTTATAATTTATAAAGAACTTTTCAAAAATAGCCAAACCGCTATCAAACATTTTGAGGGGAGAGTTCGGCCGAGTTACTGCAGCCCAGTCAAAAAAAATCAAGATAGAGGAACAGAAAAAGGCATTCGATACCCTTAAACAAATATAAGCATCCGAGGACGTTACGCTTACGTACCCGAATTTCACAAAACCGTTCGACCTTACAACAGATGCCTCCTCACACGCCATAGGGGCCGTTCTATCCCAAGAAGGCAAACCTATTACTATGATCTCCCGCACCTTGTCCGTTACTGAAGAAAATTACGCGACAAACGAGAGAGAACTATTGGCTATTGTCTGGGCATTGAAGACGCTTAGACACTATCTTTATGGTGTGGCCAAAGTTAAAAGTGTTTACGGATCATCAACCGTTAACCTATGCGGTGTCAGATAGGAATCCGAACTCTAAAATTAAAAGGTGGAAAGCATTTATCGATGAATGCAACGCAAGGCTAATCTACAAGCTCGGTAAAGAAAATGTTGTCGCGGATGCGTTGTCCAGAGAACATACGAATAATTTGGACACCATGAGTGTTGAGACGATTCACAGTCATCAACCAACACCATCGAAAGAACCGATAAACCGGTCAATTGCTTCCGTGACCAAATATTGATAGAGGAAGGTATAGAACCACAAAAAAGAATATTTATAATCTTTGGAAAGAAAACAAGGCACTTAATTACATATAAAACCAAAGAAGACCTAATGACGCTTCTACAGGAGGCTGTAAAGGTGGATGTGGTGAATGCACTGCAATGCGACCTACATACACTGGCGCATTTCCAACATGATTTAATCGAACTTTTTCCGACCGTTAAGTTCATGCACACAGAGAAACGCGTCACCGATATAACAGACCCTAATGAACAAGAAGAAATTATCCCCACGGAGCATAATAGGGCTCACCGAGCAGCTCAGGAGAATGTCAAGCAAATAATAGAGGATTATTTTTTTCCGAAAATGGAAAATAAAACTAAACAGTTCGTGTTGAACTGCCGCGTGTGCACTCTGGCAAAGTACGATCGCCATCCAAAAAAACAAGTTATTGCTCGTACACCAATACCAACATATTGTGGGGAAATACTCCACATTGACATCTTCTCCACCGGAGCAAAATATTTTTTGAAGTGCATCGACAAATTTTCCAAATTTGCGACAGTACTCTCACTTCGGTGCAGAACGATTGTGGATGTTAAGCCACAACTCTTACAGTTGTTGAACATGTTCTCTGGTACTAAAACCATATATTGTGACAATGAAAAGTCACTAAACTCGCATAGCGTCAAAGCTACGCTAAAAAACCATTTCGACATCGACATCGCGAACGCCCCACCCCTTCATAGTACGTCAAATGGACAGGTGGAGCGCTTTCATAGCACACTGATGGAAATAGCGCGATGCATCAAACTGGATAAGAATTTGGACGACATCGAGGAAGTAGTCCTTTTAGCTACCGTGCAATACAATCGGTCTATCCATTCAGTGACCGGAATGAAACCGATCACAATCTTCCGGTCGACAGAGGACGTAACTCATATACCATCTCATCTAAAAGAAGCTCAAGACAAAGAGCTTGATGCTCATAATAAGCGTAGGCAGGATAGGGAGTTCGACACAGGCGAGAAGGTGCTCGTCAAGAATAACAAAAGATTAGGAAACAATCTCACACCCCTCTATACATAAGCAGAAATTGGAAAAGACTTGGGCACTACGGTGCTTATAAGGAGTGTCCATAAGGACAACCTCCGCTGAAACTTTATAGCCACTAATACAAATTCATCTGTTTCAGGATCATCTTGGCATTGGTTGTAGCGATATCGGCATCGCCTTCGACAGCACGCCTAATTGACTATACCACCGCAAAATATATCCCGGTAACTGCTGGAGACGTCGTGATTTGGGAAAACTTTGGGCATATCAAACACCTCACCAATTTAACCTTGTACGAATGGCTAAGGGATGAGACATTTAATGCGACAGAGCATTTCCCGCAAACACATATGAGGAAGCTGTTGATCGCGGACATAAATCAAATCGACAGACTTTTACAGATAGTAAACACACACAAAATATAGATAAGGAGCTTGAACGCTCTCGGAACAGTACTGAAATACATTACGGGCACTCCGGATCACGACGACTTTGAAATATTAACTAACACAGCGGAGAAATTAATCGAATCACAGGAAACACAGTTCACCATCAATACAGAGGTCCAAAGGGAAATCAATGACCTCACCGTTACAGTAAATAAAATTTTGAAATCATCTAAACAAAGCGAGATAGACACGGGCCACCTTTACGATATACTTTTGGCTAGAAACAGGGCTATGATAACCAAACTAGATAATATAATCACCTCTATCACTTTTGCTAAAATTGGAATTTTGAGTCCTACTATATTAGACAGAAGGGAAATAGAATCAATATTACAAAAAGAGCACTTCATGAACCTTACGGTGGCCGATATTGCATCCTTAGCTAAGATTAGGATCGTTCAATATAATAAAGAAATTTACTTTTTGATAAAATATCCCATACCTAGGTTTAGATGTAAGAAAACTATAGTTTTACCAGTAGCCTACGGCCACCAAGTCCTACACCTACAAGAATCTACGTTAGCGACATTTTATAACCGCACCATACCAGTGAGAAATTGTAGCGATACTACCCCAACATTCTGCCTGGCGACATCAACGTCATCATGCGCACTGCAACTAATGACACGTAATACAGCTAACTGTAGCACGACATTCAATAATCTAGCACACATTGCATCAATTGGCGACGGTGTTGTTGTCACAAACGATCAAGTGGCCATCATAGAGGAAGATAACGAGTTGCCAATTACAGTAAACGGCACCTTTTTGGTGGTCTTCGATAAACAGGTAAAAATCAATTGCACCTTGTTTTAAAATGAAAATTCCACCAAACCGCTAAAACCCGAGGCAGCGTGGTCTCCTGCTATAAACCTTACCGATCACCTAGAGATTTTGAGCGCGCCCTACCTACACCATATAAACCATCAAACCCTGTAGCACATTAAACATCTGCAACACGGCATCGAGCGTAGTCACATAACGAGTTTTGCCGGTTTCGGATCACTGCTAACCATGGGACTGCTTGCATACGCATACCAACGCATACGAAGGAACAAAAAGAAGGTCTCTAAAACCAAATTCTTCAAAGCGGCAATCGAGAGCGTTGTGAAGAGGCCCGCGGACGTCCCTCACTTAGAGGGGGAAGAGTTATCATAACGGACACGCTAATGTCCCAACCTGTGCTGCCCTTTACAAGTTATCGCAAGTTTCTTCCCAAAGATGTCATTAACCAAATATCATAGTTGTCTTCCTAGCCTTCGCCCAGGTCAATCACATTCAGCCAAATTACGACAGCACGCCACCTCATGCAACTAGCTGGATTAGCAGAAATGCGATCTCACGGCATGATCGCATATCGTTGTTGCCACACGTCGCTGTGTCAACAAAACAATAGCTATTGCTATCGACTGTGGTCATTGCGCTATGACAGCATCACAAGCGCCACAATTATCTTCACCATGTTTAGCTGCATCAGCAAAAGCAGCTATTACAACATCAACAAGTAAACATCGTTAGCGCAAAGAACGTGTCAACGTCGCTAACTGCCAGCGGAGTAGCAGCAGCGTTATCCAACGTCGTAGGTTAGGTGGGCAGTTAGGGTAACTATTAAGTGCAGTTTTTAATGGAACTCAATAAAGAACACTTGTAATAAAGCAAAACTTATATGATGACCAGTATGTCAACTAATTTATTGCTGATGCAGAGACTGACTAGTAAGCCAATTGGTATAGTGCTGATGCAGATGCGGACAATTTCCATCTCGTAGGACATCGCCGTGTTAAACTACCAGTTGCTGATATGGTAAAATTACAGAACTCGACCTAGTTGGGCAGGTTTGGCAAACTAGTATATAACTAGTAGAATTGAGTGTAGGGTATGAACATGCATTCACATTTTGTATGTGTGTATGTTTGCGTGTACAAATATGTGCCCGTCAAAAATTTGAGGACTAGGTGTATAATTTGACTAAGATTTAAAGCAAATGCGAATCGACCTGGTTACGGGCATGGTTACATGTTATGCTGTCTTGGACCATGTTGAATGTCAAACGGCTTTTTACGTCAACTTTATCGTGGGTGGTCGGCCATTTGGCTGAGTCTAGGGCACTGCCAACTATACACCAATAATGATGAGAAGTTTACAAATCATTTTCAAAAATATTATTATTAGGTGTTTCTAGAAAATAAAAAAGGCTGTTTTACAGCTTAGAAGAAAATCTTAGTTATATAGAAGCATTAACGATGTGTTTATCGTTCGATATGCTAGTACGATCTTTTTTTCTTTCTTGTTTATTTATGATTATAAATAATATAATTTTGGCAGGAATATGCTACATACCAGTGAGAAACAGCTTACAATTTTTAATGAAATATATATTGATAAAATTACAAGCTATCGTCTAAAAAAAGCCTTTTTCAAAGTCAACATTTTCGCCAAATTACGTTTCGACAAATCAGTTTTCGTTCGAGTTATGGCATAAAAATTATGTGGAATAATCCCTATAAAAGGGGCTGGGCTACTCATATTTCCGACAATTTATATTTCCGAATTACTTCGAGCACGAACATTTTCAAAGTGAAAGAGAAATTATATAAATCTATTTTACTCAAAGCTATTACACAAAACTGCTTACAAATTAAAGTGGGCGTGGTCATGGATTATAAGAGTAACCTTTTTGCCGAGTTTCGTTTCGATATTGTCAATTAAATTCAGATATTTGGTTTATTATAAAAGATAATGTTTACAAAGTAGATATTAAATTTCGTTAGTATCTCAGTCGCTCGTGTTACTTGCTCAGAGCTTGCTCCGAACTTCCGTTTATCTTCGCGTTCCAACACTTATTGCCTTACTAATATTTGTAAAATTGATTTAATCAAAAAATTCAGAAATTTCCAAAACAATGTACTTGGCGCTTTCATTTTAATGTAAACATTAAATTTCATACTTAGATTAGTATTAAGTGATGAGTAACCAAGTTACTTGTATTTTTGAAAATATTCGATATATAAAAACTGTTCGTGGCTATCATCAGAATTCGCCCATTTGACATAGCGATGGGAGATGAGTGCCAAGGAACCTACATACCAAATTTCATTAAGATATCTCAAAATTTACTAAATTTATCGTGTTCACAGAGACGGACGGAAGGCCATGGCAGTTATATTATATTCCAAATAATATCTACATATATATACATTTTTTTCAGTCAATTGTCAGGCAACATCTATAACAACAAATAATGCTTCATTTATTTGTAACTAGCAACCCGCCCCGGCTTCGCACGGAAATAAAATATAAGACCTATGTCACACACTGAAAAAATGATTAAAATCGATCCCGTAGTTTTGATTTATTCATTACTGCCCGTGGCCCACACGCGTTACATCCCACGGGTTATTAATAACATACATACATACATACGTCCGAAATTTAATTATGCGAGAGATTCGTACATATGTACTTAAATACATACGGACCGAGTTCTTTCACCATACGATCTAATCCAACATGAATGAGGTGGGGTGAGATTCCCGCATAACTTCTAATGTTTCATTCGGTTGACAGCGAACAAACACACAAACAGCTTTTTTTGGAAAAAGTGCTGCTTTTGTTTAAACAAGTTTGGTTAAATAAGATATGAATCAACTATTTTTTTTTGACGCAGAACGAAAGTAAATATTTCAAAGTTTAACTTCAAGTAAGTTTCATTTTAATCGGTGGATTCTTGTATGATTTATGGCTGTGTAAACAAAAAATTTATGGGTTTTTACCACATTTTGTCAGATTGCCACGCCCCTTTTATATATTTCTTTACATTATAATGACATAAACCTTTCTCTTCAACCAATCTATCTATTAAAAAAACCGCATCAAAATCCGTTGCTTAGTTTTCAAAATTTAAGCATTTAAGGCATCCCTCTGACTTTGTTTTATAATAGGTAGTGATAGTGATGTACATATATCAAAACGTTCAGGATGAAAAGAAAAATATCCGGGCAAGTAGCTAATACCCCACTACAAAAGCGAAGTTGTTATCTTTGTTCCGTCCCACCCGAACTTAGACTTCCTTACTTGTTATATATATTTTTTTTACGCACACAAGGCATATTACTTCATTCGGCATAAACGAATTGAGATATATAATAAATACTAGAGGACCAGGCAGACTTTTCCTGCCTATAGACATGAATTAAAAATTTAATTATACTAGAGATTCGTACATATGTACTTACATACATACGTACCGAGTTCTTTCACCATACGATCTAATTCACCATGAATGAGGTGGGGTGAGATTCCCGCATAACTTCTAATGTTTCATTCGGTTGACAGCGAACAAACACACAAACAGCTTTTTTTGGAAAAAGTGCTGCTTTTGTTTAAACAATTTTGGTTAAATAAGATATGAATCAACTATTTTTTTTTGATGCAGAACGAAAGGAAATATTTCAAAGTTTAACTTCAAGTAAATTTCATTTTAATCGGTGTATTCTTTTATGATTTATGGCTGTGTAAAGAAAAAATTTATGGTTTTTTACCACATTTTGTCCGATTGCCACGCCCCCTTTATATATTTCTTCACATTATAATGACCTTCCTCTTCAACCAATCTATCTATTAAAAAAAACCGCATCAAAAGCGGTTGCTAAGTTTTCAAGATTTACGCATTTAAGACATCCCTATGACTTTGTTTTATAATATGTAGTGATGTAAACAAAAAATGTATGGGTGTTTACCACATTTTGTCCGATTGCCACGCCCCCTTTATATATTTCTTCACATTATAATGACATAAAATTTCCTCTTCAACCAATTTATCTATTAAAAAAAACCGCATCAAAATCCGTTGCTTAGTTTTCAAGATTTAAGCATTTAAGATATCCCTATGACTTTGTTTTATAATAAGTAGTGATAGTGATGTACATATATCAAAACGTTCAGGATGCAAAGTAAAATATCCGGGCAAGTAGCTAATACCCCACTACAAAAGCGAAGTTGTATATCTTTTTCGATATTCATACCTTTCATGAACATGAAATGTTTGTACGTATACTGAAATGATCAGGAGGATGAGCTGAGTAGATGTAGCCATGTCCGTGTCTCGATACGTCTATCTGTCTGTCCGTCTTTCTATTTGAACGCAAATACGAACTGAAAGTATTAAAATAGACCTGCGTAAATTGGGATGTCGTAAAAAATCACTACTAGGTATATAATTTTCCGTCCTACCCGAACTTAGACTTCCTTACTTGTTATATCTATTTTTGTTACGCACACAAGGTATATTACTTCATTCGGTATAAACGAATCGAGATATATAATAAATATGTATATCAAAACGTTCAGGATGAAAAGTAAAATATCCGGGCAAGTAGCTAATACCCCAATACAAAAGCGAAGTTGTATATCTTTTTTGGTATTCATACCTTTCATGATCATGAAATGTTTCTATGTATACTGAAATGATCAGGAGGATGAGCTGAGTCGATGTAGCCATGTCCGTGTCTCGATACGTCCATCTGTCTATTTGAAAGCAAATACGAACTGAAAGTATTAAAATAGACCTGCGTAAATTGGGATGACATAATACATCACTACTAGGTATATAATGTTCGGTTCCACCCGAACTTAGACTTCCTTACTTGTTTTTTATTAAATTGAATTTGTTTTTAAATATATGAAAACTTCTTATCTTGAGTTCTTTTTAATTTATAAGATTTTTAACCTAATATTTTTCGGTTTATGACCTCTATTTTGGAGTGAGAAAACCAAATTTTTTCAATAAATTGCCAGAAAATTATTCCAGCTTACCAAAACAAAATACGTAAAGCAAATACGTACATAGCTCTATGAATTTTTTAAGAAATTCACTTTTTTCTCAGTAATATTCGACTTAATAATATTACAGTAATCATATATATCACAACCCAATTCCGTCGGAACGAGAAACTCGATAGAAATCTTGAAATATATCGGAGTTCGGTAGATAATTTCGAAAAATTTCATTACTTCTATCGGGTTTTTCCGATGAGCCGGGATGGCTGATAGACCCTATATTTAAAATACAAAAAGCGCAAACAGAGTGGTTAGAAATCGTGTTAATTTTCATGAAGATATCAACTATTTTCTTCTTCAAATATTTTAATTTGCAAAAGGGCAGACATACGAGGTGTGTTCAAAAAGTATCGCGAATTTTGAATTTTCGCTGGTAACGTATATTCGAATTTCGAATTTTTTGTGGCGTTATGTTGGTACTCATGTCTCTCACTTATGCCGACAAGCTCGGCCATTTTGAATGTTCAGTTAATTGTTGACAGCTGCTTTGCTTGCACGTGTTTTGGATCGTCTTCGATTTTTACCTATTCAAAAAAATGGATCAAAGAACCTGTATCAAATTTTGTGTGAAAAACGAAATTAAGTGCGCGGATGCATTCCGAATGTTGAATGTGGCATACGGAGAAGCTACCTTGGACCGAAGCAACGTTTATCGGTGGTACAAAATGTTCTCAGAAGGCCGAGAAGATGTGCAAAGAAGAACAAAAATTGGCTTTTGCACCACGATAACGCCCCTGCTCACGCATCGTTGCTTGTGCGCGACTTTTTGGCCAAAAACAACACACTAATGATGCCGCAGCCACCGTATTCCCCAGATCTGGCCCCCTGTGACTTTTTCTTGTTCCCTAAACTGAAGAGGCCCATGAAAGGACGACGTTACGCTTCTCTTGACGAGATAAAGACGGCATCGAAGGAGGAGCTGAACAAGATACAAAAAAATGATTTTTTGAAGTGCTTCGAAGATTGGAAAAACCGTTGGCACAAGTGTATAATATCTCATGGGGATTACTTTGAAGGGGACAAAATAGATATTCATGAATAAATAAATAATTTTTGAAAAAACACAAAATTCGCGATACTTTTTGAACACACCTCGTATAACTAGGACCCTTAAATATGTAGACAAAATTTGACCAGTTAAGATAAAAACCTTCCTTAAAAATCAACATGAAATGTGTTTTAAATATGGCTAAGTTGTGGTAAGGGAAAAAAGCAAGAAAACCATAATATGTTAAAGTTGTAATTTTCTCCTACTAAATGGACCTCAAAAAGATAGATCTAAAGGAAAAACTTACAACACTGCCTGTATACCAAGGGAAACAAATTTTAAAATGGCAACCGTCTTCCACCCATATTGAGAAATTTGCAAAACTTAAAAATTAACATTTCATTCATTTTCAAAAGGCATATGGATATGTATGTATACTAGAGTGGGTTGATTTATAGGGGAGGGAAAAAAGTGAAAAATCGCCATAGCGGAAACTGTTCTAAGGGTCATTTTAAGCAACTTTGCTGCAGAAACTATAGGTCTAAAGTTGGGTTGGAACCCCCGGAAATCGCGTTGAAGTTTCATAGTTAGGTGATGAAAATTTTTGTATGCGACCTATCACGCTGTGGGACAGTGAGCATTAACTTTTTACGGGACATACCTTTAGTTGTAGTTCTAGTCAAGCACACAGAAACTACACAGCGAGAATTTCAAATACATGGTCAACATCTGCAAATAGGGGGCAAAAACCCCTTTTGTATTGTTTGATGCATACTTTACCAAACACACTGAAAGTTGGTGGAGTTTGTGAGTATGGCATAGTGTGACAAAAAATTAAATTGGAACTACTTTTATCGAAGCCTACATATCGCACGTTCTGTTGTAAAAAAAGGTCAACCTTTCCGGAATTTCCCCACAGACGCAAGGGTTTACTTTTAATTCACACTTGCACTTCCCGATAAAAAACAAATAATCAGCAGATTCTGTCAAACTATTGAACGCAGTTTTATTTCTCAATTCACTTTGATACTGTAGTATTAGTCGGTTTAGTTTTAATATTATACTTTTTGTGTTCATTAAATCAATACAGAGTTCTTTCCATATTTCAATTATTTTTTTTGATACGAGAGGAGTGACGTATTTATAAACGAACTTTTTTCCCTCTTTCTTCGCGCGGTTGGACAACAAAAAATAATATTTTAACACTTCACGCTTGGTGGGTAAATTAATACCACTAAAGCTTTGAGGTTCACCCAAAACACTAAAATTAAAATCTTGGACACTTATGGCATTAGATGTATTTTTATTTTCCAGGTTAACAAATTATGTATGAACTTAAACTGGATAGATGAGACAAGGATCCACTTTTTTGTTTTCACTCGGTAGTTCCACTAAAACGGCACTAATCACAGCGATAATCAGAGTATTCTCACACTTTTTCAAGTAACAAAAATTTCGAATTTGAGACAAATGTTTACGAGCAACTAAGAATTTATATGATGTATTCACGTAAGCCTACTTATCCGGCTATCTAGTAATTTATATTATTTATATAAAATGAAGTGCCAAAGTAGACCTACGCGAGCCTTACACCCTTCCGTTTTCCGTCTCATATTTTTGGGGATATCTCCGAAACAAGCTGAGATATTGAAACTTATCACATTGATTATGAAATCACTCGTAACCACCTTTCGTTTCATACCCATATTGGACTTACACATTTTTGGTCACCCCTGGTCCATTTATTGGTCGATAACTCAGTAACCGGTCGAGTTATTGAAATAAGGGATACCTTCAATTTTAAGTTGACCGTCTACTAATAAATGACGAAAGATTCATTTAATTCCATTCAGCAGTTTTCGAGTGATGCGACCATAAACATTTAGACAGACAGGCAGACGGACAAAAATTCTAAAAACGGTTGATTTGGATTCTATTGGGTTAATAATGATTGACCGTATCAATTTTTTTGGAATATCTGCAATGTACAGACATCGACCTGTTAAAGTTTCAGATATATCTTTCAAACAACTAAAAGGGGGGTTTTGCCCCCTATTTCCAGATGTTGACCATGTATTTGAAATTCTCGCTGTGTAGTTTTTATGTGATTGACTAGAACTACAACTTAAGGTATGTCCCGTAAAAAGTTAATGCTCACTGTCACACAGCGTGATAGGTCGCATACAAAAATTTTCAATACCTAACTATGAAACTTCAACGCGATTTCCGGGGGTTCCAACCCAACTTTAGACCTATAGTTTCTTCAGCAAAGTTGCTTAAAATTACCCCTAGAACAGTTTCCGCGATGGCGATTTTTCACTTTTTAAATCAACCCACTCTAATGTATACTCATAATGGTGGAAATATTTTCTGAAGCTGTAGCGCTCAGGTATGGTATTTGACAGCGCAGATGTAAGCGTATCAGGTAGGACGCGTGCGTTCCATGGTTCGAGTACAGGCTCCGGACAATTAATTTTGTTTTTATAAAATTGAATTTCTTATCTTGACTTTTGAATTTATTAAGTTTTTAAAGCAATATTTTGCTAAAACCAACCTTTTTCAAAAAGGCCGCAGAAAATTACTATAACTAACAAAATATGTGAAATAAATACTTACATAGTTTTAAAAAAATTTTTTTTAAGGAATTTACCTTTTCTGAATAATATAGGACTTAGGGTAAACTTATATGCACACCCATATGAAATAATAAGTTGAGGTCATTTATATAATGATATAACCAATTATTCAGTTTCGCGTTTGTTTCAATATTTTTAGAAAGCATCACTTATATGGGGTTCAGGTCATCAGCACTTCCGCCGATAGATAATTTGGATAAATTACGTTATTTCTATGGGGTTTCAAGTTGACAAGGAATTGTTGATAGACTCCATATATAAAATACAAAAGCCGAAAACACAGTTTGTAGCTATTTTAATATTATATTTACTAAGTGGTTAGAAATCGTTCAGATGAGAAACTTCCTTAAAATTCAATATGAAATATCTTTATATGTGTCTAAATTATGGTTAAGGAAAAAAACTAGAAAACCATCATATGCAGAAGTTGTAATTTTTCCCCGCTAAATGGGTTTCAAAAAAGCCAGATCTAAAGGGAAAATTGCTAAATCGACAGCACTCTCTGTATATAAAAAAACCAAATGGAAACCTGCGTCATGTTCATATTGAGAAATTTGAGGATATTCATTCATTCATTTTCAAATAAAATAAAATCCTAACTATGAAATATTTTCATTCTCCGCTCATTGAGCACATTGAGTTAAGGTAATGGCATCGGTGCGTCTCAACTCATATTTCATTTGCTCTGCAAACGGTAGAAATATTTTCATTCTCTTGCTCATAAAGCAAATTGAGTTAAAGTACACATCGGCGTCTGTCCAACTTGATTTTGAGCAAGAGTTGCCCTCCCTTATACTGAAATCTTAAAAAAAAAAATAGAAATCGTTTGTGCATACAGCAGTAGCGGGGTGGGAAGCGTCTCGGGTGGGACGCGTGCGTTCTAAGGTTCGAGCACAGATTCCGGTCAACTGTTTTATTTTTTTATTAAAGAGAATTTTTTTTAAATATATGCATACTTCTTATCTTTACCTTTTTTATTTTATTAAATTTGTAATTAAACTCTAAGCTTTCTTACTATTTGTGACCTCTATCTTGGAGTAAAAAAATCTAAGCTTTTACAAAAAACTGCCAGAAAATTATTCAAATTTACCAAAACTCAAATTCTTACATAGTTTTATGATTTTTTCTAAGAAATACAATTCTTTTTGAATAATATACGACTTAGGGTGAGCACAAACTCGAACCCTAAACAGATGTAGATCAAATTTGACCTGATGAGAAACTTCTTTAAAAATCAATATGCAATTCCTTTTTTAATATTCTAACTTGTGGTTAAGGAAAAAATGACAGAAAACCGTCAAATCTTAAATACATACCTATGTAATTTTCAAAAAAGCCAGATCTGGCTAACATTCCAAGGTTCGAGCCCAGGCTCCGAACAACTTTTTTAAATATGTATATGAAAACTTCTTATCTTGATTTTATTTTTTAATTTATTATATTTTTAACACTATATTTTTCTGTCATACACATTGCAAAAAAACGCCTGAAAATGTTTCCAGTTTATCAAAACAAATTACTTAAAAAAATACCTACATAGCTTCATGAATTTTTTAAGAAATTAAATGTTTTCTCAATAATATTTGACTTACGGTAAACATATATGTAGCCCCTTTTCTATATCACAACCCAATTCCGTCGGAACGGAGTTTTCCGATGAGACAGAATGGCTGATAGACCCAATACTTAAAATGCAAAATCTTAAATTTTCTATTTACGGAGTGGTTAGGAATCGTGTTAATTTTCCTGATGACATCAACTATTTTCTTCTTCAAATATTTTAATTTGTCAAAGCGCAGACATTAAAACCGCACGCTTACATATGTAGACTAAATTTGACCAGTTAAGATGATAACCTTCCTTAAAAATCAACATGAAATATGTTTTAAACGTGTCTAAGTTGTGTTGAAGGAAAAACGCCAGAAAACCATCAATTCATTGTAGTTTTCTCCCTTAAATGGACTTCAAAAAAGCCTGATGTAAAGCAAAAATTAAATAAAAACCAATATGAAAACCGGCGTCAAGCTAATATTGAGAAATTTGTGGCCTACAAACCACTGCTAACCACATTTTCCAAAATTACCAATACATACGCATTTTTAGTTTCACAAATTTCCAAAATATTGGAATGGTTTTGTTAACCTTACGCGACAAAAAAAAAATTGTTCTAAATTACATTAAAATATGTGCCCATAATTACCAAATATCTATTCTAGGGTTAATGTGCACAAGATTTGTGAAAAAGAGAAAACCTTGCTGATTTTGTAATATTCATTATTTTATGAGTGCAAATGAAAAAACATGAGATATTGTAAAATATCCCAAAAATCAAATTTCAGCGCCATTTGTTAAAAAAATTTTCAATTGATTGGAAAACCAAAAATTAAAACTTCTTAAAGCAAACTTTTATTTAATATAAAAAAAAAATTTTGGGAATAATCCAGCAATTTGCAGAAAACGACAACCGACAGCAAACAAGGTATGTATGTAATTAAGTTTTACCATGTATTTAATATTTAGCCAACAATATTGGCTGAAGATCAAATGACTATTCGGTAATTCTCTACGAGAGGACGCAACCGCTAAACAATGTCCAAAAATGTCCGGAGAGGTGTCAAAAGACACATTTTGACCTCCGCATCAATGATCCAAAAGCCGAAATTAGATTTTATATTTATGTTAAGATGTATTTGCAATCAAAGTTAAAAAATTTCTGCCATTTTATGAAGTTCTTGTAAGCCCACATTTTGTTATTCCGTTAAATATAAAATTCAATTTCCCGAGGTCAAAATGCGTATTTTTACACAGCTTTTTGTGCGTTGTTTACCAGTTGCGTCATTTCGTATAAAATAACCAAATGGTAATTTGACTTGAGCATTTATGAATAGCAATAACCATGTAGCTGTTGCGATAAATGCACTGCAGTCATCCATTATATTGCTACCAAATACCACTTAAGGTTCTCATTCACCTACTACATCAGCATTCCCACAACAGCCGGTTCTATCGTACCACATTGACCGGATCTGCTGCGTCTGCCCCGTTCAATGTTTCGTATGTAAACGATGGCTGCACAAAACAAGCTTCTCCGAGCTAATTCCCTCAACACACAGACCCTATAGTTTCTTCAATACTTTTGTGTCCACTTGCTATTCACGACCCAGGAAATCCCGTGGCTAACGTCGATCTAGTATGGCACCGCCACTTATTCCAGATACAGTCTCCACGACTAGCATCACTAGCACTGCTCCGCAAGTAGTGTGGAATTCCCGCTGTCGCCCGCGTCCCCTCCCCGCAACCACCCCACACGCCCGCTCACAGCTACCTTTTACGTAGCACTTCCACCATGAATGTGGAACGCTATAAACTGCAATTTTTCTTTCAGCACTTGCAAAAATATAAGTCAAAACTACAGAGCATCAGGAGGCAGGCAAAGATGGTGCCACTACTAAAGCCTGGCAAGCCAGGACTGTATTAGTAGCTCTTAACCTGCCGAAATTATCTGAGTGGTGGGAACTCATCGGTTGAATTCAAAGGCGAACAATACCTAAACAAAGCTTCCCTCTCCACCAGAAGGTGTCCCGATCATCGTAATAAGCTGTGCTCAAGCATAAACGCTTACCTCCCATCCTTGCCCGTTTGCTTCGCTAGGCGAAATCTGTCATTGTCACAAAATCTTAGGGATCACGTTTGATAAAATGTTCAACTACAGCGCTCATGTAGCCCCAATTGCCAATAAAGTCCAAAATTCTCAAATCACTGGCTGGCAGCACTTGGGGGGACAAGACAAAGGAATGTTACTGGAAACGTACAAGGCAATTGGCTAGCCGGTTCTGAGCTACACGACGCCAATATGGTCGCCGGGGTTAGCAGACAAACATTGGAGGATGTTGCAGGCCTGCCAAAACACCGCACTCATAACTGCTGGATGCCTCCTTATGTCATCTAAACACGATCTACACAGCGAGGCTAAAATGCTCTGTATTAAAGAGCATCGCAAGATGTTGACCAGGCAATTCCTGTTCAACTGCTGCAACCCGCATCACCCGAACAGACGTCTACTCAACGAAAATCCGCATCGCAGGAGAATAAGGACACATTTTCGTAAACACTATGGGCCGGTTTCACCAGCTCGACTTAACAAAGAGCGAAATTGGTTGCGAAGGTTTGCCACTGTCAGCCAGAACTCTTCTGGGAACAAGTAGAGAAAAAGTTGAATTAAAATTAATTCCAGGTAGTGAATTTCTCTACATCGGTATTGAATTCTACTTGAAAAGTAACGAGTACAATTATTTAGAGGAACAAGAAGAAGTCAATATGATAATAGATGGTTTGCAGTTATTTAAAAGCTCAAACAGAAGTCTTTGGCCAATTTTGGGGTCTGTTGTGGGTAGTAATTTCGACCCCTTCACAATAGCCTGCTTCTCTGGGATGAGCAAACCAGAAAATGTCAATGACTTTTTAAGAGTCATTTAAGTCATCACACTTCTGAATTTAGACAAGTGAATTTGCTAGAAACTGCAAACTTTGGTATGGTTTCACAGGTTCCTGTAAAGCCTATGCATTTGGTTGACTTAGGTGTAACTAAAAAATTATTTCAGTTAATTGTAAGGAGAGGAAACGTTACGCAAAGGAATCAAAAGCTTTCGTTTCTAAATAGATTCATTCCCTCAGAATTTTGTAGATTAAGCCGAGACCCCGATCAGTTAAATAATTGGAAGTCAACTGAATTCCGGCAATTTCTTTTATATCAGGTCCATTTGTTTTAAAAGATTTCATTCCAGATGATTTGTATTACCATTTTAATTTATTACATGCCGGTATTCGATTTCTTTCTTGTGAGAAATGTTATAACGTGGAGTCGAACGTCGCTAATGAATTGTTAAAAGAGTTTGTTACTGTATTCGGGGTTATTTATGGCGAACACTTAATAAGTTATAATATTCACGGTTTATTGCATCTTTGTGATTGCGCTAAACAATTTGGTCCTTTAGACAGTTTCTCTGCATATAAATTAGAAAATTTTATGCAATATTTAAAGAAAATTATTAATAAGCCTAATCAAATTTTGCAGCAAATGTATTTAAGAATTCTTGAAAAAATGGATGTTGTTGCAGGTTCTACCAAAGTTTCTAGAAGGGGGTCGCTTATAATAAATTTTAAAAAACAAAAAGATAGTTTTTTTCATAGGTATAAGGGACCAATTAAAATTGTTGGAGAAGAACAAGGATCCAGCAATTTTAATGCATTCCTTATATCTAACTTACAAAATTATTTTTCAGAACCTATAGGGTCAATGCTTGCTTTAGGTATTTTAGTAGGTGTGATGACTAAGATATGGTAACAGCATTGCACAAATCTACAAGTAAGTTATGTCGGCATCCCTTTCTCTTCCTTCTCTCTCTAGCTCATAGGCTTTTGACACTCACTCACATGTCAAACTAGCGTTTGACACTCATTCGTGGCTGGGTTGCTGGTCAGCTAACAATGAAGGGATGCAAAGGCTTAGTGCAAAAATGGACTGAATTTTACAGCTGGGCTGTCATAGTTAATTTCTTTTACTGAGTTTAGTATCAAAAGGTGTTTATAAATTTGGAAAATAACTAATAATAAGCCCTAACTGAATAAAAATAAACGGCAATTCTATACGACCGTGCTAAAACACGTCCAAAATTATCGGGAAAGGTATCAGAGGACGCGCTTTGACCTCGGAATCAATAATCCGAAAGCGGAAACTCGATTATACATATATATCAAGAGATATTTGCAATCAAAGTTCAACATTTTCTGTCATATTCATGTGGTTTTTGTAATCACACATATTGGGCGTTCCGAAATGTGCAGAAGTGAGTTTTTTGCAGAAATACTGAGGATCGCGTAGCCGGTGTTGGGCCGGCTAAGGGTAATTTTTTGTGAAGCGCTGCCGAAGGCTGCCTTTGCAGAAAGGTGTTCTGCATATAAATACCATCGACCAGGCCCCCCGTTTGGGATCGGAACTAGACCATTTTTGGGTTTTTTGCCAATAACTTTTCAGTGAAATAAAATATTTTCCGCTTTCGAATTATTCATACCGTGGTCAAAACGCGTCTTTTGATACCCTTCACGATATTTTTGAACGTATTTTACCAGAATTACCGTTGTTTTCGTTGTTAATAAAGTTATTTCCATCTAATTATATGATTAACTAATTACAAAATATCTGGACTATTTGCAATAACTTTTCGTATGGTAATATTACTGAAAAATACCTCTTTACCATGGAAAAACAGTTCAGTAACTGCGAACTTGTGAAGCCGCCCCAACTATTATTTTTTAAAGTAGTTTTGTTTGTTTGAATAAAAAGTTAAACTTATTAATTTTATTTGTAAATATTGCGTCAGAATGCGTTTCACGGCATTTCTATGCATATACAAATACTGACCCAAATAAATTATGTTGAACCCAACGGAAGTTCAACAACATATATCGTATCTGCTTACATTTGTCACCCAATTACTCAACTCGTCACATTGACCAACGCACGTCTCGATCAGCATGACTGATCAACAGTATCGGTTTGTCAATGTGACCTACCGACTTATTGCTGACATTGCATACAATGTAAATACTTTTAGTTTGTAAGTATTAGTGTAATTATGTATAAGTATGTAATGTAAGAAATTGTATAAAGGAGAAATATTTCAATAAAGAATAATCAATTGACTTTATGCTAACCATCAGCGCAGCTCAATTAAGTAAAAACAATCATTATATGGCGATCCTGCCAGTTTATTAAAAAGGATCCTGCCATTATCGAACAACGTTTTCGGAACATTACTTATATCCTGCAAGCGTCGTAACTAAGCGAAAAATTTGCAAAAAAAAAAATTTTGCGAAACCGATTAAAAGACAGGGACGCAGTATTTTTTATTACTGATCCTGTCTGACACAGTCATTCATTAGCCTATAATTCCATTGTACCACGAATGGCAACGCCAAAGAACGTGCTGTAACCACTGATTCAGTACCGACTGTAATATTACGTGAGCACGAATCACATCATGGACATAGTCATAAGCATGGAAATGTTCACTCACTGAACACGGTTGTTTGGATGGGCGATGGATTGCACAACTCCACCGATGGCATGGTAATAGGGGCAGCATTCGCAGATCCTTACAAGAAAAAGATTGTTATTACAAATGGTCAAATTCGTTTGAAGTGTCATTTGAAATTGATGTGCCGAAGACAAGGAAACTGGCAGCATGACTGGCAGCAAGACTGGCGGCGATTTAAGTATATTTAGAATAATTTGAGCACGCCTCACGGCCGCTAGACCAATAGCAAAATTTTATTTTGCTTAGGGAAAATATAAAAAAAAAAAAAAAAAATTTAAGAATACAAAAATTAAGAGCTTATAGCGTAGTTCCGCATTTTGATTAGAACAAATTTTTATTATTATCGAGTAAATTGGAAGGCCGAAATATATTTTCTTAATTTCGATCAAAAATCCCCTTAAATGAAAAAAACAGGGCAACTTTAAATTATAATAAAATAAAGAAACTAGTTAATCCTCTTTAAAGATAGTTAAGAAAGAAAGACCACCCCCCCAAAATGGATAGCGCATTCCCCGACTACCTTGACTACGCGGCAATCAAACGCCCTGTTGATAACTTAGAGTGTGAAAGCACAGTCGAGGCACGCACCGACACTCGTAAGTCACGCCCTCGCGAGAGTAGAAGAGCAATTAAAAATTACATTACTTATTCATAAACTCGATCAGTTGGGCTTCCAGCCGGGTCTCAATCGCTGGATCTCTTCTTACCTTAGTGACAGGACACAAAGAGTAATGTTCAAAAATTTAGTATCCGATGTCATTTATGTCTCTTCGGGGGTTCCTCAAGGAAGCCATCTTGGCCCGATTCTGTTCTTGTTGTTTATAAATGATATTTCTACAATAATAAAATTTTTAAAAATGTTAATGTATGCCCACGACGTAAAGCTTTTCATGTCATTCGCGTCATTTGAAGATAGAAATAAGCTACAATCAGATCTAGATGCACTAGTTACTTGGTGCGATTTAAATTATATGCCACTTAACCTTAAAAAATGTAAACACATGGGTTTTTCGCGTGGAATTTCTCAGCCGGCTTCCTATACAATTAAAAATTATAGTCTTGAGCAAGTGTATGATTTTGTTGACCTGGGGGTTACTATGGACTATAAACTCAGTTTCAACCGCCATATTAATACAACAGTCAATAAGGCTAGAGGTGTCCTAGCATTCGTTAAACGATGGTCTAAAGAATTTAGCGACCCTTATGTAACTAAAGCCCTCTTCACTACATTAGTCAGACCGATACTTGAATATGGTTCTATAATTTGGAACCCGCGTTACCAGGTTCATGTAGATCGCCTTGAATCAGTTCAAAAACAATTTTTACTATTTGCCTTAAGAGATTTTCATTGGGATCCCTCGTACAATCTGCCACCCTATACGAATCGTTTAAAACTCATTAATCTACACACACTTTCTAGTCGGAGGGAAATGCTTGGAATTATTTTTATGATTAAATTGCTAAATGGTTCACTATCCAGCCCATTTCTTCTAAGTGAAGTGATCTTCAATGTACCGTCTCGTCCTTCAAGGCATTTTAAACCTCTAGTCTTAAAACAGTGCCGAACCAATTTTCAGTTAAATGAGCCTTTTCGCTGTTTGTGTCAAGATTATAACTCTCTTTCTGGTAGATTTGATATTTCAGACTCGCTTTTCAGCATAAAAAAATCAATCCTTTCTGTCCTAAATTCATAGCTACTAATTGTTTTTTATTCTTTGACTTCTATTTTAACTTTTAACAATAATTTTATTCTGTTAACTAGTTATTTCTTAATGTATAATCTATCCTATATCTACTTTACTTAGCTGATGAGGTTTTCTCTGTAGCTGAGCAGTTTTAGATCTCGACGATTAACAAACCAAAGCCTTTCAACGATTCGGCACGAACGAATAATCCGCGCGTTATGCGGATGCGCCCCTCGCGCCGGTCGGGCGGGATATGGTGGGTAATCCGTTGGGAATTATTATTATTATTATTATAAAATTCGCTGTATGAGCCTAATCTTAAGATTCATCGGAATAGACAGAGTGGCTACAATTGAGGATTACTATAATCACTATAAAACCCTAGAGTCGTAAACTGTCGCCATCATTCGAGCGTGCGAACGCCTGGGCACATTGTAAATAAATTAAAATGAAACAATGACAAGAAACATATTACACATTATCAAAAAAAAACAAAATTATAATAAAAATAAAAAATACTAAATCATACCACAATGGGTGAAAGTACATTAAAGATTGAGATTTATTTATTTCTCATCTCCTTTTCCAATCAACTCAATATTAAGCCATGCTCTTCAGAAAGCACTAATTATTTGGAAAAGGACAAGAACAAAACCAGAAGGTAAATTTTCGCCTTATTGGTGGAAAAATGTAATGAAATAAAAACAAGGAAAAGGGAAACAGTTGTCAAATACTTAATAATAATAATAACTAATAATAACTCCCAAAGAGGCAAAGCAAATGTTTCCTTTAGACAGACTAGTACACCCGTTATTCAAATGCAATATAGAAGAAGAAATGGCAACTTCTGTTCAGAAATATTTTCATATTAATTTCAACAAATTTTTGGTGAAAAATTGAAATAAAGTAAAAAACAGAGACTTCTTTCCGTTTTTTCCAAAAATGAAAAACAAAAAGGCACCATCAATATCACCAGAGTTCGATGGCAAACCCAGAAACTTATCCCGTTTTCTGGATGCCTTTAATATATCCAACCAAATCAAAGACAGTCACGAGGTTACCCCGATATTCATCGAGAGAAATGCCTCTAAAAGCATGCAAATAACGAAAAGTCCAGTACTAGTACTAAATAAAAAACAAAATAATATTAATAATATAAAAAGTCACAAAGAGAACAATAAAATAAAAATGTGTAGCGCTATATAAATATGAAATAAACGCTCAAGTTAAGCGTGTGACAAGAATTGATTCTTAATTGGAAATTCTTTTCTTTTTATACAAAATTTCTTACTAATACTTACAAGCTACAAGTGTTTACATGTTATGCAAAGTCAGCGATTTGCTTCCTAGTTATTTCGACAGCCACATTGACAAATGTAACCAGTTCTGCGCCTTGTGTGTCGGCGTGTATATTAGATGTTGAACTCCCGGTGAGTTCATTGGGATTTATGTGGGTCATACTAGCTTGGCTTTGTGTGCGGTCGATATTTGTATGTGCATAAGAACGCGGCGTATTTAATGTAATACTACACCTTCCTTCTTAACCTCGTGACTGTCTTTGATTTGGTCGGATATATTAAAGGCATCCAGAAAACGGGATAAGTTTCTGGGTTTGCCATCGAACTCTGGTGATATTGATGGTGCCTTTTTGTTTTTCATTTTTGGAAAAAACGGAAAGAAGTCTCTGTTTTTTACTTTATTTCAATTTTTCACCAAAAATTTGTTGAAATTAATATGAAAATATTTCTGAACAGAAGTTGCCATTTCTTCTTCTATATTGCATTTGAATAACGGGTGTACTAGTCTGTCTAAAGGAAACATTTGCTTTGCCTCTTTGGGAGTTATTATTATTTATTATTATTATTAAGTATTTGACAACTGTTTCCCTTTTCCTTGTTTTTATTTCATTACATTTTTCCACCAATAAGGCGAAAATTGACCTTCTGGTTTTGTTCTTGTCCTTTTCCAAATAATTAGTGCTTTCTGAAGAGCATGGCTTAATATTGAGTTGATTGGAAAAGGAGATGAGAAATAAATAAATCTCAATCTTTAATGTACTTTCACCCATTGTGGTATGATTTAGTATTTTTTATTTTTATTATAATTTTGTTTTTTTTGATAATGTGTAATATGTTTCTTGCCATTGTTTCATTTTAATTTATTTACAATGTGCCCAGGCGTTCGCACGCTCGAATGATGGCGACAGTTTACGACTCTAAGGTTTTATAGTGATTATAGTAATCCTCAATTGTAGCCACTCTGTCTATTCCGATGAATCTTAAGATTAGGCTCATACAGCGAATTTTATTTTTAATTGCTCTTCTACTCTCGCGAGGGCGTGACTTACGAGTGTCGGTGCGTGCCTCGACTGTGCTTTCACACTCTAAGTTATCAACAGGGCGTTTGATTGCCGCGTAGTCAAGGTAGTCGGGGAATGCGCTATCCATTTTGGGGGGGTGGTCTTTCTTTCTTAACTATCTTTAAAGAGGATTAACTAGTTTCTTTATTTTATTATAATTTAAAGTTGCCCTGTTTTTTTCATTTAAGGGGATTTTTGATCGAAATTAAGAAAATATATTTCGGCCTTCCAATTTACTCGATAATAATAAAAATTTGTTCTAATCAAAATGCGGAACTACGCTATAAGCTCTTAATTTTTGTATTCTTAAATTTTGTTTTTTTTTTTTTATATTTTCCCTAAGCAAAATAAAATTTTGATATTGGTCTAGCGGCCGTGAGGCGTGCTCAAATTATTCTAAATATACTTAAATCGCCGCCAGTCTTGCTGCCAGTCATGCTGCCAGTTCCCTTGTCTTCGGCACATCAATTTCAAATGACACTTCAAACGAATTTGACCATTTGTAATAACAATCTTTTTCTTGTAAGGATCTGCGAATGCTGCCCCTATTACCATGCCATCGGTGGAGTTGTGCAATCCATCGCCCATCCAAACAACCGTGTTCAGTGAGTGAACATTCCCATGCTTATGACTATGTCCATGATGTGATGATTCGTGCTCACGTAATATTACAGTCGGTACTGAATCAGTGGTTACAGCACGTTCTTTGGCGTTGCCATTCGTGGTACAATGGAATTATAGGCTAATGAATGACTGTGTCAGACAGGATCAGTAATAAAAAATACTGCGTCCCTGTCTTTTAATCGGTTTCGCAAAATTTTTTTTTTTGCAAATTTTTCGCTTAGTTACGACACTTGCAGGATATAAGTAATGTTCCGAAAACGTTGTTCGATAATGGCAGGATCCTTTTTAATAAACTGGCAGGATCGCCATATAATGATTGTTTTTACTTAATTGAGCTGCGCTGATGGTTAGCATAAAGTCAATTGATTATTCTTTATTGAAATATTTCTCCTTTATACAATTTCTTACTTTACATACTTATACATAATTACACTAATACTTACAAACTAAAAGTATTTACATTGTATGCAATGTCAGCAATAAGTCGGTAGGTCACATTGACAAACCGATACTGTTGATCAGTCATGCTGATCGAGACGTGCGTTGGTCAATGTGACGAGTTGAGTAATTGGGTGACAAATGTAAGCAGATACGATATATGTTGTTGAACTTCCGTTGGGTTCAACATAATTTATTTGGGTCAGTATTTGTATATGCATAGAAATGCCGTGAAACGCATTCTGACGCAATATTTATAAATAAAATTAATAAGTTTAACTTTTTATTAAAACAAACAAAACTACTTTAAAAAATAATAGTTGGGGCGGCTTCACAAGTTCGCAGTTACTGAACTGTTTTTCCATGGTAAAGAGGTATTTTTCAGTAATATTACCATACGAAAAGTTATTGCAACTAGTCCAGATATTTTGTAATTAGTTAATCATATAATTAGATGGAAATAACTTTATTAACAACGATAATTCTGGTAAAATACGTTCAAAAATATCGTGAAGGGTATCAAAAGACGCGTTTTGACCACGGTATCAATAATTCGAAAGCTAGTTCCGATCCCAAACGGGGGGCCTGGTCGATGGTATTTATATGCAGAACACCTTTCTGCAAATGCGGCCTTCGGCAGCGCTTCAAAAAAAATTACCCTTAGCCGGCCCAACACCGGCTACGCGATCCTCAGTATTTCTGCAAAAAACTCACTTCTGCACATTTCGGAACGCCCAATATGTGTGATTACAACAACCACATGAATATGACAGAAAATGTTGAACTTTGATTGCAAATATCTCTTGATATATATGTATAATCGAGTTTCCGCTTTCGGATTATTGATTCCGAGGTCAAAGCGCGTCCTCTGATACCTTTCCCGATAATTTTGGACGTGTTTTAGCACGGTCGTATAGAATTGCCGTTTATTTTTATTCAGTTAGGGCTTATTATTAGTTATTTTCCAAATTTATAAACACCTTTTGATACTAAACTCAGTAAAAGAAATTAACTATGACAGCCCAGCTGTAAAATTCAGTCCATTTTTGCACTAAGCCTTTGCATCCCTTCATTGTTAGCTGACCAGCAACCCAGCCACGAATGAGTGTCAAACGCTAGTTTGACATGTGAGTGAGTGTCAAAAGCCTATGAGCTAGAGAGAGAAGGAAGAGAAAGGGATGCCGACATAACTTACTTGTAGATTTGTGCAATGCTGTTACCATATCTTAGTCATCACACCTACTAAAATACCTAAAGCAGGCATTGACCCTATAGGTTCTGAAAAATAATTTTGTAAGTTAGATATAAGGAATGCATTAAAATTGCTGGATCCTTGTTCTTCTCCAACAATTTTAATTGGTCCCTTATACCTATGAAAAAAACTATCTTTTTGTTTTTTAAAATTTATTATAAGCGACCCCCTTCTAGAAACTTTGGTAGAACCTGCAACAACATCCATTCTTTCAAGAATTCTTAAATACATTTGCTGCAAAATTTGATTAGGCTTATTAATAATTTTCTTTAAATATTGCATAAAATTTTCTAATTTATATGCAGAGAAACTGTCTAAAGGACCAAATTGTTTAGCGCAATCACAAAGATGCAATAAACCGTGAATATTATAACTGATTAAGTGTTCGCCATAAATAACCCCGAATACAGTAACAAACTCTTTTAACAATTCATTAGCGACGTTCGACTCCACGTTATAACATTTCTCACAAGAAAGAAATCGAATACCGGCATGTAATAAATTAAAATGGTAATACAAATCATCTGGAATGAAATCTTTTAAAACAAATGGACCTGATATAAAAGAAATTGCCGGAATTCAGTTGACTTCCAATTATTTAACTGATCGGGGTCTCGGCTTAATCTACAAAATTCTGAGGGAATGAATCTATTTAGAAACGAAAGCTTTTGATTCCTTTGCGTAACGTTTCCTCTCCTTACAATTAACTGAAATAATTTTTTAGTTACACCTAAGTCAACCAAATGCATAGGCTTTACAGGAACCTGTGAAACCATACCAAAGTTTGCAGTTTCTAGCAAATTCACTTGTCTAAATTCAGAAGTGTGATGACTTAAATGACTCTTAAAAAGTCATTGACATTTTCTGGTTTGCTCATCCCAGAGAAGCAGGCTATTGTGAAGGGGTCGAAATTACTACCCACAACAGACCCCAAAATTGGCCAAAGACTTCTGTTTGAGCTTTTAAATAACTGCAAACCATCTATTATCATATTGACTTCTTCTTGTTCCTCTAAATAATTGTACTCGTTACTTTTCAAGTAGAATTCAATACCGATGTAGAGAAATTCACTACCTGGAATTAATTTTAATTCAACTTTTTCTCTACTTGTTCCCAGAAGAGTTCTGGCTGACAGTGGCAAACCTTCGCAACCAATTTCGCATTGTTTTAAGAAAATCTGTTATGTCAGCTTGCGCCTTAGAGCAAAAGCCTTTACCTTTGCAAACTTGTCAACATTAATTTAAGTTTTATAATCTACATGCCCGGGAAACATCTTCAGACAAATTTAATTTGCGAAATTTCGCTATATTTTCCTTGTATTTAATGTTTTCTTGCTAAGTAGATTGGACAACGTTCGTTTGCTCATACTTAAAGGAAAGAATAGTTAATTTCAGTGGAAGGTGTCGTCCAAATGCAATGGTGGATCGTGTTCTGTAATAGAATGAAATTATGTTTATGCTTTAATGAAATGTTTATTCGTATATTTGTTTGAAGTGTTTTAGCACTTGACATATGATGGATGTTATATGTACACATTGACGTGTTTTGGACCAAATTTTCATTTTCTAGGCAAAGCATGCTGGAAACCGCTGTTTTCGCCTTGTTATAGCTGGAGTTATTAGTGCGTCTTATCCTTAACGTAGTCGTATCCTTAACGTAAGAGAAAAATCTAAATGCAATTGGTCTGTAAGGTACGTTACGGATATCGAATTACGATGTAGCACCAATAATCGATTTAATTTTTTATCATAAGATTGGTCGAATCAGCTGTTTTGTAGGGGATCGCGTGGCCGGTGTTGGACCGGCTAACGGTTATTTTGATGTGTTATGCACATAAATACCATGGATTACGCCCCCGCCCCCATTTGAAATCGGACCTAGATAACTTTTTAGTTTTTTGCCAATAACTTTTCACTAAAACAAAATATTTATTTTCCCCCTTCGGATTATTTATGCTGAGGTCAAAACGCGTCTTTTTACATAGCCCCCGACCTTTTTGGAAGTGTTTTAGCAGTTGACGTTGAATGTGAAGTATTAATTGAAGTTAATAGTCCCATAGGGTTGCTAGATCGCTGTCATGTGAAAAGAAGAATCGCAGATATGAACTCACTTGTATTATGGGAAGGGTTTTATACGAAAACAGAGCATTGTATGCTGTAGTGGGTACCTAGTCTTACATAACTAGTGACTAATTAGCAGACGTTATCGATACCTTTTGAACAGGCCAATAAACACATTCCATCGCATAACTAACAGCTGCTTGATTTGATGACTTTGTTTTGATTTGCTGCAAGCGTTGGAAAACTTTTAAGAGACACTGAACATTCGGCTCAAGAAAGATTTTTGTGCATTATTGTACTAAGGTAATTCTATACGACAGCGCCTAACTGCTAAAACATGTCCGAAGAGATAGTGTATATAAATACCTTGGTTAACGCCTCCCAAACCGCAGATGCGGATTTTTATCACGGCTAATATTTGTCAGCTTGGTAGGCTGTAACATTATGAATTGAATGTGAGCATAAAAAAAAAAGTGCGTTTTCCTTTAGCCAATCTAAATTTTAGACCAAGCAAATGAATTTTTATACCTAGTGTTCAGTTCCACCCAAACTTAGACTTTCCTACTTCTCCTATATATAGAATTACTTCGAACTTTCACTAATTCACCATGTAAATTGGCGTGTTGGAAAAACTTTGTGTTTATGTTGGAATCAGAGTGGTGCCGTGGTTGGTAAGGCTAAACATTGTATTCCAGGTAAAGTTGTATTAGCTAAAATGTAATTTTTTTTATTTATTGTTTTTACGCTTTTTTTAGGTATATATAAACACTAAGTTCGATCGAACAAAGAAATAAATATTGAAATCGATCAAGCGGTTATTGAGTAATAGCAAAAATATTATTAAATTGAAGTTTTTAAAATTTTTTTTTAGTTACATATGAACACTAAGTTTGATCAAACAAAGAAAAGAAAAAATTATTGAAATCGGTTAAGCGATTATTGAGTATTAGCTAAAATATTATTCATTTCAGGTTTAAAAAAAAAATATGCTAAAGAAAAACCCACTAAGGAAGTCGAAGTTCTGGTGGAACCGAACATTATATACCTAGTAGTGATCTATTATGGCATCCCAATTTACGCAGGTCTATTTTAATACTTTCAGTTCGTATTTGTGCTCAAATAAACAGACGGACGGAAATGGCTACATCGGCGCAGCTTATCCTCCTGATCATTTCAGTATACTTTTTGATGGGACTATCTCTTTTTCTTCTCATACGTACAAACATTTCATGTTCATGAAAGGTATGAAAATCAAAGAAGATATACAACTTCGGTTTTGCAGTGGGGTATTAACTACTTGCTCGGATATTTTACTTTTCATGCTTTTTTGATATACATTAATAAATACTAGTATATCCCGTGGTCGAAATTAGCCCACCTTAAATTAGTTTAAGTTATTAAATCCTCTGTAATTTGACAACCAACCGAAAAAAATCAGCCAATTAAATAGGAGATGGCAAACACAGTACTTAGGAATGATTGAACGTCCACCATCAGAGCCACCACTCCTTTCAGATTCGGTCAATATTTCAATAAAAAAGATTTGGATTTGATGAACATATACCAACAACATAGTTAGACTTATCTATTATATAAAAATAAGTCGCGTTTTTCTCCTTCACGCTATAACTCCAGAACGGCTGGACCGAATTAAATGAAATTTTGCACGTAGTTTCCGATTGAGCCCGACATGTTTTGTGGCCAAAAAAAGTATAACAATCCGGGAAGGTTTTGGAGATATTCTACAAAATGTGGACCAGTGTAATCCTATAACGGGTTCGTACGATATGGGTATCAAATGAAATGTGTTGACGAGTGCTTGAACATGGTGTAGTTATTGGTCCCATATAAGACCCCGTATTCGAGGTATTCCCCGAAATATGAACCAGGTGTGACCCCAGACGGGGTTTCTACAAAATGGGTATCAAATAAAAGGTGTTGGTGAGTATTTAAGAAAGAGGAGATTTTAAGGACCCTATGCTACCCCGTTTACGAGATATCACCAAAAATGTGGACCAGGGGTGACCCTGGTATAATATAAAAATAAGTCGGGGTTTCCTTCCTTACGCTATATCTCAAAAACGCAAGAACCGATTTCAATGATTTTGCATTCGTTGGAAAAGTCTCGGGCGCCGTGAGGGTTATAGCAAACAAAATTCAGGAAAAATTTCAAAAGAATAGCAGGAAAATAGGGGAAATCATTTTTTACATACAGCGCCATTAATTTTATGGAACATTTTTTATTATACGCACGTTCTTTCAAACGCAAAATTAAAATCGGTATTGTGTTCACTGTGAAATTGAGGTTGAAGTTATTCGTTTCCTTACAGATCAATTGGAAACCATCAAAACAATCACGCGTATTGTGCAAGTTAACACAGCAGTAGAGGTATACCAGCATTAGGTGTAAATATTGTATGTATGCCTGTGTGTTATCCCAATAACAAACAGACAAACCTACATAAATACTCATCAGTGGTTGTTGTAAGCAGGCATTGCATTTTATTGGCATACAAATTTACATGTATGTACGTTTAAGGTTAATGATTTGATAAAAGTGATTTAATAAAAGTGGATAAGTATTTGAGCAAAGTGTTGGATTATCACAACAGCAGTTGATTGATTAGTGCGGGCGGTACAAACGTACATAAATGTAAATTTGTATGCCAATAATATTAAAAAAAGGTCAAAAATTATATATCTTTGGAAGTGGGATAAAAAAACTTTAAAATTTTTGTTTAAGATGGTAAGTTGAATTGTGTAAATTATATGGATAGTGCATTTGAGGTTAAATTCCTCAGTCTGTCCAAACTTGCAAATTTTTAGTCGAAAAGCCAAAAAGATCAAAAAATTATCTGATTTTGCAAAAAGATCAAAAATTATATGTCTTTGGAAGTGGCATAAAAAAAAACTTTCAAATTTTTGTTTAAGGTGGTAAGTTCAATTGTGTAAATTATATGGATAGTGCATTTGAGGTTAAATTCCTCAGTCTGTCCAAACTTGCAAATTTTTAGTCGAAAAGCCAAAAAGATCAAAAAATTATCTGATTTTGCAAAAAGATCAAAAATTATATGTCTTTGGAAGTGGCATAAAAAAAAGGTTGCAAATTTTTTTTTAAGGTGGCAAGTTGAATTGTACATTCATCATCTGTCCATAGTCCAAAATATTCCCGGAACTTAAGTGAAGAAAGACAAAACATAATAAGAGAAAATGACCGATTGAGACAGCGCGTGAGCACACGAAGATCATTGGCATTGCAAAGCGTTAAAGTTCAAAAGAGAAACGGATGGATTGTGTTGCGCAAGTGGAAAAGTCAAACTGGAGCCATTACTTACACCACCACAGCCACTGAAAACATTGTTCGATGGAAGTGATCCTGATTCCAACCATTTTCTTCACCACATCCTTGAATACAATAACTGCTTTCGCATGACTTCATTTGGAGCTAATATCATTCGAGAAGGCGGCTTCATGCCGACTTGCAAGGTTAAAGATACAACACACACAACCAATCACACCAACACAATCAATTGCAATAAATAAAAAATACACATACACCACACACTACACCATCACACGATCAGAAGTCACACCGTATTCTTCAACAAATGATTGTTTGCAGATACAAGGGCAAATATATCATTTGCATGGTTCAATTGTGCCAACACCAGATGAGCCGCATCAATTTCTGCAAATATATTTCATTTCGTCGATGGTGGATCAGCTGAATGTGCGGTGCAATATACAGGGAACACAACAGTTAAAGAGACGAATTATTGAATAGTTGCAAGCATTTTTCCACGATAATAACGCTGTGGTTAATATGTTCAAAACAGCATTGGGACGAATGCCATCGGATACGCACAAATGTGTCATAAGAGCGGCTCGTGCCCCAACATGTGAACATGTGCGAAGATTCAATGCACCCAGCGTTGATGATGGTGCTGAAATTATTGTTGGCGATCAAACTCAATCACGAGACATTGTCGTTCAGCGAAGAGGCAATATCATACATCGTGTAAACGAGAAACATCGTTTGTACGATGCGTTACAATATCCAATCCTTTATTGACAAGGGCAAGACGGATACGACATCACGTTGAACATGGTCGATCCAATTATAGGTACAATATTAACACACTAATTATTGCTATTATTGGGTTCAATTAACAATCCATTTAATTTTGCATATTCAGGCGTATCAATGAACAAAAATCTAAGCGCAATGAACAGGGAAAACATTTGTACTTTCATTGATTTTGGCCACTGTTCGATCAAGATGTGACATAGCTTTGGAGTTAGCATCATCTGGAGTTGCGGCGACTCTTCTAGATGGCGCTCGTACTGCACATTCTGCGCTTAAGTTGCCACTCAATTGAAACATAGTTGATACTCCAGCATGCAATATTTCCCGATCTAGTGCAATGGGAAAATTGTTGAAGCAATGCAAGCTCATTGTTTGGAATGAGTGCACAATGACAAATAAGAAATCACTTGAAGCACTTAACTTTACACTGAAGGATCCTCGGCGAAATAACAACATCTTTGGCGGCTTGATGATATTGTTGGCAAGCGATTTCAGGCAGACGTTGCCAGTAATTCCTCGTGGAACGCCTGCAGATGAATTGAATGCTTGCCTGAAGGCATCACCTTTGTGGAATAACGTAAAAACATTATCGTTAACCACTAATATGAGAGTTCAACTTCAAAATGATCAAAGTGCTGCACAATTTTTAAAACAATTGTTAGCTGTTGGAAATGAAAAAGTCCCAGTTGATGCGACAACTGGATTAATTACTCTTACCAACTCTCAATCAGCTCTTATTGAAAATGTTTTCCCAAACATTAGTGAGAATTATCAGAATTATGCTTGGTTAAGTCAAGGAGCAATTCTGTCCGCAAAGAATAATGATGTACACGCACTGAATTTCGCCATTCAATCAAAAATCGCTGGCAATTTGGCGACATACAAATCCGTTGATTCCATAACAAATCCCGATGATGTAGTAAATTATCTTACGGAGTTTTTGAACTCTCTGGTGTTACCAAGATTTCCACCACATAATTTGAATCCACCGCTACTTTGCAACGGTACTCGACTTGCGGTGAAAAGACTTATGCCGAATTTGATTGAGGCAACCATTATTAACGGAAAGTACGCGGGTGAAAATGTATGTATTCCTCGAATACCAATGATTCCGACTGATCTTCCTTTTGACTTCAAACGATTGCAATTTCCGGTTAACCTTGCGTTCGCAATGACAATCGACACGTCGCAAGGCCAATCGCTTAGGGCCGGTTTCACCAACGCGACTAAGAGTAAAACTAAGTCGTGACTTAAGTTAGCACAGATTCGAGACCGATCAGCTGTTTTATGCATAGTAGTATTTTTTCATACCAGACAACTCTGCGCATCCCAATACCCCAGTGCGAAATGGGCATGTATGGCCATACGAGAAGGAATGTATTGATCTTACACCCATTTCTTTTTAGTTCGAAGGTACTAAAATTAGCGCTTAATTGAAAATGATAATTTCGTAATGCTTGCATGCTAGAAAACAAGCATTCACATGCATCTACGCATACGCCGTTAAAGTCATGCTTGACGAATTTTCTGGCTGGGACATTGTACAATACAAATTAGGAGCATTATTGACATTTAGGTTTTGAACGACAGCAACACTGACTTAGTCGAGAATAAGTCAGCTGGCAGGCTGACTAAGTTGTGAGTTAGTTAAGTAAGATGGTGAAACCGGCCCTTAGTGTTTGCGGGATAAATTTAGAAAATCATTGTTTTTCACATGGTCAGCTATACGTTGCGTTTTCACGAGTTGGGAAGCCATACGCTTTGTTTGTGTTAACGTCAAAAAAAAAACAAAAAATGTGGTTTACCAAAGAGCACTTCAATGAGACGGATAATTTGCGGACACGTATAACGCTCCGATTCAGTATTTACTTTGGATTCACTTTCTTTTTTTTACTTATAGAAATTCAACTAAATTACACTTGATTTTTGAAATCCAAATGAATTCATTACTGTTGTGAAATGAAATAAAATTGTTCCTTTTCAAATATAAAACAAAAAAAAAATTGTCTTCATCTTTTAATCCCCAAACGAAATGTTAAAAAAAAAACGAACCCATCTGATGGCGACACGAAGTTCGCCGGGTTTGCTGCAATTATATATATCTATTAGAAAGACTTTATGGCCCACTTAAGGTTTTTGGCTCCTATTGCAATTATTGCATAAAGAGTTTGTTTTGGTGTTTTTTATCTGTTTACATTTGTTTCACATGTGTCTTTATTGTGCTGCCTTTTTTTTTGTATTTTGAACATGATATGTTTTTTTTGTTTTCTTTGGCTCGTGTGCCTGTTTATCAAAATGAGTAAACTGGAGTGCTTATTGTTTGGTTTGTTTTTTTTTGTTATTACTAGCGGTGTTATACTGTATTAAGTCTATTCTTATGAATTATAATTTCTTTATTTTTGTTGTTTTTATTGCTATTTCCTATGCTATGTGGTATTAAAGTAAAATTATTATTCTTAACAATATTTTTAACTTTATAGTGTCCGTTATATCTATTTTCTAACTTATGGGAGGCCTCTTCTCTAACTAACACTAAATCTCCTATGTTTATTTCCTTACTAGAGGTACTTCTAACATAATTTGTTTTTTGTTTTTCTTTAGCCTCTTGCACTAATTTCCTAGCTCTTTGCTGTGCTACTTGAAGTCTATATTTTACTTCTTTGTCGTAAGCTTCGTGATTGTACAATGGACTGATTTTATTTTCTTTCGAATTCGTAATTCGGTGGATTTTTTTCAAATATTAGTTCAAAGGGACAATACTTATGTGTAGTTGATGGCGTCGTATTGTAACAATACGCGAAATACCTGAGGTATTCATCCCAATCATCTTTGTCACTGGATATGTATGAACGTATATATTCATTGAATGTCCGGTGACTGCGTTCTACAGTACCCAAAGTTTGATGATGATACGGTGTTGAAGTTTTATGTTAAATTTTTAACAGTTTACACAGTTCTTTGAATACGTTATTTTTGTATTCTGTGCCCATGTCCGTCATGATTGTTTTGATGGGTTTATAAATCAAAATGAAATGCTCGAACACGTCTTTAGCGACTGTTGTTGCGTGTTTGCTTGGGACTGGGATCGCTACCAAGTATTTGGTTAGATCGCATATAATGGTAACTGCATATTCGTTTCCATTTATCGACTTCGGTAATGGTCCGAATGTATCGATTTGTACAATATCGAATTCCTTCGGAGGTGTCTCCGTTATTGTCATTGGCTCCTTTATATGCTTATTCGTTTTATTTTTATTACAGTGGACGCAGTTCTTTTCGTATTTTCTTATGTCATTTTTCATATTTAGCCAGCTATATTTCTGCTTGATTTTATCTGCCATTCGATTTATTCCTGGGTGGCCCCCACTAATAGGATCGTCAAGATATTTGTGCAGAATTTCTTTAATTTTTCCGGGATTTGTCGCATGTATAACCTCTGGGGTTAGAGCGATTGTTAGATTTTTGAGAACTTTGTTACCCATTTCTATAAATTTGCCTACTGCAGTATACCTCCTTTTAAACAATTTGTCCCCTAAGGACAACTGTATTTGTACAATTCCTAAATTACCGACTTCTCTTTCAAGCCTGGTATAGAGTTGTCCTAAGTCAAACTTATCCTCAACAATTAGGTTGCTTGTATCCAAATTGCTACAGATTTTCTTTCTTTTTTTGAAATATAATTTCGGAGGATTGAAAAAGAGCTCCACATGTCTTTTTACTTCAAATTTATTTAGCGCTTCGTATATTTTGGGGTTCTCCTTGTGACTTTCTTTATTTTCAATATTACTGCTGGTATTTTTTGCTGCTGATCTTGTTGTTATTTTTAGTATTTTACTTGCTTCCACTGACATATCTTTTAAATTTGTAATTGTTATGCGGGATAATGCATCCACAATGTGATTTTCCTTCCCGGCTATATACTCCACTTCAAAATCGTACTCTTTTAAATCGAGTCCTACTCGTGTGAGCTTAGATGAAGGACTCTACATTGAGAATATTTATGTTAAAGGACGGTGGTCGGTTTTTACTCGAAATCTTCTGCCATAGACATATGATCTGAAGAAGACTTTTTAATAGTTCGTACACAATTGTCTTCAATTGTATACGACTATTCTTAAGGCGGATGGTGTAGCATTACTCAGAATGCGTTTTACTTTCAATGCATTTCTATGCATATACAAATATTGACCCAAATAAATTATGTTGAACCCAACGGGAGTTCAACAACATATATACACGCCTCGTATCTGCTTACATTTGTCACCCAATTACTCAACCCGTCACATTGACCAACACACGTATCGATCAGCATGACTGATCGACAGTATCGGTTTGTCAATGTGAACTACCAACTTATTGCTGACTTTGCATATCATGTAAACACTTGTAGCTTGTAAGTATTAGTGTAAGAAATTTTGTATAAAAAGAAAAGAATTTCCAATAAAGAATCAGTTCTTGTCACACGCTCAACTTGAGCGTTTCAAACACTTCACAACGCCCACAATTAGAAGAAGAAAATTCCGAAGCTTAACAAGCTGTAAGTCAATAGCCGTTGGAGATACGAGTATAACATTGAAATTTGGCATAAACATTTTTTCGTAGCGGCAACTCTTTACTGTGAAAATGAGCGAAATCGGCTGAAAGACACGCTTTCTTTTTATACCCAGCTGTACTTGTACACAGGGTATTATAACTTTGTTTGGATAATGGTTGGTTGTACAGGTATAAAGGAATCGAGATAGATATAGACTTCCACATATCAAAATGTCCGTCCGTCTGTCCCTTAACACGATAACTTATAACCACGCCCCCTTTTCCTATATCGAAAAATTGAAAAAATGAGATAATTCGAAAACGAATACCACTAAATTAATGAAATTTGGTAGGTGGATTGATTTTATAACGCAAAACACAAGTTCAGTAAAATGTTTTAATATGGGCGTGGCAACACCCACATTTAGAAGAAGAAAATTCAGAAGTTTAACAAGCTGTAAGTCAATAGCCGTTGGAAACATGAGTATAACATTGAAATTTGTCATTGACATTTTTTTCGTAGCGACAACTGTTTGCTGTGAAAATGAGCGAAATTGGCTGAAAGCCACGCTTTCTTTTTATACCCAGCTCTACTTGTACACAGGGTATTATACTTTGTTTGGATAATGGTTGGTTGTACAGGTATAAAGAAATCGAGACAGATATAGACTTCCATATATCAAAGTGAGCAGGATCGAAAAAAATTTGACTGAGCCATGTCCGTCCGTCTGTCCGTTAACACGATAACTTGATCAAATATTGAGATATCTTCACCAAATTGTGTATGCGGGCTTATTTAGACTCAGAATGGATTGGTATTGAAAATGAGCAAAATCGAACGATAACCACGCTCCCTTTTCCTATATCGAAAATATCGAAAAATGAGATAATTCGAAAACGAATACCACTAAATTAATGAAATTTGGCAAATAAATCAACAAAAATCACATAGAATTGGGTTTTACACTTCCACTACTGGTGTACCTCAATTTCTACCACTATTTTTAATAAAAATATACAAAAAATAGAACAAAACAAGTAAGGACGGCGCTGTCTTCGGCTGCGCCGAAGGCTTTATACCTTTCATGAATACGTGCAAACTTAAATACGCATTGTTTAAAGTTCTCTAAAACTTTGTCAGCAATACATTTATTTTTCGATCTTGCTGACTTTTTTACGAAATCTTTTACTATCCATAAGAAAATATCGCACCAAATTTCAAGTTTTAATCTTTAAAAATGAGGGAGAAATGGCCATAATCCTCTTATTTGAACGATCGGTTGCATGGGAGATATATGCTATAGTGAGCCGATTATACCGGATCTGACAAATGTCTAATATAATACAAAAATACATCTGTCCACAAATTTCATCGAGATATCTCAAAAATTGAGGGACTAGTTTGCGTTCAAACAGACGGATGGACAGACGGAGAGACGGACATGGCTGTATCAACCCAGTTCATCGTCCTGATCAATTTGGTATACTTAATGGTGGGTCTATCTCTTATATTTCTCAACGTTACAAACATCGGACCAAAGTTAACATACCATTTCATGTTCATGAAAGGTATAAATATACGAGCATCCTGTTTTTGGTGACCGCCCAGGAGTCATCGAATAACTAATAAAATAAAATAAGAGTATTGGACATGCATGACAAATTATCTGCCTTACAAACCCCCACAAAGAAATTTAAATTAACCCATGTAATTAACCCATAATACATATATGAAGTTTAATATATAAAAAGAAAATTTAATTAATACAATTATGAAGTTTAAGATAAGGAAATTAAATATAGGTACAAATAACGCAAGATAGAACCAAGAAATTGGTACATAGGAGATTTAGTATTAGTTAGAGAAGAGGCCTCCCATAAGTTAGAACATAGATATAACGGACACTATAAAGTTAAAAGCATTGATAAGAATAATAATTTTACTTTAGTACCACATAGCATATGAAATAACAATAAGACCAACAAAAATAAAGAAATTATAATTCATAAGAATAGACTTATAACAGTAGAGAACGTTTAGTAAGAAAATTAAAAATAAGCTCTCCACTTTACTCATAATAATAAACAGGCACACGAGCCAAAGAAAACAAAAACCACATGTTATGTACAAGAAAAAAAAAAGAGAAGTCAGCACAATAAAGACACATGGGAAACAAATGTAAACAGATAAAAACCATCATAAACAAACTTGTTACTTTCGATACTAAGTTACCGTTATGCAATATTTTGCAACGGCATACGAAAAACAATTAAAATCTTGTAAACGGAAGCAAACCTTAAGTGGGTCATTAAGTCTTTTTAATAGCCGTACACAATTGTCTTCAATTGTATACGACTATTCTTAAGGCGGATGGTGTAGCATTACTCAGAGTGCGTTTCACTGCATTTCTATGCATATACAAATATTGACCCAAATAAATTATGTTGAACCCAACGGGAGTTCAACAACATATATACACGCCACGTATCTGCTTACATTTGTCACCCAATTACTCAACCCGTGACATTGACCAACACACGTATCGATCAGCATGACTGATCGGCAGTACCGGTTTGTCAATGTGAACTACCAACTTATTGCTGACATTGCATACAATGTAAATACTTTTACTTTGTAAGTATTAGTAAGAAAGTAAAGTAAGAAATTGTATAAAAGAGAAAAATTTCAATAAAGAATAATCAACTGACTTTACGCTAACCATCAGCGCAGCTCAATTAAGTAAAAACAATCATTACACCCACACCCAATAAAATTTAGATAACGGGCCTACATTGCAGCCTCCTGGGTGGTGTGGAAAAGCGATGGTTAGCACAGTGTCTAAAAGGGGTCTGATGAGAAGCGGGTGACTTCCTAACATGAAACCCCAACCATCGCGTGCAAGTCGTTTTAATTTTTCTTTTCTTCTTCTTCTTTAAATGGTCATCTAACCGCCTGGGCGATTTTGACCGTCCAACATAGCTCGCCAGTCGTTTCTTCGTTGCGCCAACTGGCGCCAATTGGAAACACCGCGGGATCGCAAATCGGTCTCCACTTGGTCCTTCCATCGGAGTGGTGGTCTCCCTCTTCCTCTGCTTCCACCGGCGGGTGCCGATAAGAATACCTTCTGGGCTGGAGCATCTTCGCTCATTCGCACTACGTGGCCTAGCCAGCGAAGCCGCTGTGTTTTAATTCGCTGAACTATGTCGGCGTCTGCGTAAAGTTCATACAGCTCATCATTAAATCTTCTTCGGTACTCGCCGTCGCCAACGCGTAGAGGTCCACAAATCTTTCGAAGAACCTTTCTCTCGAATACTCCCAGAGCCGCCTCATCAGATGTTGTTAGTGTCCACGCTTCTGCACCATATAGGAGGGCGGGTGCGATGAGTGACTTGTAGAGTGTTATTTTCGTTCGTCGAGAGTGTACTTTACTTTTCAATTACCTACTCAGTCCGAAGTAGCATTTGTTTGCAAGAGTAATTCTTCGTCGGATTTCTAGGCTAACATTATTGTTGGTGTTATTTCTGGCTCCCAGGTAAACGAAGTCCTTTACTATTTCGAAACTATTGCTGCCAACAGTGGATTGGTTGCCAAGGCGCGAATGCGCTGACTCTTTGCATGATGACAGAAGGTACTTCGTTTTGCCCTCGTTCACCACCAATCCCATTTTCTCCGCTTCTTTTTCTAATTTGGAGTAAGCAGAAGTTACGGCGCGGTTGTTAAGGCCAATGATATCAATATCGTCAGCATATGCCAACAGTTGCACGCTTTTATAAAATATTGTTCCAGCGCGGTTAAGTTCTGCAGCTTGTATTATTTTCTCCAGCATTAAATTAAAGAAATCGCACGATACGGGGTCACCCTGTCTGAAACCTCGTTTAGTTTCGAACGGCTCGGAGAGGTGCTTCCCAATTCTGACCGAGCTGGCGGTGTTGCTCAAGGTCATTTTGCATAGCCGTATAAGTTTTGCGGGGAAACCAAATTCAGACATAGCGGCATATAGGCAACTCCTTTTCGTGCTATCGAAAGCGGCTTTAAAATCAACAAAGAGATGATGCGTGTGGATTCTTTTTTCACGGGTTTTTTCCAAGATTTGGCGTATTGTAAAAATCTGGTCGATGGTTGATTTACCAGGTCTGAAGCCACACTGATAAGGTCCAATCAGTCTGTTCACATCAGGCTTCAGTCTTTCGCACAATACGCTTGATAGGACCTTATATGCGATATTCAAAAGGCTGATTCCGCGATAGTTGGCGCAGTTTTGCAGGATCGCCCTTCTTGTGGATTGGGCAGAGAACACTTAGATTCCAATCTTCAGGCATGCATTCATCCAACCATATTCTGCATAGAAGCTGATGCATGCGCCTTACCAGCTCCTCGCCTCCGTGTTTGAATAGCTGAGCAGGCAAGCCATCACCGCCAGCTGCTTTGCATCTTCTCTGGTTTCTTGCTCAGTTTATCCATTTAAAGGGGCAGAGAAGTGATCCCTCCATATTCTGAGTGCTCTCTCAACATCGGCCACCAGGTCGCCGTTCTCATTCTTACAGGAGTTTGCCCCGGGTTTAAAACCTTCTGTCATGCGCCGAATTTTTTGATAGAATTTTCGGGCATTATTCCCGTTGGCCAGCATCTCAAGCTCCGTTATTTCACGCTTTTCTGCCTCTCTTTTTTTCTCCCGGAAAAGCCGCCTCGCTTCCTTTTTCAACTCGCGGTAGTGTTCACACACACTCCTCGTTGCATTCAATCTCAGCGTTGCCTTTTAGGCTTCGTCCTTTTTTTTCGTTGCCGCGCTTCACTCTTCATCATCATACCAGTTGTTTCTTCGGGTTCGGCGGAATCCAATTACTTCTTCGGCTGCGGTACGGAGTGCTCCTGAGATATGATTCCACTGCTCATGCATTCCACTAGGTTGAATTGTGCTCTCGGAGAGCAGGTGTGAGAGGCGATCTGCGAATTAATTGGCGGGCTATTGCGATTGCAGCTTTTCGACGTCCAGCTTTCCCTGCGTTTTTTGTTGCACCTGTTTTGTCGTACAGAGGCGGGTACGAATCTTGGCTGCTACTAGGTAGTGATCAGAGTCGATGTTAGGTCCTCGTATTCTGCGAACATCTAAAACGCTGGAAGCATGCCGTCCGTCTGTCACAACGTGGTCGATCTGGTTGCGTGTTTTTCGATCGGGGACAGCCATGTAGCCTGATGGATCTTCTTGTGCATAAACCTAGTGCTGGATATGACCATGTTTCGGGCACCGGCGAAGTCGATCAGCCTGAATCCATTTGGCGAAGTCTGATCGTGGAGACTGAACTTCCCGACAGTGGGGCCAAATACACCCTCCTTACCCACCCTGGCGTTAAAGTCGCCAAGCACGACTTTGATATCATGACGGGGGCAGCGCTCGTATGCTTCTTCCAGGCGCTCGTAGAATGCATCCTTTTCCACGTCGTCCTTCTCTTCCGTCGGTGCATGAGCGCAGATAAACGATATGGTGAAAAATCGTACTTTTATGCGGATTGCAGCGAGACGCTCCTTCACGGGTGTGAACGACAGTACTCGGTGACGGAGTCTCTCTCCCACCACAAATCCCACGCCGAATCTGCGCTTGTCTTCATGCCCACTCCAGTAGATGTTGCAAGGTGTTTTGATCGTGTTTCTTCGCCCCGTCCATCGCATCTCTTGTATGGCGGTGATGTCAGCTTTTGCTTTCCTCAGGACCTCAACCAGGCGGGCAGCGGCAGCTTCCCATTAAGGGACCGGACATTCCAGGTACATGCCCTTATCTCATAATCCTTATTTCGTTTGAGGGTGTTGTCATCTAAAAAAGGGGTTCTCATATCCGAGGCTTTGTTGTTGAATTTCAGTGGAACGTTGTTTTATGTGGTGGGTCCCAAACCCAACGCACAACCCGTTTCACGGGAGGTTGGATTCTATTACATGTTTGTATGGCGAGCCGCTTGATCCAAGACAGACGCCCGCTTGCAGCCGCACCACCTGGTGATCAGACGCTGCTGTTTCTCTAATATCAATTAAAATATAACTTTTATAATCTTTTCTAAAAATAAGGCAAAGCTACGATAACTGGCTTGGTACACACCATGCACACACAAAAGAAAAACAAGAAATGAGCATGCGCATTTTAGGAGACACAGTTTAAATGGTAGGGAACTTTATTAAGATACGATATAAATAAGAAAAATGCTTCTTAAGTTGAAATATTTGAAGATAATTATCAAATTACACGTGCAACTTTATTGTAAACAAAGAAGAACACAGCAATTTTTATAAAGATTTTAAAGATATCAAAAACTGGTACTTAAATAAGCAAAACTATTGCAAAAATAGTTCTACTTGAAATTATGCGCTTTAAACAATAACTTGCTGCAACTTATTTCTCTATTTATTTATTTATTGTATATGTTTCTATAGCATCACCTACCTTTCGTCTGCTGCCAATGAGTACGACTCTGCGTTTAATGACCTCTGAATGGCAAGCTCTTTATATGATCGGCACAGCTGTGGATGAACAGTGATACATATTTTTCTTGTAGACCTTTACAATGGGTAACAGTTAGTCCGAGAGATATAGATTATAAATATTTTTGCATTCCAAACATGAACACATTTATTTTAGTTCCGATTCTGCATAATCTCTTTTATTCTTTTTCCTAGTGCGAAATTTTTACTGGGGAAAGCGAAGCATAGTTTTAAAACTAACATTTCTTTTTTTTTGACTCAACAGTTTCAAGGAGAAGTTATGAAGTGGCGGTTACCCACCAGGAGCGTTTTTTTTTGCCAGCCCCATCAACCACGCAAGGTCAAGAGACTACTATCGCCCAAAACAACATGCGCGACGAGTTATTGGCCGTCCTTGCCAGGATAGAGAGGAAGGTGGATAAGGTGGAGAAATCCCTCGCTGAAAAGGTATATAAAAATTTAACATTCCCTTTATACGACAATTTTTCAAACACAGGTCGGTTCGATTTCGAGTGCACGGTGGTCGGAAAGCAAAAACGATGACTTAATTCACGTTTTTTCTTATCGAATTACACGAGGCCATACTTGATTATTAATATTGTTAGTCTTTCTCCATAATACCATAATATGCTTCCAATTATTACCTACTTTACTTAAATAAATATATTTCTAAATATTATAGTTATTGTTTTTTTTTTTAATATTACAGATGCCTGATCGCAAAGGGGTCCAAGCGCAGGGCGTGCTATTGCGCGAATGCAAGATGGTAACCTCAAGAGTTCACGAAAGTATTTCCAAAATAACTGGAGATGTTATCAGTGCGGAGTATACTAAAATTAAAAGTATGCTCTCACTGGCATCCCAGTATAGCCTAAGTACTTTGGATGAGCTCTTGGGAAGCAAGGCTTATTCAGACACAATGGTAACTTTCGTAATCCGTGTACAAACTTCATATATTTATTTTGTTATACATTCCAGCTCAGCATACTCCTTAAAATGAAGGGAGCAAAGGGTTCCGTGAAGGATGTCCTTAAAGGCATATTAGCGGACCCTTTGACCTTCCACTTCAATTATGAAGTGAAAGGGAAGAAGGCAGTATTATTGGGGTTAAGGATTATGGACCTAGTCTTCGGTAAGTATTTATAAGTACAGCATTTATGCAAATTATAATGTTATATTTTCCTTACAGATACTTTTGGTAGTACGCCTAAAAACGTACTAATCGACGACATACGGAAGGTTGTCGCCCTTAGCCATAACCGGCATAAGCAGGTTGTTTTAAAAAAGACAAGAATGCAGTCATAAAGTGCTTATTACGTATGCATTTTAAGACTGCATTCTTTTCATTTTTATAGTGAGTCAAACTCTATCGAGTGGGCGCCAAAATACTACTTTTTCAATCTTGTATATCTTTTAGCGAATACTTGAAATATTGGATGTTGACATCAATGCTCCAAATATTTTTTTTCGGATAGAATTTTTAGTGACTTATTTTTTTATAAGTCGTTGAAAATTTTTTTTAGAAACTATCTTGGGACATGTATATTAACAACAGAGATTGCAAATATCCGCTAAAGGATATACAACATCGACAAAGTAGTATTTAGTCACCCACTTTATAGTGTTTGACCAAATAATGTATATAGTTTCGTATATAATTATCTTAACTAGTTTTAATCGATTCTTTATAAATACTTATTATGTTGTCCTGAATTGACAATAAAATATGTATATTGTAAATAGTACCACTGTTGTAAATAATCCTTAAAATAACTAACTGTTAAAAAAGATGCATTGGAAATAAATATCTTTAAGTTTTATTGCATTGTTAATAACACATCTTTACTTTTTATAGTACAATGAACGACAATAAAATCTGAATAATGTAAATAGTACCGCTTTTGTAAATAAACCTAGTAATGATAATAGATTTAAAATATTGTAAATATTATCTTCTATTATATTTAAAAATCATAATACAATTTTAGCAATGTTTTTAATCCAAAATAAACAAAAAATATATTACTAAGTAGTTAGTGTCCTATCCTTTTCTATTCTTAATTAATGTTAATATACTTTAGAAATGTAAATAAATACTAGTTATGATATCCTCATGGTACTCTAAATTAATATTTATAAACTCCAACAATGTAAATAAGTCCTAGTCTTATTAATAATCGAATAACACTATTTAAATACAAAATTATAATAAAGTTTTAATATTAATAGTGGTAAAATAAAAGACTATTTATTATTTATAACAATTATAATAATTAACTATTTCTTTTTAGTTACTTTTTCCCCAAAAACTATTCAAATGTGTAAAATATTGAAAAATTTAGTTTTAATATGATTTATTCCAATGTATTAAAAAATAATTTCAATAAAATATATAAATATTTAATAAAAATGATGCATTTTTGTGCAATTTATTTGGAAAAAATGTGTAGCTATCTCCATTTGACAATAACCACTATAACTGGTATTTCATTAACCAATTCAGTTAATAAAATTAACCATATGTTAGCCACTTTGGTAACCGATTCAGCCAATAATTTTTACCACATTTTTCGCCATAATTTAGACAAAACAAAAACCAATTAAGGAAATATTTCTAACTACATGTTAGCCAAAACATTAACTGGTTTTGGAAAGGGACATTTTTTAAGACTGGAAGTATTGAAAAGTGCAGCTGGTTTGTAGGGCTTTTTCTAAAAATACCAATACATACGCATTTTTGGTTTCGGAAATTTCCAAAATATTGGAATGATTTTATTAACCTTAAGCGACAAAAAAAAAATTGTTCTAAGTTACATTAAAATATCTATTCTAGGGTTAATGTGCACATGATTTGTGAAAAGAGAAAACCTTGCTGATTTTTTAATATTCATTATTTTATGAGTGCGAATGAAAAAACATGAGATATTGTAAAATATCCCAAAAACCAAATTTAAGCGCCATTCGTTAAAAAAAATTTCAATTGATTGGAAACCCAAAAATAAAATTCAGAGAAAACTTCTTAAAGCAAAATTTTCTTTAAATGTTAGTCTGAAAATTTATTTTAAGTCTAAATAAATAATAATAATAATAATAATATTTAAAATAACAAAGAAATTGTTGGAATAATCCAGCAATTTAAAGAAAACGACAAGCGGCAGCAAACAAGGTATGTAATTAAGTTTTTAATATTTAGCCAACAATATTGGCTGAAGATCAAAGGACTATTCGGTAATTCTCTACGAGAGGAAGCAACCGCTAAACAATGTCCAAAAATGTCTGGAGAGGTGTCAAAATACGCGTTTTGACCTCCGCATCAATGATCAAAAAGCGGAAATTAGATTTTATATTTATGTTACGATATATTTGCAATCAAAGTTAAAAAATTTCTGCCATTTCATTTTGTTGTTCCGAAACTTGCAGAAGTTAGTTTAGCCGATCACGGGTTATTTTTTTTTTGACTGAAGGTCGCCTATGCAGAAAGGTGTTCTGCCCAGAAATACTTTGATGGCAATAACATAAATATAAAATCTAATTTCCGCTTTTGGATCATTGATGCGGAGGTCAAAACGCGTCTTTTGACAACTCTCCAGACATTTTTGGACATTGTTTAGCAGTTGGGTCTTCTCGTAGAGAATTACCAAATGGTATTTGTTGATATATCGATGAATTTCAGCTTTATTTGCTTAAAAGCAGAACAGGTCAGTTTTCTCACTCAGTTTTTAAATGATTTATATTTTAGTCGTGCTGCTGTTATCGATGATACTGGAGTTATGACTTTACTGGATTTAGACGATGATCGAGAATCACAAATAAACTTCAATCGTGTTGAACGTGAAGATGTTCGGGTCATTTGTTGGGCGAAAGATAATCCATTGCTACTTGCATTAATGAAAAACACACGAATGTACTCGTATGTGTCTCGTGGCAATGATAATAAAAAGCCGAAATCTTGTTCGGGTTATACTTGTACTTTTGACGATTTAGAAATTACAAGCGTATTACTTGATGATATAATTTGTGGTGAGACATAAAATTCGTTTAATCATATAATATATTTAGGTGTTAAATCTTTACGTGATACCGATGATTTGCTACAGCATGTAGGCTTAAATGATGTCAAACAATTCATAGAAGATAATCCACATCCGCGTTAATGGCGTTTCCTGGCTGAATCAGTATTAAAGAAATTCGAATTAGACGTATAAGAAATATAACAGCGTCAATTCTGCAAAAGCTGAGGTAGCCGCCTTCTACGGGAAGTTTGAGGAAGCTGAGAAATTGTACATGGACGCAGATCGTAGGTGAGTGGAGTCCGAAAAATAGTTAATTAGACTGCTAAAATGTGCAGAATTTGAAAAATCCGAGTAAAACTTTTTGTTTTAATTTGGCAGTTTACGGCACTAGGACTCGAACCTCTGGCCTCGCCGAAGTATATCGCGTACTTATGCAAGACATTTAAATCGTTTTCGCTGACCACGATTGAATCAAAATTTATTGTTATATTTTTAACTAGTCTTCTCAATTGTTTACTCATTCCGATTAGCACTTGTTTGTCAGAGTTAAACTCCTTAGAAATTTCAGGCTAACTTTATTTTCGCAAAAACCGCCAATAAATACTGATAATGATTATTTGTTTTTATATTCATTTTCTTAGAGATCTTGCGACTAACTTGCGGACTACGCTGTGTGCTTGGTTTCGTGCTGTGCAACGCTAGTTTGCGCTCGTGGTGAGCAAGCGATAAATACAGAACTCACATTTACTATATTTTTTTATATCGAATATGAAGTGCTTCCAACCCACAGATACTCCATGAGACGGAATTGCATCCACTTCGTGTCACAGTGTGGTGTGCAGTTTCATCACGCTGCATTGTCGGGCCCTACTTCTTCGAAGAAAACGGTCACACCGTTACGGTTACTGGAGACCGTTACTTGAGCATGTTGAGAGAGTTTTTCTATCCAGAATTACGCCGAATGAGAATTTCTTTCAACTCTGTGTGGTTTCAGTAAGATGGTGCAGCTCCTCATATAGCCCAACCTGTTATGACAGAATTCCGACGAAAATTTCCCAATAAGCTGATATCCAGAAACTCCACATTCCGTTGGCCACCCAGGTCGCCTGACCTTACTGCACCTGACTTTTTCTTGTGGGGTTATTGCAAACAGGAAGTCTTCAAAGCAAAACCAACAAATTTGAATGAACTAAGGCAATCCATTCGAGAAACAATTGCGGCTATTCCTGTCTCAACTCTCCAAGCAGTAATGAACAACTTTTTGGTAAGATGCCGCACATGCATCGACGAGCAGGGGGGGCATTTAAATTCCATTATTTTTAAAACTAATTAAGCTATACTTAATAAAATTTAATGAGCTTTAACATGAATAAAAGAAAAATGAATTCCATACACTGAAAAAAAATTATTTGAGTTTCTTAATGTAGCAAAATTCATCAGCCACCCTGTAGTTGTATTCCCTCATTTTCAGGGAAAGCGCTAAAGAATACTATGAAAAATCTTATCATATTGAGGCCTCATGGACGCACTTTATCATTTAGAAATATTTATTGAGTTAGAGCAATGTATTAATAAGATGTCCGAAAAAGTCCACTATTGGCTAAAATTGTAATTTTGGCTTCGGTTAGTAAGTTAAATTTTCTTTTAATGTCTCCAGCTAGCAAGGCGAAACTCCTCCTCCAATTCACAATGTGTAACTTTTAACTTTTTTAAATCAGTGTTACGTTAGAGTTATAAGCGCATAACTCAAACACTAGTACGTGAAATTAGATAGAGCTTTCAACCATGTACTTTTAGGAGCCCCACTAAAGACAGGATCAATTTGATTGTATGATTCGTGTTGTATGTACCGTATTATAAAACCCAAAACGAAATGCTTCAAAGTTTCCTTAAAAAGTTTATTCTCAAAAGTTGATTTGCTTTGGCAAACACTGTTTGATATTCTCATAAGAATTGTATGGAGAAACTTGGCATAATACACTCCTAGGAGTTCTAATCGAATATAGTCATATTTATTGAACCTTTAATTGCAGGAATGTGTTTAGAAGCAGCAGAGGCTTATTCAAAAATGGGTGATACCAAGGCGGCTGTTCATGCATGCGTAAATGTGCTGGCAATAGGGTGAAGCGTTGAAGCTAGCAAGGAAGTTCAACATGCCACAGATTAGCAATTTATTAAGTAAATACACCGCTCAGCTTATTAAAGAGAATTGGTTGCCTGATGCGATTGAACTACAAAAAAGAAACTGGTCAGTATTTGGATGCTGCACGTTTGCTTGGTAAATTAGCTCAATGTGAAATAGAGAAAGATTCCAGTATGCTACGAACTAAAAAATTATATGTAGTTAGTAGCTGCAGTACTCGCGGAGGAGCATTTAAATACGTTAGGTGCAATTGAACTTAGTTATAAATTGATCGCAATTCATTATTGAATACAATGAGTCCAGAGGACTCACACGTCGTTGAAGATATGTGGTATGCGCCGAAGCATATTATTTTATGTTAAAGTAATTAGTAATATTCGCGTAGTATATATAATATTGGTTTTTACTTACTTTTTCCCTAATAACTATTAAAATTTTAATTTTAATATGATTTATTCCAATGTATTGAAAAATAATTTCAATAAAATATAAAATAAAAATGATGCATTTTTGTGCAATTTATTTGGAAAAAATGTGTAGGTATCTCCATTTGACAATAACCACTATAACTGGTATTTCATTAACCAATTCAGCTAATAAAACTAACCATATGTTAGCCACTTTGGTAACCGATTTAGCCAATAATTTTCACCACATGTTAGCCAAAACAATAACCAACTGAACGAATATTTTTCACCACAATTTAGCCAAAACAAAAACCAATTGAGGAAATATTTTCAGCTACATGTTAGCCAAAACATTAACTGGTTTTGGAAAGGAACATTTTTTAAGATTGGAAGTATTGAAAAGTACAGCTATAGTTTTTGTCAATGGGAGAATTCTATGTGTGCAAGGGAGATGCGAAGTCACACATACGAGGTGTGTTCAAAAAGTATCGCGAATTTTGAATTTTCGCTGGTTACGTAATATTCAAATTTCGAATTTTTTGTGGCGTTATGTTGGTACTCATGTCTCTCACTTATGCCGACAATCTCGGCCATTTTGAATGTTCAGTTAATTGTTGACAGCTGCTGTGCTTGCACGTGTTTTGGATCGTCTTCGTACCAAAATTGCTCAATTGTGACCAAAAACAGCATCGTATGAACATTGCTAATGAGATGTTAAACTCTGTCCGCGACGACCCAAATTTGCTCCAGAGGGTCATAGCTGGTGACGAATCGTGGGTTTATGGTTATGACGTGGAAACCAAAGCTCAATCATCTCAATGGAAGCTGCCGCACGAACCAAGACCGAAAAAAGCGCTCCAAGTTCGGTCGAATGTGAAAGTTTTGCTGACAGTTTTCTTCGATTGCAGGGGCGTGGTGCATCATGAGTTCTTGCCACAGGGAAGAACGGTCAATAAGGAATATTACCTGCAAGTTATGCGCAATTTGCGCGAAGCAATCCGCCAGAAACGCCCGGATTTGTGGAAGAACAAAAATTGGCTTTTGCACCACGATAACGCCCCTGCTCACGCATCGTTGCTTGTGCGCGACTTTTTGGCCAAAAACAACACACTAATGATGCCGCAGCCACCGTATTCCCTAGATCTGGCCCCCTGTGACTTTTTCTTGTTCCCTAAACTGAAGAGGCCCATGAAAGGACGACGTTACGCTTCTCTTGACGAGATAAAGACGGCATCGAAGCAGGAGCTGAACAAGATACAAAAAAATGATTTTTTGAAGTGCTTCGAAGATTGGAAAAACCGTTGGGACAAGTGTATAATATCTCATGGGGATTACTTTGAAGGGGACAAAATAGATATTCATGAATAAATAAATAATTTTTGGAAAAAACACAAAATTCGATACTTTTTGAACACACCTCGTATGGTTAAAATATTCACGCCGCCTGAACAAAAATAGCCACTTTGTAGACCATTAACGAAACCAAGCATTTAGCTACATTGGTAACCGGTATTTGGTTTTCAAAAGCCATATGGATATGTATGTATATTTCTAATGGTAGAAATATTTTCTGAAGCAGGCAAAAGCGTCTAAGATAAATACTTATATAATTACATAGTTTTATGAATTTTTTTTTAAAGAATTGACGTTTTTTGATTGATATAGGACTCACGGTAAACTTATACGCACAGCCATAAGAAATAATAAGATCAGGTCATATACATATATATCACAAAATATTATTGAAATGCTATAAAAGTCAATATGTCAAAATGTCTTTATACATGTCTAAATTGTGGTAAAGGAAAAAAAAACCAGAAACCATATACTAAAGTTGTAATTTTCCCCCGCTAAATGGGTTTCGAAAAAGTCAGATCTAAAGGAAAATTGCTAAAGTGACAAAAAAAAAAACAAAATGGAAACCGGCCTCATGCTCATATTGAGAAATTTAAGGAACTTCAAAATAAACGCTAAATTCATTTTCAATCAAAATATGTATATGTGGCGGGACACACTCCTAACGGTGAAATATTTTCATTCTCTCACTCATTGAGCATATTAAGTTAAAGTAGTGGCGTCGGTGCGTCCAACTCATATTTCATTTGCTCTCCAAAAGGTAGAAATATTTTCATTCTCTCACTCATTGAGCAAATTGAGTTAAGGTACACACCGGCGTCGGCGCGTCTGTCCAATTTGATTTTGAGCGAGAGTTGCCCTCCACTATACTGAACTTTACCAAAATCTTAAAAAAAATACCAATTTGTTTTCAATTTATCTCGCGCGTTTTATTGCAAGCAATAGTTCAAAATTCAAATTTTTTGGGAAAACACAATAAAAGCATAATATTTTTAATAGAACTCTAATATAAAAATGAGATTTAAAAGCATTCAAAGTCGCTGCTGTTCACATCAAAAAGAAAGCAGAGCAAAAAATTACAATATGGCAACCATGTCTAAACGTGTTATGGTTTCGCAACAAAATGGAGCAGTAAGGAAGGCGGTCGGCATGATCTCAATGGTGCACAGTGGCTAGTCATTGTCGGCTGGGGTGGGCTCTTGCCAACCTTACCGTCCTGCGCCATAATCAGAAAAATTCTAATCATGCCTTTAATACGCGGGGAAATGCACAAAACCGCGCAAAACAATTATAAAACAACATCCGGTTGAACCCGAATGCCACGGACAGACCGTTGACATTTAAATTTCAAAAACTCAAATAAAACGGAATATCAAATAAATTCAAAAGAAACGGGCAAACGAAATATTTTAAATAGGAACCAAAATTCAAAATGAACCGAAAATTAACGACCAAAAAAAAACAAACTCATTAAATTAATGACAAAAAAAAATGAAAATGAAAATGAATATTGAAAACCGAACCGGAAATGACCGGTTACCAAAAGCTGAAATATAAAAATAAAAACAACAAAGAGCCGAACAATATAAGGGGGCGCCGCGGGTGTTGTTGCGACGCCCTGGTGCTGACCCACCCTCATCCATGGCCATCGACGCACCTAATCTCGATGGCCCCTACATGCCTTCTATTTAAAGAGAATAGTCAGCATTCCCATTTTAATTAACATTTATTTATAATTCATTGTTTTGCTTAACTTATAATCAGGTATTTTAAATTCAGCCCTATTTTGGCTATTTTAAATTAGCTTTTACCACATTAGAGTGCAACAAAAAAAAGTAAAAGAAAATGTATTTAGGTATATATATATAGTTTAAATATCCATATCCGGGTATTTAGGTTTAAATCAAATACTAGGTATTTAGGTTCGAATTAAACTCTATAGAAACTATTAAGACTAATCAAAAAAAAACAACGAAACAAGAAAAAATCTCTACTGTGCTTATCCAGACATACAGCTAAACTTATTTATTTCTATCTATCTATGGCGCGATATACAACAGGTATATCATCATAAACCTCCTAAGAGATTTTTGCGCCAAGCTTCTCTTCCAATTTGTGGTGTGCCGATTTGAATTTTTCCCTACAAATTGGTGGGACCTACAGTTTTTTGTCGACTCCGAACGGCATCTACAAAGGAGACGAATTTTTTGCTGAGAAGCCTGTCATGGCAGAAATACACTCGGAGAGTTTGCCAAACCACTGCCGAGGGGCGACCCCGTTTTGAAAAACTTTTTTCAAATCACTTTTGATGTTACCTGTACCAGGGCTCGAACCATGGACCTTCGGTGTGGTAGGCCGGCAACACTACCTTCACACCACGGCGGCCGCCATTATTTGCCTTATTTATTTGCTTAACTATTTATTCATCGGTATTTGTTTTTTTTCTTAAGTATTTCGTTAAGTTTATTTATGTATTTACTAATATTATTTGTAATTACTAAGCTTTATTTTATTTATTCGATTTATCTTTATTTTGATTTATCGCATTAATTATTTATTTAGTGGCCTTGTTTCATTATTTTATTTTCTTGTATATTTGATTTTATTTTATTTTTATTTTAAGTTATTTTAATTTAAGTAATTAATATTTTGTTGGAATAACTTTCTTTATTGATTATTATTTGTTATTAGTTTTATCAAAAAAAATCCATTATTTATTTTAAGTAGTTACGCTTTTTGTTTCTAGTTGTATCATAAATACCTGACTTTATTTCTATTTCTAAATATCTAACCGTTCCCCCCCCCCCCCTTTTGTTTGACAGTTTTAATACTTTATCTTATTAGAACCATCATTATTTAAATCTTTTTTTGACACAATTTTTTTTTCTTTTTGCTTTATGTTATATTTTATTTAATTGTACGTAACATTAGGTCTGTTTATTGAACCCGAACAAAATAGTATAGCGGCTCGGGGCAGAGCAGATTACAGCAGCTGAGAAAAAAAATATAGAGCAATTTGGGAGCCTATCAAAGCAGACTTTTCACGAATTTGTCAATACAAACGAACCTCGGCAATTTGCAACAGTAAGTTTGGCTAAAATCCGCGCCTACATGAGACGAAACTGGCTCACTTTATTTACAGTTGGAATTTTTCTTCTCCCCCCCCTTTTTTTTTGTCTACTAATTATTCCGATTTTCAATTCATAGGCTACATTTTTGCTTCTGACAATTGTCAAGTCTTTTCTGCTTTAGCGTGCTCCAAAAAAGAAAACTGGCGCAGAAGATTGTGATCCAGACTGCTCCAACCTTATCCTGAGCATACCGATGCAGCAAAAGCTAGAGCAATCCACAGCAAGAAAATGTATCATGAAACACAATTTTATGAGTTACCTCTACCTGCCATAATCCAGGACAGATCAATAAACAAACCTATTGTATTGGTACCGGTAGTAACATTTTAATTTAATTTTGCTTATAAAAAAAAATATTTTCTTATGCCAGATTAACGTCTAGTTTGATTGCTGAAATTTCTTTTTTTTCTTTTTTTTTTTCGATTCACTCACAGCCCAACCTAATATAAACGCACGGAGTAATCTTTCCGTCCCAATATTCTCATGTACATACAAGTTGTATGAGAGCAACCGAAACTGAACTCAATGCGTTACAAGCTAACTCAGAATCCAAAATTTGTTTTGCGTGAAATTTTTATTTGACGTTTTGATTTATTCATTTGGTTACCGAGAATAGATTAATTGAAATGGTGACTAAGTGAACACCGTGTATTTTACTCTAGTATTTGCATAAACAATTGTGCGTCGGGAAACGCTGTGCGTCTTTTTACTAGGTGCGCTGTTAGGTTCGGCTGTTAGATCTATAATATTTTATTTCGGCTCTAATAAATTTTCCTTCCTGTTCTGACGACGTACTTAAATTAATGAATCTAATTTTGATAATTTATTTCAATTAATGTGTTAAATATACTATCAATTCTACTCGTAGTTTAGTTAGGTCTCACCGTGGTTGCAGTAAGCCGTTGTTGGGGCGGTACTTATATTGATGCTGCGTACCGTTGAGACGGGCCTGACTTGGGCTTGTTTATAGCTGGTAAAATTTTTGTTGTAGATAATGTTGGTATAGATGCCGATTCGTTTAGTTGGCGGTTTGTTGTTGGTGGTGTAGCGCCTGTTGCGCGCTAGTTGTTGTTGTTGCCAGTGGGAGTGTTGTTGTTACTGACGTTGTTGCGGCTGCTTTGTCAGCAATTGTCGTTGCTGAGTTGTTGTTGTGGCGCCTATTGCGCGCTAGTTGTTGTTGTTGTAGGTTTTTGTTATTTTGTATTGTTGTTGTTGCCGCTGCTGCCGTGACGGCAGCAGCGTCATAGCTGTTGTAATTTATTGTTGTTGTAATGCCTGCACAGGCTGGACTAGCGACGATAATCAATAACGTTGTTGGTAATAATCGTAGTGTTATTGGCGTAAATGTTGGAATGTTGTAACTGATTGAGGTATTGCTGTTCTACCAGCAGTTGTTGTTGTTGTATATGAAAATGTTCGAAAATGTGATGATATAGGGCGCAGTCTCATATGTACATATGGATTTAAGTCCAAAATTGCTGACTGTTCGAAATATACTATTCAGCCTCTCATGCTCCTCCCGCGGCCATTACATATATGCCTGTATGCTCCTGTAGCGAAAGCGATGACGCCGTTCGTCACCTTGAGTTTGTGAAAAGAGTCCAACTCCCACACAAAATTGTGCGAACAGCTCCTCGGCGGATTTGAACGCCAAAACCTCTACCTCTTTTGGCCACTTGCCGTGGTCCAATGTTTCTGCTTTTTCTGTTCCACTTTTCTGCAGCTTTCAAGCAAATTTCGCTGCAGTTAATACAACGCACTTTCTACTTTTTTTTTTCTTTTTAATTGGTTGTTAATTCTGGGTGATTTCACAACACTTTACACAATTGCGACCGCGTTCGTTCGTCTTTTTCGCTAGAATGCCGCAACAGAAATTTTGCAATGGATTAAGCGAACCCTGCCATTGGAATTGTCCCGTTCGCTAGCACCGGTTGGTCGTTGTCATCGGGTGATTTATTTATTTTTTTTTTCGTTCACACCGCATTGCCCGAGGTGTGTTCCCGCACGTTGCCACGCAAAACTTTGTGCGTGCTTTATATTTAATAAGATGGCACCACGTGCAAAACGTCAAAATTGAACGAATATAACTACTAAATGTAAACGTCACTCAGAATTTATGTAGAAATTGGTTTACATGCTAAATGCATGTGACAGGACTGCAAAAATGACAGACAAGCGATAATTTAACTAAATTTAAATGATGCAATAATGAAATTGAAGACTTAAAACTGATGAATTGTTGAATAGGAAGCTAATATAACACCTTATTTGTTAATATAGAATGCAAATTAAGTTTAAATAATGTTTTTAAGTTTAAATAAAGTTTTCATTCACTTTTGACAGTTCACGGGTGAGACATACGGAAACACTCCTCGGACAACCGCCGGCTATCTCCACTTAGCCTGGCAATTCCGGAACGACACTTAAATTTTTCCTTGGAAAAAGTGCCGTTACCGGTAATTCCGCGTTGCGGTTCAAAATTTTGGCGCTGCCATCCGGTCGCGATTTATAAAAAATTATAGAAAGTGTTATACACCCCTACAAGGTTGAATCATTTCATCAGCGACCGCACGTCTTATTTAAGGTTGCCAATATATACTGATGAGTGTCAGACGAACGCAGGGTTGTTTGGCAATCTCGGGCAATGACGAAATGAAAACAGCTGATGAAATGAGACAACCTTGACACAAAATCATGATTATAAGTAAATAACCGCAAGGGGAGTGAAGCGTAACCTGTTACCCTTGCACTAACCGCTCATTAGGTAAGTCCTACCCTTTTGAGATTTAAATCACTTTTATTCACAAGTGAACCATAACAAACGGTGGAGATATTTTCACTCACTGAGTACATTGAGTTAAAACAACCATGATATATATTATAAGTCTAACTATGTTGTTGGTATATGTCCATCAAAACCAAGTTTTTTTTATTGAAATAACGAACGAATCTGAAAGGAGTGGTAGCTTTCAAGCATTCCTATGGGGCGTTTTCTCCATGTCCTAATAATGATTACCGGGGTTTTATTGACTGATTTTGTGCGGTTAGCTGTCAAATTACCCACTGTTTATTGTGAACCGAATGTTATGAATGCGACCCTAAATAACTCAACTATACGTTACAAATTCCAGTAAGAAATATTTTTCAACCATTTCGGTCTTTAGCCAATGCTGGAGAAATATATGAACAAACTTTTTCCTACATCATTATTTGACAGTATTGACAGCGAAAATACTTTTGCTTCCTCTTCTGCTTTTAAGTTGACATTTGAGAAACGAGTTGAAAACATCGGCAAATTTACTTTTATAAATATATTTTGTGTTATTTGTGAATATTTTGCAGGTGAATAAAAAAATATTTTAATAAAGTTCGGTGAACAACAACAGGTGAGTGAGGCGCCCTGCGAGGAATTTGTTTTTCAAAATTTAAGTGCGTTTGAAATAATAGAAAAAGGAATGCATGGAATCCACATAAATATTTAAGGAAACTCTTAATGATTCTCAGAGAGGAAAGTTTAGATGTTCCTTGAAGTCCCTCTGTCCTTTTAAACTTGAATAATTATAAAGTGGTTGCTGAACAACTTTATCCTGGAGAATACGTTCATTTTGGTCATTGTACAACTCTACAAGTAAGTTATGTCGGCATCCCTTTCTCTTCCTTCTCTCTCTAGCTCATAGGCGTTTGACACTCACTCACATGTCATACAAGCGTTTGACACTCACTCGTGGCTGGGTCGCTGGTCAGCTAACAATGAAGGGATACAAAAGGTTAGTGCAAAAATGGACTGAATTTTACAGCTGGGCTGCTGTGTTAGTTAATTTCTTTTACTGAATTTAGTATGAAAACGTGTTTATAAATTTGGAATATAACTAATGATAAACCCTTACTGAATAAAAATAAACGGTAATTCTATACGACCGTACGTAACTGCTGAAACACGTCCAAAATTATTAGGAAAGGTATCACAAGACGCGCTTTGACCTCGGAATCGGGTGGTGTGGGAAAGCAATGGTTACCAAAGTATCTAAAACGGGTCTGATGAGAAGCGGGTGACTTCCTAACATGAAACCCCAACCATCGCGTGCAAATCGTTTGAACTTTTCTCTAATATCAATTAAAATATAACCTTTATAATCTTTTCTAAAAAATAAAACAAAGCTACGATAACTACAGCGCTCAAGCGACGTGGAAGTTCACATAAGCGCACCCTTATATGTACGATTGCTAAACACCATGCACACACAAAAGAAAAACAACAAATGAGCATGCGCATTTTAGGAGACACACTTTAAATGGTAGGGAACTTTATTAAGATACGATATAAATAAGAAAAATGCTTCTTAAGTTGAAATATTTGAAGATTATTATCAAATTAGCACGTGAAATTTTATTGTAAACAAAGAAGAACAAGCAAATTGCCATGGCAATATCAAACACATGGTTGGTTCTTATAGGTAGCACAGAAATGTTTATAAAGATTTCAAAGATATCTAAAACTGGACTTAAATAAGTAAAACTATTGCAAAAATAGTTCTACTTGAAATTATGCGCTTTAAACAATAATTTGCTGCAACTAATTTCTCTTATTTATTTATTTATTGTATATGTTTCTATAGCATCGCCTACTTTTTGTCTGCTGCCAATGAGTACGACTCTGTGTTAATGGACTCTGAATGACAAGCTCTTTACATAGTGGGCACAGCTGTGGACGAAGAGCTGATAAATATCTTACTTGTAGACCTTTACAATTATTTTGGTATAAGAACCCAATTAAAAGGGTTAAACACTTCGTGTCTTCTTACGATGAAATTGTTTTCGATATAAATATTGATGGTCTGTCCTTATTTCATAGCTCGAAAACTCAGTTTTGACCAATTTTGATGAAAATCGTAAATGTTCCTAACATTTCTGTTTTTCCGTTTGGTGTTTATGCCCGTATGAAACTACGTATTTTTCTTGTATTTTTCCTGTATTTATGGTTTGAAATACCGAAAATAAATTTACAAAAACAATTTTGCAGTTGTTGAAGGGCGACAAACAGTGCCTTTAATTTCAAATTTGTTGACGTTTTTTTGAGTGCTGAACGAAAATCAAATTTAAAAATAAACAAACTTAAAATTAAACAATTAAAAAATTTGTGTTTGGCGCGGATGGTGCTGAGCACCGGAGCTATGTTTAAAAAATCGTAACATATTGAACGGGTCTATGATCTACCCCCCAGAAGGATATTTTGTACAGAGAGATTTGGTAGTAGATTTGTGAACTCAGTATTTGATATGGTAGGATATTACGTGCAGAGCCTCTGTTACATGATATAATCGGAACTTTTGACTAGCGTTTTTCTGACGTAGTTCAACCCGACTGGCGTCCACAGCAAGTTTCAAAAAAAAACCTAACGAAATACAAACTGGCTCGTTTGCTTTTAGCAGCCTAGATTGTATTTTAGCTCTATTTCGTTAGTTTTTTTTTACAAATTCGAAAAATGTATGTGACTATCTCTTTTGCGTAAAAAACAGCACAAAATACGAGAAAAAAGCGAGGTGTCATACGGGCATTATAAAGCCAATAAAAACCAAACGGCATATGTAAATAGTTTTTTGACAAAATTCATAAGTGAGTATCAATTGCTGAGTGATAGTGGTTTGGAATCGGGCGGTAAAATACTAGAACTTAAATGAGGGCTTTAATATGCGATGCACCAGCTAGGGCAGTTGCATGTGGCATTCCTCATCACACTTTTGCTCATGGATGTTCAAAGTGTACAGCCGAAGCGAAAAAAATTAACAATGTCCTAACATATCCCACTGAAGTAGGTGCGCTTATAGGTGATGAAGATTCCACTCTTAGAAATTTTTTAAATCAAAACAAAAATTTGCAAATAATTACGCAGGTTACTTTAGATCCAATGCATTTGATTGACGTAGAGGTTACGAAAGAGTTTCTAGTTAGACTCTTGAAAAACAAACTAGACTTTGACATGAGCTTTGGAATTAACAAAAATCAACTAACATAAAGAATTTGTTCGCTTACCCCGAAGTCTTGACGAAGTTATGCATTGGAAAGCCACGGAGTTCAGGCAATTTTTGCAATGCCCAGGTATTTATGTTCTTAAAGATAATGTACATGAGTTACTATGAGTTTTTGTTGTTGCATTGCGCTTGCAGAATGTTCAAGAGGCCCCTTTCATTTTTTGCATCAAATTTCCCAAACATTTTTGGGGATAATAGCGTTTTGTATAGTGTTCACATCATCTTGCACTTGACTGACTGCGTTAAAACAATATGAGTTCTTAGAAGTTTTTCTTTAAAATTATTTACACAGTTTAAAGATAAATGTACGAAATCCGGCTGCAAATTAGCAACATAAATAGATATTCTAATTACTATCAGGAGCCTGGGAAACTAGGTTTTGTAGAATTAAATTCAAAAATTAAATCGTTTACTAACCACCATTATTTCTTCAGTACCAAATATACAAATAATATCTGCCTAATTTACCCTTTCATCCCATTTATTATTGATAGTTATAGTATATTAGTTTCCATTTAAATTTTATTAAATTAAATATTTAAAAATTTATATCTAAATTTATTTAATTATGAGAAGTTGGGCAGTTCGAAACATGTCATCCCATACCAACGCTGTGCATATCGTTGTAATTTTTCCTCTAATATCCATTAACAAAATTTTTTCTTGTTTCCATCAATATGAAAATTATTTTAATTCAAAAGATTTAATTTCCAACGGGTAACATAATTAAAATTTTTAAAAAAGCAAAGTAAATTAAACTACAAAGTATATTTAACATAAAGTTGAATCAACAATAATAATAAACCCTACATTTACTTCCCCTTCAGTTAACGACAAAAGAAGTTAAAAGAAAAAAAAAACAAGTAAGCAAGTCTAAGTTCGGGTGGAACCGAAAATTATATACCTAGTAGTGATCTATTATGGCATCCCAATTTACGCAGGTCTATTTTAATACTTTTAGTTCGTATTAGCGTTCAAATAGACAGACGGGCAGAAATATAGACGTATCGAGAGACGGGCATGGCTACATCGACTCAGCTCATTCTCCTGATCATTTCAGTATACTTTTTGATGGGACTATCTCTTTTTCTTCTCATACGTACAAACATTTCATGTTCATGAAAGGTATTAACTACTTGCCCCAGATGTTTTGATATACATTAATAAATATATATCTCGATTCGTTTATGTCGAATGAAGTAATAAACCTTCTGGGCGTAACCAAAATAGATATAAAAAATGTGTCTTTTATAGGCGCCAAAGGACTCAATTGATCTTTATGAAACTTTCACAATATATACTTGGGTTCACTGGGTACAGCATAGACAGTATATAGTTTTGGAAAAGTGGGCGTAGCCAGGCCCTAGGCTATATAAATTTTCAATTCGTCATAACTCCGAACTTTTTCGGTCTAAATTAATGATATTTGGATATATGTGTCACTTAGTCAACATCTGGACACTAACAACATCCGATGAGGCGGCTCTGGGAGTATTCGAGAGAAAGGTTCTTCGAAAGATTTGTGGACCTCTACGCGTTGGCGACGGCGAGTACCGAAGAAGATTTAATGATGAGCTGTATGAACTTTACGCAGACGCCGACATAGTTCAGCGAATTAAAACACAGCGGCTTCGCTGGCCAGGCCACGTAGTGCGAATGATCGAAGATGCTCCAGCCCAGAAGGTATTCTTATCGTCACCCCCCAAGTGGAGACCGATTTCCGATCCCGCGGTGTTTCCAATTGGCGCCAGTTGGCGCAACGAAGAAAGGACGGGCAAGCTATGTTGGACGGTCAAAATCGCCCAGGCGGTTAGATAACCATTTAAAGAAGAAGAAGTCAATATCTTAATCAATATCTTGGAAAAGTGGGCGGAGTCACGCCCACATATTTTGTGTTTTGTTTTTGCTCTTGAACTTTCACGATAGGTTCAGGAGTTCGCTGGGCACGACACAGTCTGTTTGGAAAAGCCCCCGGGTTATATAAGGCTGCAGTTCGGTACAGCTAAGAGTTTATTTGGTTCAAGTTAACGACTTTCGCGATAGATTGAGAAGTTCGCTTCCACGACACAGTCTGTTTGGAAAAGCCCCCGAGTTATATAAGGCTGCAGTTCGGTAGAGCTAAGAGTTTATTTGGTTCAAGTTAATGACATTTTATATATACATACATATGTTCTATGTATCAAAACGTCAAACAACGTCTACCGGGTTTGCAGGTATATTATAAAACGGCAAACGCAAGCAACAAATTTCAGCATTCTTTTGTAAAACTCAAAAACTAGTTTGCGTTCAAATGGACAGACGGACGGACAGACAGACGGACGGAGAGACGGGCATGGCTAAATCGACTACGCTCATCATGCTGATCCATTTAGTGAACTTTTCAGTTCTTCTTCTCATACTTACATACATTTAATGTTTTTGAAAGGTATGAAAATCAAAAAAGGTATATAACTTCGCTATTGCAGTGGGCTATTAACTACGTGCCCGAATATTTTTCTTTTGTGTTTCCGGATTTGGCTAATTTTTGGCAGGAGTATAATACATACTACTGAGTAGCAGCTGAACAATTTTGATTGAAATATCAAGATTGAATTATAAGCGATTGCCTTTGAAAATAGCAGAAATTTTATGCTGAAAAGTGGGCGACGCCACGCCTACTTCTTCAAATTGACAAAATTTGTTTGCGGTCGAGTTTTTCTTAAAAAGCTTATTATCTTATTGATAAACCTTGCTCAGTTGTAGAAATATCGCTTTTTAAATAAAAAAAAAATTCAGAACTATATTAAAAAACTGATTGTGTACAGGATTTCGCCCATTTTTATAGCAAACAGTTACCTTTATCTACAGAACATTATCACCAAATTTCGTTCCGACAAATCAATTTTTGGCGGAGTTGTGGCATAAAAAGTTTTGTGGAATAATCCATTATAAAAGAGGCGTGCCCTCGCCCATTTTCGAAAGTTATTATTTTTTGGATTTCTTAGTTTACGGAAACTTAAAAAGTGAAATATAAATGATGTAAAGCTATTTTACGCAAAGTTATTGCCTATTTAATATATCTACGATCCTCTTCAAACTCTTTCATATAGAAATGGAGGTGGACCTTAACCGATTTCGCCCATTTTTTCTTCGAACATTCCCTGCACACCTGGAAACCTGCGTGCTGAATTTCGTTTCGATATCTTGAACAGTGTTTGATTTATGATTAATAACATTTCTAAACTTGACTTAATGAAAAGTGGGCGTGCAACGCCCATTTTCAGACATTTCTTGAAAAATTTATTTTATGCCTCAATCTCAATGTATACACATTTTATCCTATAGGTGTATTATGTACTAAGTAATCACTTTTTTTGTGTTTTTGAAAATATTCTATATATAAAAGTGGGCGTGACTGTCATCCGATTTCGCTCATTTTAAATAGCGCTCGGAGATGAGTACCCAGGAACCTGCATACCAAATTTCATTAAGGTATCTCAAAATTTGCTCAAGCTATGGTGTTCACAGACGGACGGACGGACGGACGGACATGGCTTCATCAATTTCTCTTTTCGTCCTGAACATTTTGATATGTATAAGTCAATATCTATCTCGATCCATTTATGCCGTTACGTACTGCCGTTAGGCGACTAAAGTTGATATACCTTGTGTGCGCAGCACTACTAGGTTTAAAAAATTAATTAATATTAAATGTTATTTTTTTTAGTCTTTTGTGGAGAAGTTAATGTATTTGTATTTTGTGTTGATGTCATATTTAGATATGAGGTTTTGAGTAAATCTATTAAAACGGTTTTTGTTGTGTTACCACATTAAATTTTTAATGTATTTGTGTGCTTGGAAATAACCTTAAATGGTCGTTGTAAGTTCGACTTGTGAATGACTTTAACAAAAACGTTCTCACAAGTATCTAAATTTTTAGGAAGAAATGAATACTCTTTGTTATGATGCACAATTCTCTATGTTATTTGTGAAAAATCTTTTCTTAGTTTAGAAAGACTCTAAGCAATATTTTCAAACTGATTATGGTTATTGTCAGATAAAACTAATTCACCTGGTAACCGCAAAGTTTGACCATAAACTAATTCAGCTGCAGAATATTCTAAATCTTCTTTAATAGACGTACGCAATCCAAGTAATATCCATGGAAGGAACTCAGACCAGTAAGTTGAATCATTAGAAGCTGTTATAGCTGTTTTTAATGATCTATTGAATCTTTCCATCACCCCGTTTGATTGTGGATGATATGGAGAGGTGTAAATTTTGTGAGCTCCATGTAATTTCGTTAATTTACTGAATAATTTAGATCTTGATCTACTGTTATGCTTAGAGGAATACCAAAACGTGGTACATAATTTTGTGTAAATGTTGTTGCAATAGTATCTGCTGAAATGTCTCTAAGTGGATATGCCTCTGGCCAACGTTTATGTCTATCAATAATTGTCAAAATGTAACGATTTTCTCCTGACGCAGGCAATGGTTCAACAAGGTCCATATAAATGTATTCAAAGCGCCCAGAGGGAATGTAACTTTTTTGAATGGGGGTTTCTGTATGTTTTGAAATTTTTTACTTTTGACAAGCAATACATTCTGAAGTCCAGTTATTCATTTCTTTTCGCATGATTGACCAAAAATAGCTATTTTGAATTAAACGTCTAGTTGTTCGAAAACTTGGATGTGATAACGAATGAATTTTGTCAAAAATTACTTTCCTCACTGAAATAGGAACAAATGGTCTAAAATGTTTTTGTGAAATATCACACCAAATATCTTGATTTAATACAGGAATATTGACTTCTTTAAGATTAATGTTAGAATTTTCATCATATATAAAATTTTTAAGTGTTTGATTTGTGCCAAATAGAATTAATATCTGGAGTAAGTGATATTGTATCTGCAACCACATTTTCTTTTCCAGATATGTATATAAAGTCATTGGTCAATTGTGCAATGTATTCAAGATGCCGAATTTATCTAGGTGACCTATCAGGTTTTGAATTGTGTGTTCAACATGTGTTAATGGTTTGTGATGCAGAGCTCGGAATTTTATGTTTTCTAATATGTTAAAAATATGAAAAAAACATGACAAAAATATTTTAAAAATATCCAAAATTTATGAACGTAAGAAACTTTAGGAAGGTTTTTTGCTATTGTTTTTGTAACGTCTTACCCTGTCACTTTGAACCAGGATATCGGTTAGCCACAGGGAAGATTAATTACCGTTTTCGACCGGGAAAAGTGTTGTCAAGCTCATCATGTTATCCCACGTACTGGAAAGATAACGGCGCACAGTGTAACTTTTTTCACTTTTAGGATGCCAAAAGTCCAAAAAACAATGTTTTCCAATCTCAAAAATTTTTTGACATGCAACTGTTAAGAAAATGTATACAAAGCAAAGTAAAAAACCCACGATCACCATGATAAGCATTATGAAACTTGCATAACTGAAACAAGTGTAAAAATCATTTCACAGTCCAAAATGTTTGATCAACTTTGTGGCCACGTGGGTAGTTTATAACAGCATTGGTAGTTTCAGCTACGTAGGCATTTAAAAAAAATTTTTTTTTTAGACAGCCACTAAAAGTTTGGTAAGTTTAGAAAATGTTTCGTTTTCAATAGAATAAAACTTGCATAATTTGGCCCAATTTGATTGAACGAATACATACACATTAAAGGGAATTTGATATAGTTTCAGATAAAAAAAAAACATTGCGAATTTTTCGGTTTTTCTTTGTAATCGCCAACTTAAGGTCTCTATGCCCTCGCTCACGTATGAATGCACATCAACTTATGTTATGGATGCTCGCCTACCTGAGGGTCGTCTATTACACTGTGTTACAAAAACGAACTTTAGTTCTGTCCTATGAACCAAATATACATTTTCGGAAAGGGGATAAAAAATAAAAATACACGTGTATCGGCGATTCTCATGTACACGTCAGAATTTGTTTTATGTATCTTATAACTTTAAACGAGTTATTCTTGTATATTTGTATAGTTGCATATTTGTATATTTGTATATCCACTACTATCTCAGGAACGACCTAACGGATTTGGATGAAATTTGGTATATGGGTAGTACCCTTTATTTTAAGATTTTCTACTTTGGTGTTGCCACTTGGGGTGGTTCACAGGGTTGCCCCTATAGCAATTTTTTATTAATATAAGGCAATATATGGGAATATGGGTACCAAATGAAAGGTATTTTAGGCCGTATACCAACCAAAGTATAGGTTGCCACCTAGGGGTGCCACCTGACCGCATTTTATTTATTTATTTTCAGATATCGACCACTATCTCGGGAACGGCTAAACCGATTTCGATGAAATTTGGTAGATGGATAGTATGCTTCCCTCTAAGATTTTCTACTTGGATGTTGCCACTTAAGGAAGCTTAGAGGGTTGCCACCTTTCCGATTTTTTTTTAAATATTGAGCAATATATGGCAATATGGGTATCAAACGGAAGGTATTTGAGGCCGTATACCAACCAGAATATTTGTAAGTAGGATTGCCGTATATCACCGAGCAAGGCTCGGTCACCCAGGTACTAAAGTATAAAGCTCGTAGTGTCCGTATCTTCGCCTGTATGAAAGACTTTGGATCGATTTTTAACCCTTTTTCCGTGATCCAATCGAGCTGAATTTTTGCAGGCAGACTCGTGGAAATATCTGTATCACGTCAAATTGTTTACAAAATAGATTTTTATCAATTCTCAGATTTCCTGATTTTTTTTTTTTTTTTTTGAAAAAAAAAATTTTTTTTTCACTTTTTTCGGCATACCTTTAAAGGACTCCAAATTTTGAAACTACTAAAGTGTTCCGAAAAAAAAATTGTTTTTCGATCCATATACGAGTATTTGTAGTTTATCAATAGTAACTTTCTAACCCTAAACTATTTATGACTTTTACAACACTTACAACTGGTATGACAGATGAAACATTGAATTGCAAAAGGGTTAAAAATCGATCCAAAGCCTTTCACACAGGCGGACAGACGGACACTACGAGTTTTATACATAAAAAAAAATCTGACGTGTACATAAAAATCGCCGATACACGTGTATTTTTATTTTTCCCCCCCTTTCCGAAGAAGTATAATTGGTTCATAGGACAGAATGTGTGTAACGCGGTGTTATGGGTGATACTTCTAAGCAACTGAGTGCTTTGGGGATGTACATATGTATGTAAACATCACAAAAATGCCTACCAAAGCTCGCTCGGAGTTTGAGATCTTACGTAGATCTTTAAAACAAAGAAATGTGTAAGTATATTTTTGTTAAGCATTAGCAGGTATTATTTTCCCATAAAAATCCAGTTTCTTATTCTATGACAAGTGATATAACAAAACGCTTGGGCTATATAAATAGAATCAAATTTTCCTATATCATCAACTAGTTATGGCTATTTTACGAAATGCACTCTTTGAAGTTTGGCTAAAAAGCAAAGGTGGAGAAACGAACAAAGCCATACTAAACCATATTTTGAGTATATTTGGAAGAGATGTGGATCATTCAAAATTAAAAAAATACATCATCTAGCTAATTTACACTATTCGTAAGAGATGGGCATGTTGTTTTCGATCTAGAAGTAGATTTATTGAGAAAAAATATGAATGGTTATCAGAAAATCTGGATTTTACAGATTATATGCTTGATGTTGAGCCATGCACTTCTCGTGATTTTGCTAAGCCGGGGAGACAAATAAAAAACTTCTTTGAGTCATCTATGCGCACAAAAAAACGAAAAGCTAAGAAACTAATGAACAATGTCGACAATGATCAACTGTTAATGGCAGCGGAATTGAAATTACGATCATCAGGGAAAAGAAATTCTGCAAAAATAATTGAGCAGTTCTCCACAGCATCACCATCCAAGGGCACTGGCACCAAAAAGTCCCGACTATCGGAAGAAAATAAGAAAAGTTTGTCACCAGATCAAGCAATTGCGATGATAGTTGAGTCAAATCTTTCAACACATGAATACTCCCTGATCCGGCAGCACTTCAGAAAACAGAAAAATATATCCTTCATATAACTATTTAAAATAATCAAAGGTTTTATGCTATTCTGAAAAAATAACGGCAACGGAAACCTATGCTGAAATTGAATTGCAATCCCTTTTTAATCACAGCTTACGATGATTATGTCTTGCACAAGTAGAGGTATTGCTTTCTATTCCTGAGGTTAAAGAACTAAGTGCAATTATAAAATGGGGATGTGATGGAGCTGAGAATAGCTGTTACAAACCACAATTTTCGCAAGAAAGTAAATCGAACACTAGTATGTTTTTCATTTTACTAGTACTCCTTCAAATGTATACAATGCTTGGCGAAAGAAAGGTTATAGTTTGGAGTGATCCTTCTCCATCTTCCACGAGATACTGGCGTCCGATAAAATTGGTTTTCACAAAACAAACACGAGATGTCATTTCAAAGGAGGTGCAATCTGTCAAAGAACAAATTTCCAGTCTTCGTCCTACAACAATTCAAACAGATAACCTAAACTTACTAGTGAAATCAACGTTTGTGTTGTGCCTGATTGACGGCAAAGTTTGCAACGCTCTGTCGGCATATACATCATCGCAAAAGTGCTACATATGTGGGGCTGCCGCAAAAAAAAGAACAATATGCGAGCCCTGTCAGAGCGAAATGTTGACGAAAGCATGCTTGCTTTCGGAATTTCCTCTTTACATTCTTGGATACGATGCATGGAATGTAAGCTACACATCGCTTATCGAATGGAAAGAAAGACCTGGTGTGTGCGGGGCGAAGAAAATAAGGAAAAGACGAGAAAGAAGAAAAAACATATCCAAAATAGATTCAGGAAAGAAGTTGGTCTTTTGATTGATATGCCAAAGCAAATAACCGGCAACACAAATGATGGCAACACTGCGAGAAGATTCTTTGGAGATCCTAAAATAACATCGGACACAACCGGCATAAACATTAATCTTTTGAAAAGGTTTCCTACAATACTTACATGCATAGGATGTGGGTTTCAAATAATTCCTGAAGCTTTTGAACACCATGTGACAGACACAAGCGGACAATCGGAATATGCTTGGTACACTATGCCAGTGAGCGTACATAAAATTCTGTTTCATGGAAAGATTATAATCGTGTCTGCTATTCTTCCTATTGGTGAACTTTCGGAGGAAGCTCAAAAGTCCAGAAACAAAGATGCACGAAACTATCGTGAACTTTTTACCAGAAAAAAGTCAAGAATTTGTGGCAACTTGGATTTGCTGCACAGATTGCTGATATCGTCAGACCCGTTCATAAACAGTTTGCGGAAAACCCCTAGGTCACAGCGGCGAACATTAACGAGTGAAGTTATTGGCTTATTATCTGAACCAGAGCATGTCGACGATATTGACTTTGACCAACTTTATACCAGTTATAATATCACTTTTTATTTATAAGTATGTATTTCGATTTAGTTTTTACAAATATATATACCTATGTTGTGTTGGACTTTGAAAATACAATTTTTTAAATATAATCAAAAGCCTCTAAGGTAAAGTTAAGAAATCTAAACAATTTTTATTTATATTAGCACTGGAAAATGATTTTAAAGTAGAAAATATGATTATATGAAATTTCACCTTATATGAGGGCAAGGAGAAGAAGGGGGCAGATCCCGCCCATTTTTACTCTCAAATCAGATTTAGGTATCTGCAACCACACTGCAAAAATTTCAAATGAATTGCTCCACTGGTTTGGATGGAGCTTCACAACATTTAGGATTGGTGGTCTAAGTACTGGTACTTTGTATTTTCTGGTGAAACGAACCGTTTCCGTTTTGGAGGGATTCACCTTAAGGCCACTTTAAAGGGACCAGACTTCCAAGAGGTTCAAGGCGGCTTGGAATAGTTCTCCTAGGGTCGTCGACATATGCAATGACTTGGCAGCTGGTATTTTCCAGCTTCAGAAGTAAGGTGTTAACTTTTAGGTTCCACAATAAAGGAGATAGGACCCCTCCCTTTGGAATGACCCTGGATGCGTATCACACTATTAAGGACTCTTCCGGAATACCTCGGCAGTTCTCCTTGTCAGGAGTTGCCTCACGAATTCCACCCGTTGGAGCTCCAGTCCCATTCGTAGAAGAGTATAAGGTCATTCAATATCTAAATCGAAGTTGGTCGAGGTTGATTCGAGTTTAATAAAAGAATTTACGGTTTTTTTGTGGATTTTATTTCGTTGCTGTTCAAAAGGCTCGGAGCAAACGGTGTCTAGCATTGAGCATTTTATCCTCGCAATATCAGTGATATTTACGAGTTCCTGGGAGAGTAATTTGACAGGCCTGCGTTACTCGTTACCGACTGGCCGACTGCTTTATACATTTGTATGACTCCTTCTTCATCTCTTCCCTAGAAGAGCCAGCTGGTGGTTTGAAGATTTATCAAGGCCTTGAGCTTAAGTATCAGTCGTGGTAGCGTGCTGCATGAAGGTGAGAGTACCATCAACCGCCGTACCTAATCATGCCTATTACGGTGTGCGACGGATGCCTGCCGCAGGGAATGCGAATCGAATTGCAAAGATATGCTATTCTCATAATCGATCGGCAAAGCAGTTCGCGAGTAAAACATAAGTGGATAACGCAGTTCGTGAATTCACTGCATTCCCATAACCGAAATCGAATCGCAAGAGCTGTTATCCAACAGCGATCCGCTGAATATCTGATGCGGATTCGACATAAATTCTTCAAAATTGTTATTTAAAGTAAATTAAAATGAAATTGTTTTTAAATAAACTTATATGCACTAATTGTGTTTTCCAACACAAGTCATCCCGAAAACCGGGATCAGTTCGTTTTGTTGTTTGAGCCGATGAAGCTGACGAGAATATCGCAAAGCCATTAGAAGTTGTGATAATTTATTGGACAAACGTGAAGAATGTAGATGAGAATTTGCTATTGAAGGCTTCGCTATTCTTATGTGCTTATTGTAAAACTAACTACTAGATTCCATTTTTTTAAAGTCATTCATCTTTATATTTATCCATTTTTTACATAATTCAAGAAGTTGTGAAAATACTTTCGAAACTGTTGGTTAACATTCCAAGCATATATTCTTTGCCACCAGAATTTTTGTAACTTCCTTCAGCTAAGACTCGAAGGCATAAATACAGATTTTGTAGACTGCTCTCGATATAATCACTGGAGGGATTTACCGCAAATTAAGCCTAAAATGTACATCTATGCATTTTCATTTAATCGAAACTTTGGAGCTAAAAATGTGTGAATTTAATATGTATTCTTACTTTTTATTCATTTCACTTACTTACTCGACATCGGCGACCTCGAAAAGATTAAGTGCTCTATTCCTCAAAAACCATCTAACACATGCTGCATATTTTTTCGCTACATTTAAGTTGAAATAAATTGCAATTAAATAAGTTTTTCCTCAAATTAATTTTTTCCTAACAAATAAATCATAACTGACAATGCAGTCAAACGTCAAAAATCTTTTGACACAATCCGCTGCGTAAGTCGGTAAAGCAGGTATCCGACGGTTATGGTAATAGCGTAAACTTCGCCAAACGAGTGGATTGCGAATCGGATGGCATTCGCGGGAGTGGCATTCGTCGGTGACCGTAATAGGCATGAATATTTTAGGTTGTAGGACAGTATCGGCAACGACGTGGTTGTATGTAAATTGTATTACTTGGTCTTTCACGTGCTGACTAAGGCATGCAAATTAGCTTTTTGTAGAACTCATTGGCCAACAACAGGTTTGCTTTGAGTTAAGGGGGAAGAATGTTCCCAGAATAAATGTGAAGACCTTACTTCTTGGCCTTTCTATAAACTGTTGTTGAGGGATGTTTGGCGGCTGTTTGTCTTCAGTCGTTTACGCCCCCCCGTGCCCGTGCGGATACTTGCTGGATGTTTTATAATAATAACCACTCGACTTTGGTACCCATACACTGAAATCAATGGCTTTCGCCCCGAAACCGAATTCTCATGCTAGTTTTTTATCTCTAGCAATTATCGAAATTTGTATTGGATTGTTCGCGATTTCATCTGATCGGCATACCGAAGGGGAAAGTATGTAGTTCTAAGTTAAAAGACTTCAACTATGCAAGTATGCTAAACATATTCAATAAATAAATAAGCAAAAAATATTTACAATTTTATGAAAATATTCATAAAATATGAAAATATACCAAAAATGCGCAAATATTTATGTGCAAATATGTAAAACATATATTAAATCCTTGCTTTACATAACCGGTATAAAACTTGGTCCGGAGTTTCTATGATGTCAAATAAAAATATGCACTTGCACACAATTCCGAATTCTGGTGATCAGTGTATACAGTGAATTGTCTTCCTTCAAAAAAATGTTTAAAATGATTAATTGAACTATATATTGCTAAAAGTTCTCTATCAAATGTGGAATATAATTTTCTTGAAGAAAAAGCAAGAGGTTCTAAATTTGTATTACTAATTTGTTGTAAAACCGCTCCTATAGCTATATTGGATGCATCTACAGCAAGGGACAAATTACCATCTTTATCAAAATGTGTTAATAAAGTTTTATCTGTGAAAAATTTCTTTACATTCTCAAAAGCTCTAGTAGTATGTTCAGTAAAATCCAGTTGTTTAATTTTGTTTTTTGTTACTAATGTTATCATTTGATGTAAAGGGCCTAACTCAGTTGCTAACATTTTTACATACCTGTGATAATAATTCCCCATACCTAAGAATGTTTGTAATTTGGTTATTGATAGTGGTTTTTCTAAATTTTGTATTGCTTCAACTCGTTCTACAGATGGCCTGATTCCTTCACTAAGAAAATCTAATTTATTTGTTCCAAAGATACATTTAGAAGGTTTTACATTTAAATTAAATTTCGGTAATCTTTTGAATACAACTCTCAAATGTTCAACATGTTCGTTTTCATTATTACTTGCAATAAGAATATCATCGATGTAAACAAAAACAAAATCTAAACCAGAAAATTCTTCACTAATGAAACGTTGAAAAGTTTGTACGCTATTTCGTCAACCAAAAGGCATACGTATAAACACGAACATTCCAAATGGTGTAGTGATCGCTGTTTTTTGAATACCTTCTTCCGCCATTGGTATTTGCACGAATAAGATCAATTTTGGAAAAGAGCTGTTTATTTTTTAAGTCAATTGTTAAATCATGAATATGGGGTAGTGGGTAACGATCAGGTATTGTAATATAATTTAATCTTCTGTAGTCTCCAAAAGGTCTCCAATCATTTGAGTTCTTTTTGGGAACTAAATGTAAAGGTGATGCTGTGTGAGAATGAGATGTTCTAAATATACCTGTTTTAACTAGAAATTCAAACTCTGTTTTTGCAAATTTCTAATTTAATTGGATCAAGACGACGAGGTTTCAAAAAGGGTAGAATGCCTCTAGCCTCAATTCTGTGAACCGTTTGGTGTTGCACTGGTTTATTGTAATCTGGTTCACAGGTAATGGCAGGAAATTCATCTAAAATTCTGGAAAATTTGTTTTCAGAAAATGTTATTCTGAGGGAAGAAACATCGCAAAACCCAGAAGATCCGGTGACTTTTAATTTAGTAATTGAATCTATAATTTCTTTATTCTTAATGTCAACTAATATTCCAAATTTTTCTAAAAATGTACGCAAATAATTGGTGTTGAAATGTCTGCCAAAATAACAGGAAATTCGTGTTCACGTCTTAATCTTAAATTAACTTTCAAGAGTTTCGTACCATAAGTTTTAATAGATGAGCTAGTCAAATTAATATCTGAATTTCTTTTATACGTTTTGAATTTTGAGGATGGAATTACAGAAACTATAGCACCTGTATCAATTAAGAAATTTAGTTTATTAAATTTCTTATGAACAAACAGGCGGCGAGAAGATTTAAAATCGTTTAAATTAACAGCCATAGTCATAATGGAACTGTTCAGTTTAAATCATTTCAAACTGGTTTATTCTTATTTCTGTCAAAATCACAAGGTGGAATACATTTGTTGGCATTATGAATTTTTTGTGATACCAACAAATGTTTTGAAAGTCGAAAGTTTAGGTCTCGAGAATTTGCTTATTCCAGAATTACTCCTTTCTTGAGGTCTTGAACGTATTCTTAATTCATTTATATCTGAGTTATTTGATTAAAATTTTTATTTATAGTGGATGTTAATTTTGACAAATTTTGAACGCATTATAAAAGAATATTGTTTTCAATACTAGCTATTTAAGTTGATTTAAAAATTAGAGGTCGATTTAATAAATCAAAAAGTTTATCAGCAAGAACTATACTTTCTTCTTTATTTTGGGTATTACTCGAAGTTAAATGAACCTGTATTTTTTGGGGTCTGATCCATAATTTAAATAATAGTTCTTAACTAACAATGGAATCAGTTCCAGTTAAAGACTTCATGTATCTGAAAAGCTCTGAAGATAAACGATCTCCTATCTCATTATTTGAAAATAATCTCTTTTCTCCGCTAAGAGAATATCTTTTACACAATGTTTTCTTAATAGTTTCACACTTATTAGTTGAAGGGGGAGGGTTAATAATATCTAAAATTTTAGAAATTGTTCTTTCTGAAGAGAAATTAGTATATTTTGGAATTTGGTATTATCGCCAAAAATGTTATTAATTTCGAACTGTCCTTCTATAAAGAGAAACCACGTCAGATTTAACTAAACCTGACTTAAAGTTATTTCCTTCATCTGTTAGAGAATTAGATTGTAAGTGTTGTGTTAAATTTAAATATCTGTTTTGTGGTAATGAGTCTTCTTGTTGAGTTTCTGTTGTTGTGAAATTGCGTGTATGTATGGGTGATCGATACATTTTAAAGTGTATTAAGAGAGGGTAACGTAAATAAAATGTTGAATTTGAAAATGAATTTGTATAAATGAATAAAGATGTAAGTCTAATAAATCTTTATTAGAGAAATATAAATGATAAAATATTTAAAAATCAATTATTGAAAATGGTAAAATTACCTTATTAAAATCTTTGGAGTTAGAGTTCACAACTATTCGAAACTTTAATAATATAAAATTATTAAGTTTTTGTTGTTGGTTTTATGGTCTGTTAATTTTTACATATTTTTGTAAGTTTAAGGAGCTCAAGACCAGTTGATAATAATTCTTAGTTAATTATTATTATTTTTGATTAGAGGATACATTTAAAGCAACAAACACAGCCACGATTTCTCGTCCGACTAATTCGTATAGTTTTGCTATTTCAGTATAGTATATTTAACATAAAGTTGAACCAATTATAATAAAATAAACCCTACAGTAGATGACATCAAAAACCAGCGTATTGTTATTTTATTGTTTAGCAATGCGTGTCATAACTACTCTAATGAAGAAGCCTAGCAGCTTCCAAAATGGATCTATAAAAAAAGCTATGGCGGTTGTCTTTGAACATTTTTCCTACTCTATTCAATTAAAAATCTTTTAGTAATTAATTAAAAATGATTATAAAAAAAATAAAAACAATAATAATTTTCATACAAATTCAAAAAGTGAAAAATTATTATTCTTGGACTTGAGCTCGTTTCATGAATACTTGAAAATGTGCAAGCCGTAAATCAACAAAAATTGTTGGTATAAAAAGCCTATACTAGTTTCGAAAAATCTGATACCGGTGCCGGATTAATAATTGGAAGAAGGTATCAAAATATTACTAGTTTTTTTTTCAGAGCCCATGAACTCTATGTCAGCCCTGGGTATATGTTTGGAAGATACTATATCCAGCACTAAAAACGAAATATTCCCCAATGATGTAATTAATCAACTTCCTTTTATACTAATATTACACGGCTGCACTTATTAAAATTTTCTATATATTTATATAGACACACTTTCAACTGGTAAAAGATGGAAAGCTCAGGAAAGTCATCAAACGTTATGGAATGGAAGTTATAGCAAAACAACAGACAACAAATCGCGACAACAACGCCAGAGGTGTAACAGCTTAGAGGCAAGCATTTCACAAAAATTTGAACAACTGTTTGGTACGTTTTATTTGAACTTCACTGTGTACATCTGTACATATTCTGTTGAAAATAGTCATAAATTTCTCAGTCTCATATTCACTGTTTTTTCCTTACAGATTTAATAGAAAATTTGACAACAATTCTCAAGCAACAAACAGCACTCATTCAAAAACAAAAGGAGTTTGTGGCCGACGTTCTAGCACACTGTATTGCTAGAAAAGTTGGCAAACAGGGAGAAAAAGACAGTCGCAGCTACCTCTCTTTTCCCCTTAAAACGGACGACGATATCGTTAAATTGGAAAACGATATCAACGAAAGCAATAGGGAGTCTTACGTAAGTAATATTGTATCTTTTTTGTAAAACTCTATGTTGCGAGGATCTAACACAACTTTTCTTATTAATTGGCAGATTGCAGCTGTACAGTATTTGCTGCAAGGCGAGGTTAGCAAAAACTTCGAAAAAGTACCGTCAAGAAGTTTCTGCCTAGAATACAAAATCTACGAAATTTTCGGGAAGAAATGCTTTAAGGACTTCAAGAAAGTCTGCACCGTTTTCAAAAGTAAAAAACTAAAATATTACCCCTATCTGTCATACTCACCTATATATTTTTATTTACGTTGACAGAAACCATCTGGAAAACAAAAGCTGACGCGGAAGCCGAAATACGGAAGGCCTTCCAAGTCGTTTAAAAAATCACTTCCGCAGCTCCATCTTCTAAAAACAATGCAAACCAACAGCCATAATCAATGAGCATCAGCAAAAGCAACAACAAGTATAAATTGATTTTATTTTATTTAAATACGTACAAACAATATAGCAAAAGCAAAATTGCAGCAAACAAATGTGAATTAATCTATACAAAGCAAAAGTACAAAAAAAAAAATAAAATGGAACAAAACAAAACAATGTAACAAAAACAACATTGTAGCAACAAACATGAATTAAATTAAACAAAGCAAAAGTACAAAAACAGCAAAGTAACAAACACAATATTGTAGCAACAAACATGAATTAATTTAGACAAAGCAAAAGTACAAAAAAAACAATATAACAAAAACAACATTGTAATAACAAACATGAATTTATTTAAACAAAGTAAAAGTTCAAGAACAAACAATGTAACAAAAACAACAAAAATGTAGCAACACAACAACAAAAACAAGACCACACTTACACCAAAAATCAAATATATATGCAAATACATTTTATTTTATTTAATATTTTTAGTTCGTAATATATGTATTATATTTGTATAAAGAAGATTTAAATATATGTATAAAAGTAAAAACTATTAAAAGGCTTTTTTATTTAATTGAACTGCTTTACTCAAAATACTATGGTCTGTAGTTATGGGTCTTTTGTATGGTTAAGCGTAAGCAATATATAACATAGTCCACTGGAATATGGTCATGTGTGGACTCTATATAGTATAGACTGATTCTTCCTCTTCTTTAAATTGTCGTCTAACCGCCCGGGCGATTTTGACCCCTCCAACATAGCTCGCCAGTCGTTTCTTCGTTGCGCCAACTGGCGCCAATTGGAGACACCGCGGGATCGCAAATCGGTCTCCACTTGGTCCTTCCATCGGAGTGGTAGTCTCCCTCTTTCTCTGCTTCCACCGGCGGGTGACGATAAGAATACCTTCTGGGCTGCAGCATCTTCGCCCATTCGCACTACGTGGCCTATCCAGCGAAGCCGCTGTGTTTTAATTCGCTGAACTATGTCGCCGTCTGCGTAAAGATCATACAGCTCATCATTAAATCTTCTTCAGTACTCGCGGTCGCCAACGCGTAGAAGTCCACAAATCTTTCGAAGAACCTTTCTCTCGAATACTCCCAGAGCCGCCTCATCAGATGTTGTTAGTGTCCACGCTTCTGCACCATATAGCAGGACGGGTGCGATGAGTGACTTGTAGAGGGTTATTTTCGTTCGTCGAGAGAGAAGTTTAATGCTGGTTCCCAAGTAAACAAAGTCCTTTACTATTTAAAAATTATTGCTGACAACAGTGGCTTGGTTGCCAAGGCGCAAATGCGCTGACTCTTTGCATGAGGACAGAAGGTACTTCGTTTTGCCCTCGTTCACCACCAAACCCATTTTTTCCGTTTCTTTCTCTAATTTGGAGTAAGCAGAAGTTAGGCGCGGTTGTTAAGGCCAATGATATCAATATCGTTAGCGTATGCCAACAGTTGCACGCTTTTATAAAATATTGTTCCAGCGCGGTTAAGTTTATTTTCTCTAGCATTAAATTAAAGAAATTGCACTATAGGGGGTCACCCTGTCTGAAACCTCGTCTAGTTTCGAACGGCTCGGAGAGGTACTTCCCAATTCTGACCGAGCTGGCGGTGTTTCTCAAGGTCATTTTGCATAGCCGTATAAGTTTTGCGGGGAAACCAAATTCAGACATAGCGGCATATAGGCAGCTAATTTTCGTGCTATCGAAAGGGGCTTTAAAATCAACAAAGAGAAGATGTGTGTCGATTCTTTTCTCACGGGTTTTTTCCAAGATTTGGCGTATTGTAAAAATCTGGTCGATGGTAGATTTACCAGGTCTGAAGCCACACTGATAAGGTCCAATCAGTCTGTTCACATTAGGCTTCAGTCTTTCGCGATATTCAAAAGGCTGATTCCGCGATAGTTGGTGCAGTTTTGCAGGATCGCCCTTCTTGTGGATTGGGCAGAGAACACTTAGATTCCAGTCTTCAGGCATGCATTCATCCAACCATATTCTGCATAGAAGCTGATGCATGCACCTTACCAGCTCCTCGCCTCCGTGTTTGAATAGCTCAGCAGGCAAATCATCAGCGCCAGCTGCTTTATTGGTGTGGCTTAAAAAGTGATCTACTGTAACTAATATCGACGATGGTTCAAAAGGGGTAGTCCTATGTTATGCAGCGGTGGAAAAAAGGGGGTCAGGTCCAATGACATCACATTGTTAATGTAACCATATTTTTTTCATATAATTGGACCATTTCGGTCACTAGTTGTGGTTACAAGGTAGCGTGTCCTGTACTATTACTTAACCTAGTCCTACTTTTGAAGGGTGCTTAAGCTGTAGTGATATTTGTTTAACTATTCGAATACCTATTATTCGAAAAGCTGTCCCCCTTATTCGGTTAATGGGGTTTAAATAGCTTTTTATTTATTATTTGAATAATTAAATAACTATTCATAAAAGTGTTCTGCGAATAGCTAGATACCATTCTTGTGTGTAAATGAATTTCTAGATAGCTATTTACTAGTCTAGATTATAAAATCATAGTCCGTTTGAGAATTTCGTGGGTTGCACATCAAATTAGCTTTATTTTTGCTACCTCGTTACTGCAATAACGGCGCAGTAGCAAAGTAACAACGAATAAAAAATGTTCAAATGAAACTACGAAGAAAAGTGAAAACGAAACGATCATTTGTCAAATCAATTGTGTAAGTAAATAACATTTCTTAATGGAATAATTTAAGTAACCTGCAACAACGAAGCAGAGGCACATACAATAACAAGGTGGTTAAAATAACACTTTTTAAAAATTTAGTTACTAAGGACTTGCACATTATGTATTAGAATTTCATAAGAGAGTTATCCCCATGGCTATTTGCAAAGAACTCCAAAACTTAAAATTTTCACCATAAAAAGATATTTTTTTTTTTAATTTAATGTAAAGATAATTTTAAAAGTATGGATTAGCTTCTATCTGAGATTAATATTTAAATTTTTCAAATTTTCATTAAAATTTATTTCAAGAAAATTTAAAGATTTTTAGAAACGTTTTCCAAATTAAAAAATGTAAAATTGCTAAGAATAGCGACTATATTTGTATTGAAATTTGGTTCATTTGTTTAATATAGTGATACATATATTTTTATATCTGATGACATATATTTTATATCTTAAGACTGAATTTGCAATAATATGCCATGTAATTTTGCAATTTTCGTGTATTATAGTAACTGGTATGATTCTGGTGTATTTACTGACTAGTACGCCATTGGTATGATCCTGATGCATAAACAGACTAGTATTTTGCTTGGTATGATATTGATGTATATGATGACTAGTATGTCAACTGGTATAATGCTGATGAAGAGACTGACTAGTATACAACTAGTAGAATTGACTGCAGGGTTTGAATACATGTGTATATTGTAGCTATATTTGCATGACAGGTATTGTGCTAGAGTCTTAAGAAAGCGATGTCAGGATCGAAATTTATTGTTGACATACATATTTATTTACATACATATTTGAATATACGAATACGTACAAATGGAACTTTCGGTGCATGTACGTATATACTCGTATATCGCTGAGTGTTTATTATAGCAGGCAAAGATATCAACCGTGGAATTATTTTGATGGAGTCTAAAACAAGAGATACTAGAAACATATTGGAAATATGTGTGAATGCGTGTGAAAATTAACTCTTTACGCTTTTAGGGAAGGTTCTTAAAAAGAAGTAAAATATTTAGGCGAGTTCGCTGCCAATTGTCACGGCTAACTAACTTTATTCATTTAAGTTACTCTTAGTTATAACTTAATGTTAGCTTACCTAATTTACTTTAATTTTACAATAACTGGACACTATCGCTACTGAAATACTGATGCGTGGGGAATGGAATATTGTTTATAAACATGTTGGCTAATAAAATGCTGATGTTCGAGAAATTGGATATTTGTGAATAAACATTGCTTTTGACATTGCATCCGTTTTGCTAATGAAATGCCAGTGGCGTTAGAAAATAAACACTTGTTTATAATTGCCATAAGGGTACTGTGGGTGGTGTACTGTTAACCCCCCCCCCCCCCCCTTTCTTTAAAAGAATCGTCCCGATTCTGTAATTTTGTTTGTTAGGTTATTAATTTTAACGGTTAATTCATAAAAAAAAATTTCCTGTTTTACTAAATGCCTATTTCTCTTCCACTCTCCAATCACTTTGTAGATCTTAAAAATTATATATACCATAATTATAATAAACGTAAATGCTATAAAAATCCAATATAAAGGTGTGATCGTATTTCTTTTTTTACATAGTTAATCACCTTTACATTATCAAATTTTAGAGCATAGCCTTTTGACTCAATGTAATCAATAACTTCAAAATTACTCAATTTACTACTCCTAACATATTGCCAAATTTTCGAATCAACATTTTCATAAGTGACATTATCAATATTTGTTTGATTTTCAAATGTAACTAAGTACTAGGTGTGTTCAAAAAGTATCGCGAATTTTGTGTTTTTTCAAAAATTATTTATTTATTCATGAATATCTTTTTTGTCCCCTTCAAAGTAATCCCCATGAGATATTATACACTTGTGCCAACGGTTTTTCCAATCTTCGAAGCACTTCAAAAAATCATTTTTTTGTATCTTGTTCAGCTCCTCCTTCGATGCCGTCTTTATCTCGTCAAGAGAAGCGTAACGTCGTCCTTTCATGGGCCTCTTCAGTTTAGGGAACAAGAAAAAGTCACAGGGGGCCAGATCTAGGGAATACGGTGGCTGCGGCATCATTAGTGTGTTGTTTTTGGCCAAAAAGTCGCGCACAAGCAACGATGCGAGAGCAGGGGCGTTATCGTGGTGCAAAAGCCAATTTTTGTTCTTCCACAAATCCGGGCATTTCTGGTGGATTGCTTCGCGCAAATTGCGCATAACATGCAGGTAATATTCCTTATTGACCGTTCTTCCCTGTGAAAAGAACTCATGATGCACCACGCCCCTGCAATCGAAGAAAACTGTCAGCAAAACTTTCACATTCGACCGAACTTGGCGCGCTTTTTTCGGTCTTGGTTCGTGCGCCAGCTTCCATTGAGATGATTGATCATAACCATAAACCCACGATTCGTCACCAGTTATGACCCTCTGGAGCAAATTTGGGTCGTCGCGGACAGAGTTTAACATCTCATTAGCAATGTTCATGCGATGCTGTTTTTGGTCACAATTGAGCAATTTTGGTACGAATTTCGCGTAAAAATCGAAGACGATCCAAAACACGTGCAAGCAAAGCAGCTGTCAACAATTAACTGAACATTCAAAATGGCCGAGCTTGTCGGCATAAGTGAGAGACATGAGTACCAACATAACGCCACAAAAAATTCGAAATTCGAATATACGTAACCAGCGAAAATTCAAAATGCGATACTTTTTGAACACACCTCGTATATTCCTTCTACCCCCTGGTTATCAATAATATGCTTCACTGAAACTAATATAACACCCTTCCTGATTTCATCTACTTCTTTACTGCCTTCTTTGATTTTTTTACATTTAGCTTTTTTTCCAGTTAAAATGTCTGCCAAGTAAGTATTTGTATTATTACTTTTACAGTAGGTACTTATTATTTATTTTTAAACAATTTTCAAGATTTACGTATTTGTTGTTACATTTTGCAATATTCTATTAAATCTGATATGGACATTCGTCCGTGTTCATTTTCTCTTATATATTTTATTTCATCAATATATAAAATTACTGGATTTAAAATTCCTACTTTTGCGATTGCTATATCTAGTATTAACAAGATTTTACAAATTCCGACATAAAAAATTGACTTCTTCGTTTTATAAGTAATTTAGCATGTTCATCCCTATTTAAACTCTTTATTGTGTCCGTTAACCTATAAATTTCTTTAAAAACCTCCGAGTTTGTGGTGTACTGTTTATTATTATTTTCAGCTAGTTCGTTCAATTTATTATTTACCAACACCAATCATCATGGTCTGGTGATCCTGCTATCCATTTCCATATTTCCCCTAATTCATTAATACCTCTTTTATTTCTTCCATTCTTCCTGCCCCAATAAAGTTTCTATTAAAACAGTTTCAAATTCTAAGCCTGAATTTCTGTATATATCTGGCGCTTCGGCCGTTTCTTGTAACTTATTATATTCAAATCTTTTATTATACAATTTTTTATCTGCCATTAAGAGATTTTCAAAATAAGTTAATTGGCTATGTGAAATTTTTTTTCCAAAATTGCGGTATAAGGCAATATCACCATCCTCTATTTGTATATAATCCTCCCGTGTATAGTCTACTATGTCTGATATCGCTTGAGAAATTAGTGAAAATATATAATTAAGATTTTATATTATCTTTGTGCACTATTCTAATTCTTTTATTAATTCTAACCCTATTTCCTAATTCCTCCTTTACTACCTGTTTCTTATACCTAGGTCTTAATTTATTTCTCTCTCCCATTATTTTGTCGTAAATAATACCTCCACAAGAATAAGTTTTTCTGCCCCTATTTTTGTTATACCTATCCAGCATCTTTTCTTTATTGTAAAGTACTTCAAAAGGTTTATTCTCAATTACGGAGTGTATTGTTTTGTTATATTCATGAACCGCTCTATATATTGATTTAGAAAAAGTGATCAAGTTATATTCCTGCTTCATGCATCCTAAATTTCAATTATCGTTAAATGAACTCTTTCAACCTGTCCATTTGTTGTACTGTGATTTGGGTTACAAAAATAAGCCTCAATATCATGACTCTGCATCAAAGCTTTAAACTGCACAGTAGTAAATCCTGGTTCATTATCTAGTGTTATCATCTTTACATTAGGAAAACCCTGTAATATCTCTAATACTTCATCTTCCAATCCAATCCTATTCTCAATTTGTTTAATCACAAAAAACTTTGAATATGCCTCAATACATGTAATAAGTTTCAATTGAGCATAAAATATATCCATATGAACCTGCATTCCTTCATCGCTAGGTATAAGTGTCTGTCACATTTATTTCTATAACAAATATTGCAGTTTGTAATATATTCTCTAAATTGCTTATGCATTTCAGACCAATAGTACATCGTACAAATTTGTTTTATATTTTCCTCAAAACTCCTCTGTGCTCTGTTATGTGTCTGTTCAATTATCGCACCCTGGTCCTCCGTATTTGTTACATATATAGGAAAATTTCTGGCATACAAAAATTTATTTGTAAACGTTTCCTTTAATTTCGTTTTAACCGCATAGGGGTTCTCTAGTGTACAGTGAATTTTTAAAGTTGTTATCAAATTTTCCACCGTATCGTATTCAATAAGATGTCTCGTCCTACCAAAGTTTACCACAGACTCATGTATGGTAAAACGTCCTTTACTAAGCAATATCTGCTGTTTAAGCTGATTCAAAGGTTTCATTGTCTCCAGAATTTCCTCCCCATCTGAGCTTTCCGCAGAATGCTGCGTAGCACCATCTGATGAGCCACCAGACACCTGATTCAAATATTGCCTAGATAATGCATCGGCTACTATATTCACTTTACCTGGCTTATAAATTATTTTTGGAGCATATTCCTCAATAAGAGTATGCCATCTTTTCATCTTAACATTACGGTTTCTTGGAGAAACCGAAAAACATAATGGTTGATGATCTGTGTGAATCTCCAAATCTCATACCCCATAAAGGTAATTTCTTAAAGTTTTCAATGACCAAACTATGGCATAAAGCTCCTTTTTGTTGGTTGCATAATTTCTTTCTATCGAATTCAATGTTTTTGATATAAAATTTATGGGTTTTCATTCCTGACTTAATACTCCTCCCAATGAGTAGTTTGAAGCATCTGTTGCCAATATAAATTTTTTTTGTAAAATCCGGCTGAGTTAGTTCGACTTGGATCGCAAGCAATTTCTTTAATCTTTCAAAAGCTATAATTGCGTCCTGTTCCAATCTAGCCTCAATTTGTTTAGACATTTGCTGTGACACATGTCCATTTTTCCCTGATAAATGATTCATCAAGGGTTTCGCCACCGCTGCATAATCTTTTATAAATTTTCTATAATAATCCGTAATCCCTACGAAGTTGCCTCACTGTTTTAGGTAATGGATACCTAGAAATTGCCGGATCAGTTTTAATAACATTGTCTGCCACAATATACTACAAAAATTATACTTCCTTTCTGTAAAATTTCGACTTTTCCAATGAAGTTTTCATGTTTGCTTTCTTCAACGTATCAATAACCTTTTTTAACTTCTCCGTGTGCTCCTTAAGTGTTTTGGAAAAAACAATGATGTCATCCATATATACGTGACAAAATTTGCCAATGTAGTCCCTAAGAACGTCACCCATAGCTCTTTGAAAAATACTAGGTGCGTTTGCCAATCCAAATGGCATTCCCAGAAATTCATAATTCCCGTTGTTAACTGAAAATGCTGTCTTTTCCACATCACTATCCTTCATAAAAATTTGGTGAAATCCCGACTCAAGGTCAATTGTAGAAACATATTCTGAACCCCCCAAATTAGACAGTATGACATTGCTGTCGGGAATTGGATATTTATCCGAAACTGTTACATCGTTTAATTTTTTAAAGTCCACTAACATCCTCAACTTTTGTGTACCATCCTCATTTATACCTTTTTTTGGTACAACCCAGATAGGTGAATTGTATGGGCTTTTACATGGACGAACTACACCGTTTTGCAACAAACCCCTGATCTCATCATTCACAAAGCTATTTGGAGCTAGCGGATACTGATATTGTTTACTCCAAACCGCAGTATCAGTCGTAGTACGAATCTCTGCTTTTACATATGTCGTGAACGGTAAATTCATATCTATTCCAGAATGAATTTTCTTAATCTCCTCTATTATTTAATTTTCCCTCACAATAAATCCATCTCACTCTTTCCTACTACAAGGTTCGTAATTTTTTTCTGTATTGCCGGAACATACGTCGGCTGGTGCTTCAGAGGATTCTTCCTCCAAAGTAATTGTATTCAATACCCCTTTTCCACTATTTATCCTTGTAGGGTTATATACTTCCGTTATATATTACTTTATTAATTTTTAAATTGGTTTTTGGTTCACTGCGGTCGAACGTTAATTATCAAAATGAAAATTATTATTCAATTTTTGTTCTTTCAAAAATAAAATATTCTTTATATAAAAAAATAAAAATATTTATATATATATATTCAAATGATATATATTGGCGATCCTGCCAGGAGAAGTATCTTGCATAAATGATTTATGCATTGTGATAACAAGTCCACTAATTTCCAAATTGAACATTGATTGTGGTGTTGTAATCGTGAATTTTTGTTGATGCTGTGATTGCTGCTGAAGTCGTGTCGCAATAGGTGTTTGCGGGTCATTGTTTTCGGAAGAATATGCAGAATGTTGTTCTAGATTTCGTGCTGGCTTTCTACGTGGACGAGTAAACGTTCGCAAATTGAGTTTGTAGGCTTGTTTTTGCTGATATTGTGCTGACAGCAGACACTTATTGCTTTTCCATTGTTGTAATATATTCGAAACATCATCGTGTGTTTTATCTTACAAACAAATAAAAGAATCATCTTTAAGCGCTTCATCGATATCTAAAATGTCCATTGTTTCACTTTTGTGAAAATTGTTCTGAGTGCTGCACTATTGAAAGAGTTTAAAAACGGTTGTGATCACATGCATATTTAAAAAAAAGATTTTTGCTAATTTTAATTTATACACGTCCCACGTTATTCATGGATTATAAATTATTGTGTCATTAGATCAATAAAATTTGTACGAATAAATTTATTGAAAATTTTTGAAAATGCAAACGCAAAGCTGCAAATATGTGAAAATATCTCAAATTTACCACAAAAATTAATGTGACAAAAACAACAACAAAAATTATTTGACATTAATTAAAAAGGACAAAACAGTAGTCAAAAGAACCTTATTGTCACAAACAAATAATACAAAAAAAAAAATAAAAAGAATAAATAAAAATGTGAATGTGTGTTTACAATCGTAAAAGATAATAAGTTAAACTTAAGTTTAAAGAATTCCAAAAAAAAAAAAAAGAATCAGAATACAAACAGCGAAATGATTTTTTAATATTAATTGTGATTATAAATATAAAACAATAAGTAGAATACGTTCAATCATAGAAATAAATGAATATAATTTTCAAAGGAAAAAAAAAAGCAAATAAATACTTTGGAAGATATAAAATAATTTTATTGACACAATCATTCAGAACCAACCAAAGCGATTAAGAAAGCAACTATTACAATAACGACAACAACAAAAAAAACCATAACAAAAATTTTCAACAATCAAACAAAGGTAAACAACAACAATCAAATAAATAACATCAACAAAAAGAGGAACACCAACAACAATCAAGTTTTGTAAATTCAATTTCCAGATATTGAACTCTACTAAATACTTCACCATCTGCAATCAACGCAATTCTTCGGTGAGCTGTATTGTTAATATTCTATAATTATATTAAATTACAAGTATCTAATTAAATATCCATACATTTTTAAATATTTATCAAATGTTAAACAAAATATTACATTTCATTCAATTAAAATTCGTTTCTTAAATCCTTCATTTGATTAAAAACCAATTACTTTATTACGAATAATTAATAAAATTATTAAAATCAAGACATTAATTGTAATTTACGATAAATTGTTCTAAATTATAATAATTTTAAGTATATTTTTATTAATTTTCTTATTAAATTGTTAATTTAAGATTTAGTTTTCTTAATATTAATATTTCAATTTTTATTATTGTGTACACTCTTTCTCCAGTTAACTAAAATGATTCGATCACCTATTCATACAAGAAGTTTCACAACAACAGAAACTCAAAACGAAAACAACAATTCAATTCCAAATTTGAACTTCACACAAAATATTCATACTGATAATATACTTCCACAGTTTCCTGGGAACAATCCCCTGAAACTTGGTTTGTTTTCGTTGAAGGGCAATTCCAAATAAACAACATTCAAATGACAATATAAAATATCAGAATATTTTAATTGCACTTTAACGAGGAACCATATCAAAAATTATATATATAATTAATCCACCTCCTGTGCTAAATAAATATGAAACTATTAAAAAAGCATTAATTGATAGATTTTCTCTTCCCGAAGAAAAAAGATTAGAACAACTTATTTCTAAAACAGAATTTGGTGATCGTTCTCCATCAGAATTATTTCGACAAATGACCTCTCTAATTAGTTCTTATTCTATAATTAGTAAAGAACTTCTTTTTAAATTATGAATTAGTAAATTACCCAAAGAAATACAGATTAATTTAATCTCTTCCAACAATAAAACTACTGATGAAATTATTACTTTAGCAGATACAATTTTTAATTTAATTAATAATCAACAATCTTCTAAAATTGCTGCAATAGATAGTTCTGAAAACATTGCCCTGACACAATGTGTTAAAAATTTGACTGAATTAACTACTGTCATGTTTCAAAATTTAAATAAAATTAGTGAAGATATAAATGAGCTTCAAATTCGATCTAGATTTAGAGAACGACATCGATCTACATCACGTAATTTTTCTAATCCCCGAAATTTCAATAACCAAAATAAAAATATTATTTGCTGGTATGATCAAAAATTTAAACACAACGCTTATAAATGTATTAAACCATATAATTTTAGTTCAAATTATAATACAAATTCAAAGACTTTAAACTAAAACGTCACGTTATGACAGTGGCTAGTAGCGAAAGTGATGTTAAACCTTCTCGCCGCCTATTTATTTTGGAGAAATTTAATAAATTAAACTTTTTAATAGATACGGGTGCTATTGTTTCTGTAGTTCCCTATTCTAAATTCAAATCTCATAAAATAAATTCCGATCTAAATTTAACTGCAGCTAATGGTTCTTCAATTAAAACTTTTGGTACAAAACTTTTAAAACTTGATCTAGGTTCAAGACGCGATTTCGAATTTCCTTTCATACTAGCAGATATTTCAACTTTACTAGTTGATATTAGAAATAAAGAAATTACTGACTTAAAAACAAAATTAAAAGTTCCTGCCTCTAGTGAATTGTGTGATATATTTTCTCTCAAAATACCAATTTCTGAAAATAAATTTATCAATCTCTTAAAAGATTTTCCCTCAAAAACTTGTGAACCAGATTACATCAAACCAGTGCGACACCAAACAGTTCATAGAATTGAAACTAAAGGAGTTTTACCGTTCTCAAAACCTCGTCGTCTAGATCAAATTAAATTTAAAATTGCAAACACAGAATTCAAATTTTTGGTCAAAACAGGTATATGTAGACCTTCTAGTTCTCATACTGCATCTCCTTTACATTTGGTCCTAAAAAAAGAACCAAATGATTGGAGACCATGTGGAGACTATCGTAGACTGAATTACATTACCATACCTGATCGATATCCGTTATCCCATATACATAATTTATCTATTGATTTAAAAAACAAACAAATATTTTCGAAAATTGGTCTAGTCCGAGCATATCATCAGATACCTATGGCCGAAGAAGACATTCATAAAACAGCAATAACTACACCATTGGGAATGTTTGAGTTCGTACGCATGCCTTTTGGTTTACGAAACAGCGCACAAACATTTCAACGTTTTATAAATGAGGTATTTTCTGGGTTTGATTTTGTTTTTGTCTATATTGATGATAAACTTGTTGCTAGTGATGGCGAAGATCAACATTTTAAACATTTAAAATCTGTTTTTGAAAGCTTGGCGGAATATAATTTAAATATTAAACCTTCGAAATGTATCTTTGAAACGAATAAGTTAGATTTTTTTAAGTTATGAAATTTCTAGTGAAGGAATTAGGCGATCCTTAGAAAGAATTGAGACAATAATCAACTTCAAAAACCCTATTTCTAAAAATAAATTACAAAAATTTTTAGGAATGGTTAATTATTACCATAGATATGTTAAAATGTTAGCAGCAGAACTTGGTCCACTGCATGAAATGTTAACATTTGCTACTAAACATAAACTTAAAGAACTTAGTTGGTCAGAGAAGACTATTAATGCTTTTGAAAATGTCAAACAGCTTTTTGCACAGAAAACTTTACTCACTCATTTTGATAAAAACGGTAAATTATCTGTTGCTGTAGATGCTTCAAATGTAGCAATTGGTGCAGTCTTACAACAAGTTGGTAACAATGTTTTAGAACCACTCGCCTATTTTTCACGTAAATTATCTCCTACTGAAATGAATTACCCAACTTCAATACATTTCAGGAAAAGAAAATATTGTTGCTGATACACTTTCTCGTATTCCGGATATTAACACAATTTTAGCTAAAGACATAAATTTCCAGACCTTATATGAAGAACAGCAAAAAGACCAAACTCTTCAAAACATAATATCTGATCAAAATTCAAACAGTAATTGGTATTCCATTTCTTAATCTTAATATATGGTGTGATATTTCCCAAAAACCTTTTAGGCCGTTTGTTCCTAAATCTATGAGAAAAATTATTTTTGACAAAATTCACTGTTTATCGCATCCAAGTGTTCGCACAACTAGACGATTCATTCCATCTAAATACTTCTGGCCTAATATGCACAAAGAAATAAATAATTGGTCTGCTACTTGCTTAAATTGTCAAAAATCAAAAATTTCCAATTATACAAGAACACCTATACAAAAAAATTTAGATACCTTTTGGACGATTTGAACATATTCATATGGATCTGGTTGGTCCATTACCTGTATCAAAAGAAAATCGTTACATTTTAACGATCATTGACAGGCATACACTTGGCCTGAAGCATATCCGCTTAGGGATATTTCAGCAAATACTATAGCAACTAATTTTGTCTATAATTACATTCCTCGTTTCGGTATTCCACTAAACATAACTGTTGATCAAGGATCACAGTTCACATCAAAATTATTCACAGAGCTAATTAAGTGATCAGGATCTCACAAAATTCATACAACTCCATAACATCCTCAATCAAATGGAATGATAGAAAGATTTCATAGGACATTGAAAACAGCTTTCACTTCCTCAGATGACTCAATGCACTGGTCTGAAATTCTCCCATTGATTTTATTAGGTTCACGCACATCTTTCAAAGACGATTTAAAATGTTCTTCTGCGGAATTAGTATATGGACAAACACTTAGATTACCAGGTGAACTAGTTGTTTCCAATAATAATGGTAATGAAGTAGATAATACGATTGCAATTCTTTCTAAATTAAGAAAATATTTTCCACATGTTTCATTCCTAAAAATTTAGATTCTTGTGAATACGTATTGGTTTAAGTTATTCACAAGTCGAATTTACAATCACCTTATTATGGTCCGTTTAAAATTATTTCTAAACATGATAAAGTATTCAAAATTCAACATGGAAATACTATTAAAACAATTTCAAAAGATTTACTTAAGCCTGCAAACATAATTACAGATACAGTACTTAACACTAACTCATCACCACTTTCAAAAAACAAAAAGAAAATAACATTTAACATAAATTAATTGATCGTTTCACTGGAGGGGGAGTATATGTAGGGTTATATACTTGCGTTATATATTACTTTATTAATTTTAAAAATTGTTTTTGGTTCACTGTGGTTGAATGTTAATTATCAAAATGAAAATTATTATTAAATTTTTGTTCTTTCAAAAATAAAATATTCTTATTTATTTATATATTTTCAAATGATATATATTTTAATACAAATATTTCTTCTTTTTCTTTTTATATAAAGAATATTTTATTTTTGAAAGAACAAAAATTGAATAATAATTTTCATTTTGATAATTAACATTCAACCACAGTGAACCAAAAACCATTTTAAAAATTAATAAAGTAATATATAACGCAATTATATAACCCTACAATCCTGTCGGATAATTCAAAGACTGGGGTTTCAGGATCTACCCCCGAAATTGTTGTATTTAAATTGTTTCTATTAAAGTGTTTTTTTTTATAACTTGTCGGAATATCCGTCGGCTGGCGTTTCAGGATTTCCTTGTCCCGAATTTTTTCCTTTTTCCCTTTAGTTTTCTTTCTTTTGCCGGTATTACCATCGGCTGGCGCTTTAGAAGTCCTTGCCCGCAAAGTATTTTCATTTCTTAAACTTTCCTGTCGCTCGGATTCTGAATAATTCTTCTTCTTTATCGTTATTTACTTCTTCCTTTCAAGATTAATGACCGCTTTTATTGTCTCTCAAAAACTTATATCCAATTATTAAATCTGCTTCTTAATTTCCAATTTTATAAAAAATTTGCTTTTTACCGAACAACGTTATAAAAGGGCAGTGACGTTTTATTGAATAACCATTAATTGTTTTAACTCTTTTTTGTATAGCCAATTCATTGCTATTCTCGTAAATACAAGACTTTACATAGCAATTAGTTGCTCCTGTATCAATTAAGACTTCAACACTTTTCCCTACTGCCCTGTCATGCAAGAAAATATATGGCAAAGCTTATTTTGGTCTAAAAAATGGTCCTCCTTTATTATATTAATACGCAATGTGTTGTTCGGCGGTTGCACGGTCTGCTGCGTGCTACCATGTGGTATCATCATATATATTATTTCTGTAAGGTCTTTTTGTGTTATTTCCTGATTTTCTGCTCTCATTTGGAACCAATATTAATAAATAAGGTATCGTTTTTAAGGTGGGGGTTAGCTCTACATGCGAAACCATGTTTTAATTAGCGGAGTGCTTTTGTTTAAGCGTATGTTATAAAAATAAAGTCTTTAAAATAAACGATTGTGAATGCACAAAAAAGTCAATTTGTACTGCAACGCTATTGTGACTGTGATATTCATATGCCTCGCGACATCTACAGTTGAATAGTAAGACTGAACAGTGCTAGAATAATTAAAGGCGAGCGCGCCATCTACACTTGAACATTGCTAATATAAGTGCATAAAACTGCGTTCACTCGAGTTAAAAGGACATTTTTTGAGTTAATTCATATTGATGTTGGCAATCAACTCAAGTTTATGGGGTCTATGTGAATGTAATATAAGTGGTGGAATTTCAAATAGCTGTTTGCGCATATTTGTATAATTTTTTGGGTAATTCTATACGACAGGATGTAACTGCTAATATAGGTCCAAAAATATCGGGAAAGGTATCAAACGACGGGTTTTAACCTTCGTATCAATAATTCGAAAGCGGAAATTCGATATTTTATGTCTCTTCAGAGATATTTGCAATTCAAGTTGAAATTTTTCTGTCATTTTTATGTGGTTGTTGTAATCACAGATTAGGGTGTACCGAAAAGGTTATTTTTTTGAAGCCTACGCAGAAAGGTGTTGTGCACATAAATACCTTGGATCAAGTCCCCTATTTGGGATCGGACCTAGGCAATTTTTGGGTTTTTTACTAATAACTTTTCATTGAAACAAATTATTTAATTTCCGCTTTCGGATTATTGATACAGAGATCAAAACGCGTCGTTTGATACCTTTCCCGAGATTGGATCTATATTAGCAGTTACGTGCTGTCGTATAGAATTACCATTTTTTGTGGTCTCACAACAAGTGTAGCTGAAAATCTTTTTTTATAATTTGAGAAAAAGGTTTGAAAAATCCTGGACCTGGACTAACAAAAGGTTTCAAACAATTTGTTTTTTGTTTTTTTTTGCGCAAGGAGCGCACGGGTCCAGCTAGTTTTTTCTATATTACTACTTCGATTGTTATTATTTTGGTTATTAGAAATAGGTTTGTGCTGCGGCCGATTTTTTACCCTGACGCTGGGCAAGGCATACCGCCTATTTTTAGCACTAAGTTCTCTAGTGACGGGACTGTCTGAACCATAGGTCACGATCGTTTTATTAATTAGCAAGGTCAACTTCTGGTTAAAATTATTATAATAGTCAATTATTGAGTTAGAGCTCTGTCTCAGTATGGTCATTTCCTGCTCAATTATGTGAGCTGGCCTCTTGTCCGCATAGGCGAAGTCTAACCGTGCCAAAATACCATCAAAATTAAGAACTGTGCCATGATTTGACAACAAATCATTGGCTTTCTAGGTGATCTTATTTCTCAATATCGTAATGCCCCAAGCAGATACAGTACTTCACCGTCGACGTATCCGTCATACGTCAAAATTTAGAGCAAAATCTACTTTGCCGTATCCGTCGAATCTGTTGTCACGCACGCCAACACTCGCATTCTACTTAGCTGTCAGTTTTTTCAACGTATTGCCGTATTGTATCTGCTTGGCGCATTAGTGCAGCAAAATATAGGGTGTTTTTTTTACAGGTTTGTTTTTCGAATAGAGATAAAACTGGCATTTTGTGGTCAAATCTGGCAACTCTAATGTCATTTATGTTCAGTTTGGTTTGCTATTTCATCATGAACAGGTTGACAAAAGAACAACGCTTGCAAATCGTGCAAATTTATTTCGAAAATAATGGTTCAGTTCGCGAAGTTTACCGTGAGCTCCGTCCATTTTATGGTCGACATAATCATCCATCAGAGCAATTAATTCGGTTAACCATGGATCGTTTTCGCACTACGTTTACTCTATGTGATAATACGCATCCGCAGAGACGTCGAACAGTGCGCACCGAAGAAACAATTGCCGCTGTAGAGCAAACTGTTGAAGAGGACCCGAATGAATCGATTCGCCACCGTGCACAGCAATTGGAGCTTTGTCCATCAACTTTATGGAAGATTTTGCGCAAAGATCTTGGCTTGCGACCTTACAAGATCCAGCTTGTGCAAGAATTAAAGCCGCGAGACCATGCAATGCGTCGTGATTTTGGTGTATGGGCCGAAAATGAGATTGATTTCGATGCTGATTTTCATCGCAAAATTTTGTTCAGTGATGAGGCTCATTTTTGGTTGAATGGCTACGTCAACAAGCAAAATTGCCGCATTTGGAGTGAAGAGAATCCACATGAGACCCTTGAAACGCCATTACATCCACAAAAACTGACTGTTTGGTGTGCTCTATGGGCTGGTGGAGTCATTGGGCCATACTTCTTCCGCAATAATGCTGGAGAGGCAGCTACCGTTAATGGAGACCGGTATAGAGCCATGATAACCGACTATTTTGTTCCCGAATTGGATGGCATGAATGTGGATGAGTTGTGGTTCCAACAAGACGGCGCTACATGCCACACAGCGCACGTCACAATCGATTTATTGAAGGAAACATTCGATGAGCGCATAATTTCGCGGAATGGACCTGTCAATTGGCCACCAAGGTCGTGTGATTTGACACCATTGGATTATTTTCTTTGGGGATATGTGAAGTCGCTCGTCTACACCAACAAACCAGAAACGTTAAGGGAATTGGAAGCCAACATTCGTGGCGTTATTGCCGACATACGGCCCCATATGCTCGAAAAAGTGGTTGAAAATTGGACCTGTAGAATTGGCTTTATTCGAGCCAGCCGCGGCGGCCACATGCCCGAAATCATATTTAAACATTAATGGCATAAAATTATCCTTCCAATAAAGCCAAATTGATGGACCTTAAAACGATTTTCTTGTGTTTTATTTCAATTCGAAGTTCTATACCCCTAAAAAAACACCCTTTATAAGCAAATATCTCCCCCAAGTTTCAAGTTTTAATATTTCAAAATGAGGGATAAATGGCCATAATCCTCTTATCTAAACGATCGGTTGTATGGGATATATACCATATATAGCTCCGATCTTGGTGATTTTTTTACGAAATATTTTGCTATCCATAAGAAAATATCTCACCAAGTTTCAAGTTTTAATATTTAAAAGTGAGGGAAAAATGGCCATAATCCTCTTATTTGAACGATCGGTTGTATAGGAGATATATGATATAGTGACCCGATTATACCGGATCCGACAAATGTCTAATATAATACAAAAATACACCCGTGTGCCAAATTTCATCGAGATATATCAAAAATTGAGGGACTAGTTTGCGTTCAAACAGACGGACGGACAGACGGACATGGCTGTATCAACTCAGTTCATCGTCCTGATCAATTTGGTATGCTTAATGGTGGGTCTTCTCTTATATTTCTAAACGTTACAAACATCGGACCAAAGTTAATATACCATTTCATGTTCATGAAAGGTATAATTATTTGCAAATACATTTTATTATTATTATACTCTCCGTTTATTTATTTTTTGTAACTTCTCTGTTCAGTAACTCGTCGCTGATGAGCAGCAGGTCTCTCGAAATGCATTCGTTCTGAGAAATAAAAAATTATATGTTGTCTGTTTACAGGGCTAAACCCCTAAATGTACAGTGTGGTTTTATTTTTATTTGAGCAAAACTTTTTTGTAGTCCATAAAGAAAAAATTTTCAAAAATCAAAGTTAAAATAATAATAAGCATAAATAAAAAGAAAAATTATTATTCTTGGCCTTAAGTTCGTTTATAGTCATGCTATTTTGCAAATGAACAGGCCGTAAAAATAAGAATTAAATTGAATTGTTGGTATGCAAAATTAATTTTGAATAAAGAATAAAATTTCAATTATTATTCAAGCTTTTGAAAATAAAAAACAAGCACATTGGGTATACAGTAAAATTAGACCCATATTTGCATATAGTTATAATGTGTATTTATGAAGGTTTTTACGGTAATTTTTGCATAAATGGATATTCACTGATTTGATTTGATTCAAGTTCGGGACTATTGCTGGACAAAATAAGGCTTTTGGTGGGATTACTTGGATGTTTTGGGGATAGTATAAGAAATCATTTCGGGACATTTTCTGGATTGCTTTGTGGGGTTTTGCGGGTCATTTCAATATTGTTTTCGAGACTATTTTGGAATCATTTCGGCACTTTTTCCGGGTATTTTCCCTGAAAAAGTCCCAGAATGATCCCTAAAACTAATGTTCCCAAAAAGTGGTAATATAATCCCTAAAGCAATTCCGAAATGGTCCTGAAAAGATCCCAAAACTATCCAGAAATTACCCCGAAAAGAGCCAAATAGCCCCGACAAAAAGCGTCACTTTGGCCAGAAATGTTTCCGAACTTGAATCAAATAAACTCAGTGAATCTCAATTTATACAGAAATTACCAAACAAACCTTTATAAATACACATTCATATATGCATATATGGGTATAATTTTGCACTCTCTTATTTTTTACTTTGAAAAGCTTCAATAATAAATGAAATGTTATTCATTATTCAAATTTTTTTGAATGACAAATAACATTTCGGTCATCACTCAAATTTTTTTGAATAATAAATAAAATGTTATTATACCTTTCATGAACATGAAGTTGTATTATAAATTTGGTTCGATGTTTGAAGGTATGCGAAGAAAAAAAGGTAGACCCATGAAAAAGTATACCGAAATGATCAGGGCGATGAGCTGAGTTGATTCAACCATGTCCGTCTGTCTATCTGTCTGTCTGTTTGAACGCAAACTAGTCCCTCAGTTTTTGAGATATCTCGCTGAAATTTGCAACGCATAGCTTCCGTACCTACGGCTGCCTCTAACGTAAAGACTCTACATATTTGCTTTGCTTGCCGATGAATTCGGGCAAAGATTTTATTTGCTGATTAATAACTTCAATTGTACTTCACAATAGTAGCTGCCTGTGCTATTCCCTCGATTTGCCTGTACAATTTCGCTACTTCTAGTTTTAAAGAAGCATTAGTTGCGGCTATTAATCTAGTAACTGTGGCGTCATTTTCATTTTCCAACGACATTTTTCCAAAAACGTGTATCAATGAATCCAGACTTAAATTTCTAACAGTAAGTTTAACAGTTAATTCTTAGCCAATAAAACCAGTAAGTATAAAAATAAATCTCACTTTACTGCCTTGTTATTCACGTTCTCCTGTTTCGTCCACTGTTGCTCACTGTTACCGTGCATTCAATGCTAAAATAGCTGTTGTTGTTGTTGTGGTAACGACAAAACCACTCCCCGAAGGTTTTTGGGGGGGGTGTTGTCGAATTAACAGTCCTTGGCCGGATTTGAACCCGGTACGCTTCAGTACTTCCTTGCGGTATTGCTCGACTGTCGTGGTGGCGATTTATGACCAGTGAAAGTTTCTAGGTCATGTCACCCCTCCTTCCGTAAGTAAGGATAAGATGGGTAATAAGAGGTGAGAGGCATCATATCCGTAGATCAACCATCGAGTTGCACGTCATATTCTAAACCCCTAACCCGCAGGGGTATTCTAAAATAGCTAGAACATATTATGTCTTTACTTTTGTTAAGTTTCCAACAGCTCCAAGTGTGGTTGTTGCTTCAGTTGCTTATTCCAATCTTTAACACGCCTTCAAAGAGTTCTTTGTTTCACAACTTTCTTTTGTGCTATTTATTGCTTTCAATATTTGGAAGCGTATAAAATGTTGCAATTTGTGTTTCACGTGTTTTTATACCTAGTAGTGCTACGCACACGTACGTAACAGCATAAACGGATCGAGATAGATATTGACTTATATATTTCAAAATGTTCAGGACGAAAAGATAAATTGATTAAGCCATGTTCTTCCGTCCGTCCGTCTGTGAAAATGATAACTTGAGTAAATTTTGAGATATCTTAATGAAATTTGGTATGCGGGTTCCTTGGCACTCATCTCCGAGCGCTATTAAAAATGGTCGAAATCGGATGATAGCCACGCCCACTTTTTACATATAGAATATTTTCGAAAACACAAAAAAAGTGATTAATTAGTACATAATACACCTATAAGGATAACATTTTGTGAATACATTGAGATTGAGGTATAAAATAAATTTTTCAAGAAATTTTTAAAAATGGGCGTGGCACCGCCCACTTTTTATTGAGTCAAATTTAGAAATAATATTATACATAAATCAAAAACCGTTCAAGATATCGAAACGAAATTAAGCACACAGGTTTCCAGGTATGCAAGGAACGTTCTAGGAAAAAATAGGCGGGATCGGTTAAGGTCTACGCCCACTTTTATATAAAAGGTTTTGATGAGGATCCTAGATATATTAAATAGGCAATAACTTTACATTTATATTTCACTTTTAAAGTCTCCGTAAACAAAGAAATCCAAAAACTAAAACTTTTCGAAAATGGGCGTCGCCCCCGCCCTTTTTATAGGGGACTATTCCACTAAACTTTTTATGGAAATGCCCACGTCCAGTTTTTTAAAAAAAATCTGAAAATTTTTTTTTTGCAAATTTAAGAAAACAATATTTCTACAACCAAGGAAGTTATATCAGTCAGATTTTGCACAAATAATAAGCTTTTTAAAAAAAACTCGGCCGCAAAACAAATTTTTAAATTTTGAAGAACTAGGCGTGGCGCCGCCCACTTTTCAGGATAAAATTTCTGCTATTTTCAAAGGCAATCGCTTATAATTCAATATCGATATTTCAATGCAAATTGGTCAGCTGCTTCTCAGTAGTACGTATTATACTCCTGCCAAAAATTAGCCCAATCGGGAAACACACAAGCAAAATATTCGGGCACGTAGTTAATAGCCCACTGCAATAGCGAATTTATATATCTTTTTTGATTTTCATATCTTTCATAAACATTAAATATATGTAAGTATGAGAAGAAGAAATAAAAAGTCCACTTTTAGCCATGCCCGTCTCTCCGTCCGTCTGTCTGTCCGTCTGTCTATTTGAACGCAAACTAGTCTCTCAGTTTTATATAACCTAGGGGCTTTTCCAAAAGCTATATACAGACTATGTCGTGCCCAGCGAACTCATGAACCTATCGTGAAAGTTCAAGAGCAAAACAAAAGGCAAAATAAAGAAAAGACATACATTTTTTATATCTATTTTTGTTACGCACACAAGGTATATTACTTCATTCGGCATAAACGAATCGAGATATAAATTTATTAAGGTATATCAAAACGTTCAGGATGAAAAGTAAAACATCCGGGCAAGTAGTTAATACACCACTGCAAAAGGAAAGTTGTATATCTTTTTTGATATTCGTACCTTTAATGAACATGAAATTTTTGTAAGTATACTGAAATGATCAGGAGGATGAGCTGAGTCGACGTAGCCATGTCCGTGTCTCGATACGTCTATTTGTCTCTCCGTCTGTCTATTTGAACGCAAATACGAACTGAAAGTATTAAAATAGACCTGAGTAAATGGGGATGACATAATATGTCACTACTAGGTATATAACTTTCGGTTCCACCCGAACTTAGACTTCCTTACTTGTTCTCCAATAAAATGTTTACTGCATCCAAGGGTCACGATATCCGGGAAAGTAGTTAATACCCCACTGCAAAAGCGAAGTTGTATATCTTTTTTGATATTCATACCTTTCATGACTCCGATATTTTTTGGTCTAAATTAATGATATTTGGATATATATGTCACTTAGTCAATATCTACATAATTTTTCAAAAGTGGGCGGTGCCACGCCCACATATTTTGTGTTTTGTTTTGCTGTTGAACTTTCACGATAGGTTCAGGAGTCCGCTGGGCACAACACAGTCTATATATAACTTTTGGAAAAGCCCCCTGGTTATATAAAGCTGCAGTTCGGTATAGTTGGGAGTTTATTTGGTTCAAGTTCATGACATTTTATACATAGATGTGTTCTATGTATCAAAACGTCAAGACAACGTCTACCGGGTTTGCTAGTATATTATAAAATGGCGAAAGCCAACAACGAATTTCAGCATTCTTTTGTAAAACTGAGAGACTAGTTTTCTTTCAAATAGACAGACGAACAGACAGACAGACGAACGGAGAGACGGGCATGGCTAAATCGACTCCGCTCATCGTGCGTTATGGCGTTACGTACTGCCGTTAGGCGACTAAAGTTAATATACCTTGTGTGCGTAGCACTACCTGGTATAAAAAAAAAACAAATATGGAAACCGGCGTCACGCTAATATTAAGAAATGTGTGGAACTTCCAAATGAACGTTTCATTCATTTTGAAAAGCCATATGGATATGTATGTATACTTCTAATGGTGTATAATGGTAAATATTTTCTAAAGCAGGAATAAGCATCTCGAGTGAGACGCGTGCGTTCCAAGGTTTGAACCCAAGTTCCGGACAATACTTTTTTTTTATAAAATTGAATTTCTTACCATGACTTGAATTTGTTAAGTTTTTAACGCAATCTTTTCTTAAAACCAATTTTAGCAAAAAAACTGCAAGAAAATTACTAAAAATGTACCATAACAAAATATGTAAGATAAATACTTACATAGTTTTATGAATTTTTCTTAAAGAATTTACTTTTTTCTGATTGATATAGCACTTAAGGTAATGTATATTGGAACGATTTTTCGTCATCCCTTGTCAAATTTGGTTTTGAGACAAACCGGTTTCGGCGTTGTGCCATCATCAGTGTCGATTTTCGTTCTGATCTGTTGTGGTCGTTTGTCTTGTATTTATAGTAGGTAGCAGGTAACGTCAGCATGTTTTTCTGTTTGTGTACGTGTGTGCATGTGTTGTGTGTGTACATTCAGAAACGGGGGTGGTTTGCATCGATCGGTTTTTTTGTGGTTGACTGAGGCAGGTAAAAGTTGGTGATTTTTGTTGTTTGACCTTTTTTGCTTGTTTGTTGTTTTTGATCTTTTGCTGTTTTGTGCTTATTTGTTGGTGCGTGTGTGTTTGTTGTACCTGAGTGGTTGCTTTGTTTTTTGTAAACCAATTTTAAAGGTTCGAATATTGTGTCGGAAACAGTGTTTGTCTGTTCGTTTATTATTCTACCGTCGAATGTTTTTTGTTTGTAGATTTCCATGTTTTCGAGTACGTTCAGACGTCTGCCTTTTGCTTGTACATGTAGGACCTTGACTGTTTTTTTGATGTTTCCGGGGGGGCATTTATTCTCCGCCATGTGATTCCCAAAGTTGGACTCTGGTATGATGGTTGGATTCCGTATCTTTTTGTTGTAATCTCTAATGTGTTCTCTGAACCTCGTTCTTACTTGTCGTCCGGTTTGTCCTATGTAACTGTGCTGGCATTCACAAGTGAGCTTGTATACACCATGGCTGCTAAATGGATCTTCTGAGTTAGTTTTGGTTCTTAGCTTCCGTCCTAAATTGTTCGATGTTTTGAACGCTGTGTTGATGTTGTATTTTCTAAGGAAATTTGCTAATTTATATGTTGCTCTTCCAGTATATGTCATTGTCGTCCAGGTTTGTGTACTTTCTTCTCCATTGTTTCTTTTTTGTTCTCTAAGGTCTCTCCTGAGTTTATCTACTAGTGCTTTTTTATATCCATTGTTTGTAGCGATGTTATATATTATTCCAAGCTCTCTTCTTTATGCTTCTTGTGTAAGAGGTGTTCTTTCCAATCTTTGTACTAAGTGCCTTAGCGCTGCATTTTTATGTTGTTGTGGGTGGTTCGAGGTATTATGTATTATTGTGTCGGTGGCCGTTGGTTTCCTATATATGTCGTAGTTGAATTTATTGCTAGCTTTATCAATACTTATTGTGAGGTCCAGATAATTGATTGCTCCGTCTTTTTCGGTTTCCATTGTGAATTTTATGTTCCCGTGCTGCTTGTTGAGGTACTCCAGTACTTGCTCTTCGTTGTTGGTAGTTAAAACGCATATGATATCATCCACGTACCTTGCGTAAAATAACACTCCTAATTTGGAATTTAATTCCTGTATATACTCTTTTTCCAGGTTTTGCATAAACGCTTCCATAAGAATAGCCGATGTTGGGTTTCCCATCGCAAGTCCGTTTGTTTGTCTGTATATTTTATTGTTGAATTGAAAATAGTTTTGACGTAGTGTGGTTCTTACCGTGTTCGTGATTTGCGTACTTTTCACTTTATCTTTTGTTTTACGTAGTATTATAGAGTTTACTATGTTCAATGTCTCTGCTAGTGGTATTGATGTGTATAGATCTTTTATGTCGAAAGATACCAATTTGCTGTCCTTTGTCACTTCAACGGTCCTAAGTTTGTTTATTAGTTCAGATGTATTAGTTATGGTGTGTTCGTTGCTAAGTTCCAGTGTGTCCTTCAATACTGTTTTTAAATATTTAGATAGCTTATAGCATGGTGCCGATTTAAAATTAATGATTGGTCTCATTGGATTGCCTGGCTTGTGGATTTTTGGTAGCGCAATCAGTGGTGGAGTTGACGGGTTCATTTGGACTAATGTATATGCCGAGTTGGTATCTATTATATTTGTTGCAGTTTTTATAGCCACTTTGGTTTCTTTCTGGTATTCATCCGTGGGGTTCACTCTTATTCTACGACATTCCATATCCTCGATGAGTTTTTCGGTTTTTGTTATATACTCATGTTTTTCAATTAGCACAGTTGTGTTGCCTTTGTCCGCCTTCGTTGCGACAATGTTGTTTATCCTGAGTTTATGTTGTAGGTTCTTGACTGTTTTTTGCTCCGTGTTTCTCTTCTGTCCTTCCTTTGCTTTCACTTCCTTGTTTATTATTTCTCTGCACATGTGTCTTGCGTGCTCTTGTTCCTCAACTGGTATTAATGATATTGCGACCTCTGCGTCTACGATCGCCTGTTCCGTTTTTCTTTTTTCGTTTTGGTCTATAATATTGTGTTTCCGCCGCGGTGATGGCCACTGTCGTTAGGTTTACGAGCCTGGTTAGGTTTACGAGCAAAAGGCAGACGTCTGAACGTACTCGAAAACATGGAAATCTACAAACAAAAAACATTCGACGGTAGAATAATAAACGAACAGACAAACACTGTTTCCGACACAATATTCGAACCTTTAAAATTGGTTTACAAAAAACAAAGCAACCACTCAGGTACAACAAACGCACACGCACCAACAAATAAGCACAAAACAGCAAAAGATCAAAAACAACAAACAAGCAAAAAAGGTCAAACAACAAAAATCACCAACTTTTACCTGCCTCAGTCAACCACAAAAAAAACGATCGATGCAAACCACCCCCGTTTCTGAATGTACACACACAACACATGCACACACGTACACAAACAGACACCCATGCTGACGTTACCTGCTACCTACTATAAATACAAGACAAACGACCACAACTGATCAGAACGAAAATCGACACTGATGATGGCACAACGCCGAAACCGGTTTGTCTCAAAACCAAATTTGACAAGGGATGACGAAAAATCGTTCCAATATACATCAATCATTCACCCTGTCGGAAAAACAACAAAACAAAATAAAACACTTAAGGTAAACTTATACGCACAGCCATAAGAAATAATAAGTTCCGGTCATTCACATATATATCACAAAATATTATTGAAATGCTACAAAAGTCAATATGAAATGTCTTTATACATGTCTAAATTGTGGTCAAGGAAAAAAACCAGAAAACCATATACTGAAGTTGTAATTTTCTTCTGCTAAAAGCTTTCAAAAAAGCCAGATCTAAAGAAAAATTTTAAAATTTACAGCACTGTCTGTATATCCAAAACAAAAAAACCAAAATGGAAACCGGCTTCATGCTCATATTGAGAAATTTAAGGAACTTCAAAATAAACGCTAAATTTATTTTCAATCAAAATATGTATATGTGGACACACTCCTAACGGTGAAATATTTTCATTCTCTAACTCATTGCGCATATTGAGTTAAAGTAGTGGCGTCGGTGCGTCCAACTCATATTTCATTTGCTCTCCAAAAGGTAGAAATATTTTCATTCTCTTACTCATTAAGCAAATTGAGTTAAAGTACACACCGGCGTCGGTGCGTCTGTCCAATTTGATTTTGAGCGAGAGTTGCCCTCCACTATACTGAACTTTACCAAAATCTTAAAAAAAATACCAATTTGTTTTTAACTTATCTCGCGCGTTTTATTGCAAGCAATAGTTCAAAATTCAAATTTTTTGGGAAAACACAATAAAAGCATATTTTTAATAGAACTCTAATATAAAAATGAGATTTAAAAGCATTCAAAGTCGCTGCTGTTCACAAATGTAAAATTAAAATTTTTTTAAAAACGCAATCAAACTTCTATTTTTTGTAAGATTCTATAATGAAAATGAGATTCAAAGGTATTCGTGGCCACTATTTTCGGTCGGTTATTTAGATACATCATAAAATATTTGTTTTCAACATATCTCGCACGCAAACATTAGTTCAAAATTAAAAATTTTACTCCATTATGTAAATGAGATTCAAAAACACCCATAGTCGCCCCCTGTTCATACAATTAAAATTTTTGTTTTTATGCGTAATCAAACTTCTACTTTTTTTGTGTAAAATTCCATAATTAAAATGAGATTCAAAGGTATTCATGGCCTCTATTTTCGGTCGGGTATTAAGATGCATCCTACAATCCTGCAAAACCTAAGTGTTTATGATAAAATTTAAATTTTTACTGTTCATAAAACTTCAGTATTAAAACGGGATTCCAAACCAGCCATGACCGCCTTATAATTCAAAATTTCAGAGCAAAAAGAAAGCAGTGTCAAAATAGGAAGGTGCATCGTGGGAATTGCTAAATTGAATTTGTAATTTTCTCCCGGTAAATGGATTACAAAAAAGCGCTGCCTGTATACTAATAACAAAAAAATTACAATATGGCAACCATGTCTAAACGGTGGACATATTTTCACTCAATGGGCACATTGAGTTAAAGTAAACATTATATACGAGTATATTATAATTCTAACTATGTTGTTGGTATATGTCCATCAAATCCAAGTTTTTTTTATGGAAATATTGACCGAATCTGAAAGGAGTGGTGGCTCTGATGGTGGACTTTCAATCATTCCTAAGGACTGTTTTTGCCATCTCCTATTAATGATTACCGGTCTTTAATGGACTGATTTTTTTCGGTTAGTTGTCAATTTACAGAGGATTTAATAACTTAAACTAATTTAAGGTGGTCGAATTTCGACCACGGGATATACTAGTTTTAATTAATAAGCTGTAACTAATCTATTGTAATATATACATATGTAATATATATATGACTTTATATTCTTCTGTACAGTACCCTTATGGTGTCCTTAGAAACCTGAAAGTACACACCGGCGTCGGTGCGTCTGTCCAATTTGATTTTGAGCGAGAGTTGCCCTCCACTATACTGAACTTTACCAAAATCTTAAAAAAAATACCAATTTGTTTTTAACTTATCTCGCGCGTTTTATTGCAAGCAATAGTTCAAAATTCAAATTTTTTGGGAAAACACAATAAAAGCATATTTTTAATAGAACTCTAATATAAAAATGAGATTTAAAAGCATTCAAAGTCGCTGCTGTTCACAAATGTAAAATTAAAATTTTTTTAAAAACGCAATCAAACTTCTATTTTTTGTAAGATTCTATAATGAAAATGAGATTCAAAGGTATTCGTGGCCACTATTTTCGGTCGGTTATTTAGATACATCATAAAATATTTGTTTTCAACATATCTCGCACGCAAACATTAGTTCAAAATTAAAAATTTTACTCCATTATGTAAATGAGATTCAAAAACACCCATAGTCGCCCCCTGTTCATATAATTAAAATTTTTGTTTTTATGCGTAATCAAACTTTTACTTTTTTTGTGTAAAATTCCATAATTAAAATGAGATTCAAAGGTATTCATGGCCTCTATTTTCGGTCGGGTATTAAGATGCATCCTACAATCCTGCAAAACCTAAGTGTTTATGATAAAATTTTAATTTTTACTGTTCATAAAACTTCAGTATTAAAACGGGATTCCAAACCAGCCATGGCCGCCTTATAATTCAAAATTTCAGAGCAAAAAGAAAGCAGTGTCAAAATAGGAAGGTGCATCGTGGGAATTGCTAAATTGAATTTGTAATTTTCTCCCGGTAAATGGATTACAAAAAAGCGCTGCCTGTATACTAATAACAAAAAAATTACAATATGGCAACCATGTCTAAACGGTGGACATATTTTCACTCAATGGGCACATTGAGTTAAAGTAAACATTATATACGAGTATATTATAATTCTAACTATGTTGTTGGTATATGTCCATCAAATCCAAGTTTTTTTTATGGAAATATTGACCGAATCTGAAAGGAGTGGTGGCTCTGATGGTGGACTTTCAATCATTCCTAAGGACTGTTTTTGCCATCTCCTATTAATGATTACCGGTCTTTAATGGACTGATTTTTTTCGGTTAGTTGTCAATTTACAGAGGATTTAATAACTTAAACTAATTTAAGGTGGTCGAATTTCGACCACGGGATATACTAGTTTTAATTAATAAGCTGTAACTAATCTATTGTAATATATACATATGTAATATATATATGACTTTATATTCTTCTGTACAGTACCCTTATGGTATCCTTAGAAACCTGAAACGCTACCTCTGTATCAAAACTGCACCAAAACATATCTGTATACAGGGCCGGATTTACTTGAAATGCCGCTCTGTGCCCTGTTAAAAATGCTGCCCTTTTATCTTCATGAAATATAGTAAAAATTTATTTTACGTATGTAATTCACAACTGAAATATTTGTATATAAGTAACTAAATCCCTAAAAACTTTCTGCAAAAATTACCAAAATTATTGAAACATTTCTCCTTTAATGAAAAAATGATGTGGCTTCGGAGTTTTGCTCAAAATTTCCACTTCTTTTTTAGTTTTGTCTAAAGCTCGCTTTTTATATGCAGCACGGCTTAATCTTTTGCGCCCATCACTCATATTTTCAAAATATAAAGGAAATATTTCACACAAAAGGATTATTATCGATTGAAATTATAAAAACTTCAGAGTTAATTGATAAAACCACAGCTGATCAGTGCTGACCAGGGTTAGAACTTTATTGCGATCGTAGCGGGTTTACTACTTTTTGGAAAAATTTAAATCTACTTCGCCACTACGCTTTACTCATAATCTACTACGAGTTTTTAGATTTAAAAAAAGTGATAGGTATTCTGTAAGTAGTTAAGGCCGTGTTACTCATACTCAACTAAGCGGAGCATAGCATAAAAACTGTCATTTAAAAAATGTCCTAATGAAATTCGTGTTGAATAATATGTTTCCCGACTACTATGTTCACAATGCTAAGTAAGAATAACTAAAGCCTTAGAATTTTTGTAAAAATTGTGTGTTTTCCACGCAAGATATACGGAAGGAAACCTACCCAAGAAAATTTTTACAGTTTTCCGGAGCATCCAGTAGTCAAGTAAAGCAATATTTATTAATGTATATCAAAACGTTCAGAATGAAAAGTAACATATCCGGGAAAGTAGTTAATACCCCACTGCAAAAGCGAAGCTATATATCTTTCTTGATATTCATACCTTTCATGAATATGAAATGTTTGTACGTATACTGAAATGATCAGGAGGATGGGCTGAGTCGATGTAGCCATGTCCGTCTATCTGTCTGTCCGTATGTCTATTTGAATGCAAATACGTAAATTGGGATGACATAATAGATCACTACTAGGTATATAATGTTCGGTTCCACCCGAACTTAGACTTCCTTACTTGTTTTATATACAGGAAGTTTTCTTAATTTTTCCTTTACTTCTGGCTTTTTTCAAGTCCATTTAGGGAGCGAAAAATACAATGAAATGATGGTTTTCTGGCTTTTTTTCTCAACCACAACTTAGACACACTTAAAACACATTTCATGTTGATTTTTAAGGAACGTTATCATCTTAACTGGTCAAATTTCGTCTACATATGTAAGGGATCGGGTTATATGTCTGCCCTTTGACAAATAAAAATATTTGAAGAAGAAAATAGTTAATGTCTCCACGATTTCTAGCCACTTCGTAGATATAAAAGTAAAGAAGCTACAAACTATGTTTTTGGGTTTTTGTATTTCGTCTCATCGGAAAAACCAGATAAAAATAATGAATATTATCGAAATTATCTACCGAACTCTGATAAATTTCGAGATTTCTCTCGAGCTTCTCGGGTCGATGGAATTCGGTCTTACACCGAAAAATATTAGGTTAAAAATCTAATAAATTAAAAAAAAATTAAGATAAGAAGTTTTCAAATATTTAAAAACAAATTCAATTTAATAAAAAAAAACAAAGTTGTACAGAGAACCTGTACTCGAACCTTGGAACACTGGCGTTCTACCTCAGACGTGTACCACCTGCGCTACTTCGGTATGTAGAACAACGCAGTCAGATACTGTAGTTAAGCGCCATGGCTTTATGCAGAAAACTTTAGTGAATTATTACAAATAATCCAAGCATTATTAGTTAAAGAAAATATACCTATGCACCGCTCCTGATCCATATGAAGATATCAAAATATATTTAAATAGGAATTATGCATGTTTAGGTAAGATATACTCTGCAATTGATTGTATGGAAAAAATGTCAGCCTATTAATATATACGCAAAAGTAATCCTCCTATCAGAAAATGCTATAAATTTTGCGATTGGCCCCTAGAGTCAGTTCTGTTTTGACATTTGTGTAGTAAACACATGCGAAATACACGTTAATAAACAATGTTACGCTACACTGCTCCAGAACGCGGAATATTGCTGACTATTTATTTGACCAATAATCGGTCGGGGCCAAACGGTTACTGTGAATGGTGAGCGCTACAGAGCAATGATCAACGAGTTCTTTTTGCAGCAACTTGATGAATTGGGATTGGAAAACATGTGGTTCCAACAAGACGATGCAACAGCACACACTACGCGTGCCACAACCGATATGCTGAACATCGGAAGCTTACTTTTGCGCCACCTTGTAGATTAAGAAATACATATAACAAGTGTATAAAGGGGCGTGAAAAGCATACAAGTTTAACTTTCTCACATAGTATTTTACAAGCCGGTATTCTTATGTTATACGTGTGTTCATAATATGAATGCTCAGTAAGAAGCTAGTGCGTAGTGCCCAGAAGGGGGCGCATGAACCAGAAAGGACCCTATAGATTAAGCTCAGTAGGGAGCTGATACGTAGTGCCTAGAAGGGGCGCGTGGCATCCATATTTTTACAGTGCTTATTGAAATCATAACACAAGCAACAGAGAGGTTCATCTAACTCAAAATTCGATTTGCGCATGTTTTTAGTGAAATATGTAGGTAGCTGTATAAGTTTTAAGCGACTACAGTAGGAAGGAGACTCCTCGACGGGTCCCATGGTGAATTTCTTTTTTTGAACGGACTTCAGCTTATCATAATGATTAAAGTCGCCAAGCACAAAGATAGAATCGGAAGGTCGGACCATAGAAGAGACAGAGTTCACTATAGAAGAGTGGTTCGTATAAACCAAAATATGTGATTGGGGTGGAATATAACATACCACAAAGTACCTGTAATTTACGGAACGTTGTATACGCACATAAAGAAGTTCAACGTCATCCGAGTCGTCAAAAGGCACTTCTTCTGCAAAAAACCTGGTGTGAACAGCAATTAGCTCACCTCCCCCAGTCCTTTCCACACGGTCTTCAAAAAAAATTCAAACTTATCACATACAAATTCGGCACTACACACATTTGGTTTCAACCATGTCGCAGTAAAAACAAGTACACCATAGTTTATGTCATGGCTCTTGGGATACAGATCAATAAGCTTAGTATTCAGTCCTCTAACGCTCTTATAATAGATTTTAACAGTAATATCATCTATCAATTTTTTGAGACAGAGACTGAGTGAGATACGTTCGCAACATTTACAGGCCTTTGCCGCGATCTATACTTAAACTCGCGAACAAACACACCATCGGGACAGAATTATTTATTAGGGACCATATCAAAGCAATCTGGGAAGATGTTGATCTTGAACTTCATTAACTTTAAGTAAGAAGGTGGCTTTTATATAACTTTCGATATCCTCCCGAAAATTTTCTTTGGCAAATCGCGACACAAAAATTGGTTTCTGCCAAGGGATAACAACTAATTCAATAAGTCAAGCATTCTCAGAACTTAGGCCAGGTTCCTGATTCTGGAGATGGCTCAAGTGTCGTGGAGGAAGTGGTTTGTGCAGGGGTTTCAGCGGAAGCTTGCAAATTAACTTCCACAGAGATTTTCGAAACGGTTTGCGGATACGTCAAAAATTAAAGAAGAATTGTATTCTATATTTCTGTGTTTCTGGGAACTATAACAAAAGAAATGAAGTTTCGTCTATACAAAGTTTTGTTACAAGTCTCGGCTTCTTTCAACCTTTACCGTGAGAGAATAGCGAATCCCGGGATTGTATCCCGAAAAACAAATAAATTACTAAAAAAATGTGTGTGATTGATAAGGGTTTTATGGCACGCGGCCTAAAGAAAATAAATCGCAATAAATGATTCCACGGACAAAAGGCTTTATATCTCTAAAAGGGGTCAAGTTACAGGCCTGAAAATTGGTATGGAGTTATGAGATGTCAATACCATACTCACAAAAAAACGCTGGTTATGAGATAAGGGGTGTGCCACCTCCCATACATACTTAATTTTTAAGGCTGAATATCTCTAAAAGGGTTCAAGATAGGCACCTGAAAATTGGTAAGGGGCTATACGATATAAATACCATACTCACGGAAAAAATGGAGTTATCGGAGGAGAATGTCAAAATTTGGTGGAGGATATACAAATCATGGTCAGCTATAAATGGCGTGTTCCTGTGTTGAAACCCCCTCCTCACTATTAATTTACAGGACAGCAAACTAAAAATGTTTTGTAAATGTGCAACCTTGAATTAAATACTGTAACTGTACTTTTTTGTGATTTTTTATAAAACTAATAGAATTCAATGAAATTAGTACGTACTTAATTTTACTCCATTTAAAAGTATAGTATTTTGGATTAAAAAAGCAACAATCTCTAAATTCAGATGCAAAAAAAATTTCGGGTGTAATCGAGAATTTTTGAAAATGCGTGGTAACAGTTTAAAAAGATCTGTTTTGGACGGTGCAAAGGTTGCCAGGTCAGCTGGTGTTTAATAAAAGTTAATGAAAAACTTAGAACGAGATAAAAATTTCAATGACCTAACCCCAACAATATATGTGAACGTCTGCTATTCTAATTATTAGCTATTGATTCATGAAGGGACTTACCTGCATTCTTATATAGTAACTGTAAATGGATTTAATGGGACGTTGGTAGTACATTTATGATTGAAATACCTATGTCATATTGGCACAAAGAAAGCATCTTCTGTAAATTGAATTATTTTATCTTCATTACTCTATTACAACAAAATTTTTGATGCATTATTTTTTGGTTTATTTAGCCGTTTTAATTGTTTTACTGCATTATAGGTATTTTAATGTTATTTGCTTTGTTTAATAGGAACGTGTCCATCTGCGAAGACTGCTAATCTGTATAGCATACAGTGTATACACAATACTGTACAAAAACCAAAAAGCAACTGCACTAATTTCCAATCCGTAGACTATATTATTTTTAAATTAATAAATATGCTGTTGTAGAAAATAAGAAACTTTTTATTTTTTTATTTTTCACAGAAAAACGAATCTTTTGAACTTTTTAACAAGAAGACCGTTTGTCACGTACACCTATGTTTTGACCCCTGGTGGTTCCCTGGCTAGCTCAGTACACAATGGGCAGTGGTCCTCAACCCTACCACCAAGGAGCCGTACGGACGCATATTTATTTCTTCCTCTATTCATCCACCTTTTATCCCACACACCTTTTCAACCCCAGGAAGCCCGCCCTACCATGGACCGCTCGCTTCATTATAGCCTACTCTAGCGGTCTTCCTCTTGCCAAAACAATCAATATACAGGGTGGCTAATGAATTTTGCTACATTAAGACACTCAAATAATTTTTTTTTCAGTGTATGGAATTCATATTTTTTTTATTCATGTTAAAGCTCATTAAATTTTATTAAATATAGCTTAATTAGTTTTAAAAATAATGGAATTTAAATGCCCCCCCTGCTCGTCGATGCATGTGCGGCATCTTACCAAAAAGTTGTTCATTACTGCTTGGAGAGTTGAGACAGGAATAGCCGCAATTGTTTCTCGAATGGATTGCCTTAGTTCATTCAAATGTGTTGGTTTTGCTTTGAAGACTTCCTGTTTGCAATAACCCCACAAGAAAAAGTCAGGTGCAGTAAGGTCAGGCGACCTGGGTGGCCAACGGAATGTGGAGTTTCTGGATATCAGCTTATTGGGAAATTTTCGTCGCAATTCTGTCATAACAGGTTGGGCTATATGAGGAGCTGCACCATCTTGCTGAAACCACACAGAGTTGAAAGAAATTCTCATTCGGCGTAATTCTGGATAGAAAAACTCTCTCAACATGCTCAAGTAACAGTCTCCAGTAACCGTAACGGTGTGACCGTTTTCTTCGAAGAAGTAGGGCCCGACAATGCAGCGTGATGAAACTGCACACCACACTGTGACCCGAAGTGGATGCAATTCCGTCTCATGGAGTATCTGTGGGTTTGAAGCACTCCATATTCGACAATTTTGTTTGTTTATGTTGCCGTTTAAATCGAAATGGGCCTCGTCAGACATGAAAAGACAGTTCAACATGTTTCCATCCTCTTCCACCATTTGAAGCATCTTCTGGCAAAATTCCAAGCGAATCGGCAAGTCTGCAGCGTTCAGTTTGTTGGCCATTTGAATTTTATATGGGAATAAGTCCAAATCTTTGTGCATAATTGACTGTAATGACTGTCTGCTTACACCCATTTGAGCAAAAAAGCTTCTTGTCGAAACACGTGGATTGTTTTGTATGGCAGCAGCTACAGCAGCGATTGTTTCCTCCGTTCGAACTGAAGGGTTTCGATGGTAAGGTCTTCTGTTGACTGTCCCATGCTCGGCAAAATTGTTTACAAGTCTTATTATGGTCCATCTGCTCGGAGGATTGCCGCCAAACGTGCGCATATACTCTCTTTGAACCGAAACTGCGGACTCCAGTGCGTGATAGCGGCGGACAATCCAAATTCTTGTTTCAGTGGCCCAGTTATCCATTTTTGTTAAATGTAAAAGTCAATCTGCAAAATAAAAAAAACTTAACCAGATTCATTAAATAGAAAAAAAGTTATTTATTTTTTTTTTGGTAGCGGCTTTTATTAGCCACCCTGTATATTAACAGAATAAAATTTCCAAATATAATATTTATGCTAATCTAAGTATATCATATATATTATTTCTGTAAGGTCTTTTTGTGTTATTTCCTCATTTTCTGCTCTCATTTGAAACCAATATTAATAAATAAGGTATCATTTTAAAGGTGGGGGTTAGCTCTACATGCGAAACCATGTTTTAATTAGCGGAGTGCTTTTGTTTAAGCGTATTTTATAAAAATAAATTCTTTAAAATAAACGATTGTGAATGCACAAAAAAATCAATTTGTACTGCAACGCTATCGTGACTGTGACATTCATATGCCTCGCGACATCTACAGTTGAATAGTAAGACTTAACAGTGCTAGAATAATAAAAGCCGAGCGCGCCATCTACACTTGAACATTGCTAAAATAAGTGAATAAGACTGCGTTCACACTGGGTCATATACTCGAGTTAAAAGGACATTTTTTGAGTTAATTCATATTGATGTTGGCAATCAACTCAAGTTTATGGGGTCTATGTGAATGTAATATAAGTGGTGGAATTTCTGTATAGCTGTTTGCGCATATTTGCATAATTTTTTAGGTAATTCTATACGACGGCACGTAACTGCTAATATAGGTCCAAAAATATCGGGAAAGGTATCAAACGACGGGCTTTACCCTTCGTATCAATAATCCGAAAGCGGAAATTCGATATTTTATGTCTGTTCAGAGATATTTGCAATTAAAGTTGAAATTTTTCTGTCATTTTCATGTGGTTGTACCGAAAAGTGCAGAAATGTGTTCTGTGCAGAAATATTGTGGAGCGCGAGCCGGTGTTGGACCGGCTAAGGTTATTTTTTTGAAGCCTACGCACAAAGGTGTTGTGCACATAAATACCTTGGATCAAGTCCCCTATTTGGGATCGGACCTAGGCAATTTTTGGGTTTTTTATTAATAACTTTTCACTGAAACAAATTATTTAATTTCCGCTTTCGGATTATTGATACAGAGATCAAAACGCGTCGTTTGATACCTTTCCCGAGATTGGACCTTTATTAGCAGTTACGTGCTGTCGTATAGAATTACCATTTTTTGTGGTCTCACAACAAGTGTAGCTGAAAATCTGTTTTTATAATTTAGGTTTCAAACCATTTGGTATAAACAATTTCTCCTAGATAAACGTCTTGCCACCAAGCTTTCATATCCCAAAAAGGAACTAAAAATTTGGATCTTTGCAAACTTTTCTCATAGGGTTCAACGATGATAGCTACCTAAAAGAGCTCTTTTAGAATGGTTACGTGCATATGTACGTATTTATGTATTTCTCCACTGGGTTTCGATTGTAAAATCCTAGCTATGGGCAGATCGCTTTTTGTAAAAAAAAACAAAAATTACACTACAAAAAGAATTCCTCAACTTAACACTAAATATATGAAAAATGAACTAGGCTAATGTGACATATGTACATATAGCTTGACGAAAGTTTCGCACTGGATCGCTGCAACCAAAATTATATCATCCTTTGTTGCACTTTTTATACCTATAAAAGTGGGTAAAAAAAAGCTTTTCATTATTCTCCATAGGGGAGTCCCTGACTCTCTGGAAGTTGTTGACACCACACATAAACTTTTACCTAAAACTGTTAAATGCTAAAACTACACTTGTATAAAAATTTCACATATGAGCACATGCGCGCGCATACATATAAATATATAAAAAAAATCAAAAAGGGTTTATGTAATAACGATAATTGTATATAAAACTACATCAGCGGTTTGTCGATGCAAAAACCCCAACTGATTTCCAACTTGGTCCTCACGGGCAATTACGTATGATCGAGGTTATAAATATTTATATAACCGCATTCGGGTTACACGGCTAAATGGCATATGTTTGAAGTTACTGTGTTCGGAAAAGGGATTATTTTTTTTTGTCCTCCGGCCAACTATATGTGCATTATGAAGTTAAATTCCGCAATTGTATTTGGGTTTGGGGCAGTTCAAATTAACATATATATATATATATATATATATATATATGGGTACATATGTATGTAGATATGAGCAAAAAAAAAAAACTTAGGAATTTAAAACTCACGGCGAGTTGTGCCAATAAGCCCCCCGCGCTGAACTTTTCTGGGCACACTGTAAAACAAATTATATTTAAAAAAAAATGTTTAAAACCCTGTCATTACACGCAAACTTACACCTCGCCGATAAGTAATAAAACTGGATCAGATCGCTCGTTTTCCACCTCTATGGCAAACCAGGATACCATGTACCGTCGCTTCCTGCAACGCACAGGATTTTTATTAAATTGCATTTTAAATTTAATCATGCCCGCAGATAGATGCATGCATATATCTACATGTATAGATACATATATCTGTATAGATATACGCTTGTATACATATATGCATGTCCGTCCAAAATCACCACTTTTTCTCCCCTCCTTATTTTTTATTGTAGTTTTTTTTTTGTGTCCACACGTCCTTTAATATACGCTCAGTGCCCATATATCGGGCATTTTGCCCATACACAGCTGCTTAAAAGAAAACTTCACTACTTTTCACACTGTAAATATAAAACTTTTCATCGCACAACGCAGAGGCAGTTATAGCCGTGTCGGTAAGCTTTGATACTAAACCCGCAATATCTACGGCCATCCCCTTTTATGTCTTTTCCTTCTAACATTAATCCTCCATTGTCCGCTAGTCGTTAGCGGATTTTGACAGGGCAACTTTTTGTTGCTATAGTGTGATTTATAGCAAATCTTAAAACATACGTCCGGCAACCCTACAAAAGCTCATCTTTCGTTAGGTTCTCTTTGTTGTTGTTGTTGAAGCGACTACTTAACCTGCCTAGAATGTCACCCCTCATCCAACACTGTCATCAAGGTCTTCTAACGGAAGTCCAAGAAACCTCGCGGCTTCAACAGGAGTGGACCAGAGTGAAATTGGTGTTAGAAGAGTAGGCTCAGTTGAGCAGATGAACAGATGGTTAGTATCGTGGGGAGACACGCCGCATGCCGGGCAGACATTTGGCATGTCAGGGTTCAGTCTGGATAGGTAAGAGTTCAGTCTGTTACAGTATCCAGAACGAAGTTGAGCCAGCGTGAATCTTGTCTCCCTGGGCAGTTCGCGTTCCTCGTTGGCAACAAGTGGAGCTTGTGCCTGTAGGACTGCATTCACTAAACGAGACCTGACAAAGGAGTTTACCGACTCCGTGTGGATGAGGTTGAGGGCCAGCCGGTGCACCTTTGGATCGAACGACGAGAAAATGTGATGCCGGATCTCGTCATAGTGCTTACGGGGGTGACTCCTTATTCTACTGGGAGGAGGATTTTCGTTGAGCAGGCTCCTGTTCGGGTGCTGCGGTTTATGGCAGTTGAACAGGAATTGCCTGGTCAACATATCACAATGCTCTTTGACATCGAGCATCTTTGCCTCACTATGAAGATGGTGCTCAGGAGACATAAAGAGGCACCCCGTGGCAGTTCTGAGTGCGGTGTTTTGGCAAGCCTGCAACCTCCTCCAATGTGTGTCTGCTAACCCCGGCGACCATATTGGCGTCGCGTAGCTCAGAACCGGCTGGTCGATTGCCTTGTACGTTGCCAGTAACGTTTCTTTGTTTCCATTCCCACAACAGCCAGTTCTATCGTACCGGAATGACTCGGATTTTTATATCCGACCAAGGGCTGTTATTTCGACACTACCCTGTCTAACCTGTCACCTTTTCCATTAATATTGTCATCCTCCGAGCAGCTCCTTGCAGCAGGGCTGCTCAAACCCAACCCGGGTCCAAGAGAATAGATCTGCTGCGTCTGATGGAAAAAGGTTTACGGTAAGCGTTCACACTCCATCCAATGCAATTCTTGTAAAAGATGGTTGCACAAAACTAGGTGCTCCGGGCTAAATCCCTCCACACACAGGCCTCCTAGTTTCTACAAAACTTTTGTGGCCCCTTGCTGTTCACGCCATAGGACGTCCCGTGGCCACGACGATCCAGTATCGCACCGTCACAAGCTTCAGAAATAGTCTCCACGACTAACAGCACTAATACCGCCCAGCAAGTAGTGTGTAACTCCCGCTGCCGCTAACGCCCACAGGCGCCAACTCGTCACACAGCCGCTCACAGCTACTTTCTACGTAGCACCTCTGTTTCATATGTGAGCAATGCCGAGCGACAGCCGACCCCCTCCCACTTTCAACTTCCCGTTCTTCTTCCAGCACTAGCACAAATGTAAGCCAAAGCCACCAGCTCCTGGTCCCTTACACCATGTGCTCTGTTTGTCGGTTGAGACTATATACACCTACGACATCAGTCAAATGCAACTCCTGCCTTGGCCTATGTCACCTGCTTATATGTTCTCAACTTGGTAACAGGAACTTATATGTTCTCAACTTGGTAACAGGAACTTATAGACTGATACGTACGTTGCGCCATGCTGTCGAGCTACGCAACCTACAACTTCGACCGATTTGCCACCTTCTGGTGCTTCGGATCCCTAGTCTTCTAGAGTTCGACGCAGTGCGCGACCCAGCCTGCTTCCACCAAGGTATACGCACCAGTCCTTGACTCCCAGCGTGAATATTTCTCCCCCTTCGCACTTTCGTGTGCTACAGCTAACCAGCTTAAGTTCTCTTTGTTGTTGTTGTTGTTGTAACGACAAAAACACTCCCCGAAGGTTTTGGGGATTGCTGTCGAACTGACAGTCCTTGGCCGGATATGAATCCGGTACAGAACTGCGCCAACACCGTAGTCCGACGCATCACATTGTACCCAAAAACGCTTTGAAAAATCCGGGTGTTTTCGGACTGGTGCGATAGTAAGCGCTCTTTTTAAACTTATAAAGGACTCTATTGATTGAGGTGTTATTTCGAATTTGTTCGATTTCTTTAACATGTCGGTTAATGGTGCGGCCAATGTCGCAAAATCTTTTATAAACCGCCTGTACCAACCGGCTGTCCCTAGAAAGCTTCGAACCTGTTTTGCGGTTTTAGGTACAGGGATGTTCAAAATTGCCTTAATTTTCTCGGGATCAGTTTTTAACATTCCTCCTCCTACAATATACCCCAGATATGGTAGTTCTTTAAAACAGAACTTTGATTTTGCTAGCCCTATTGTTAGACCTGCTTCTTTAAGGCAATTAGCCACTTCTTGCAGTGTTTTCAAATGCGAATCAGAATCAAAAGCAATAATGAGCAAATAATCCAAATAAATAAATACATTAGCCTTCAATCTCTGCGATATAACGCGGTCCATTAATCGGCATAATCGTTGCGCCGCATTGCATAAGCTGAATGGCATCACCACGAATTGGTACAGAGAACGCCCCTGAACGGTGAACGCGGTATATGGCTTGCATCTCTCCTCTAATTCTATTTGCCAAAAAGCGTACTTTAGGTCCACGCTGCTAATAAGATGTGTATCATCTATACGACTTATTATGCCCTCGATGTTTTGTAGCGGGTATGCATCTTTAACTGTCAACGCATTCAACTTCCGAGCATCCAAGCAAATTCTATTTTTACCGGGTTTGCGCACGACCGTTGTTCTATTGCTCCAGGGACTTTCACTCTCCTCAATAACTCCTATCTCTAACATTTTGTCTATTTCAGTGTAAACTATTGCTTGCATCGCCGACGACAGGGGTAGTGACGATCTTTGACGGGCGCTGCTTCCTCTACCAACTTAATCGAATGTTTTTCAAGCGACGCACGACCAAGTCCATCCCTCTCAAACGTTTTAAAGCTGTCCTTGACTTGCCGCAATCGTTGTTGTTGTTCTGCCGTCAAATCATGCAGTACACGCCGCTCATTCCTTTCCTCTGCTTTCGCCATCTGCTGCTCTAATCTAGACAAATCTATCTTATCTACTCCGATGACATTTGGAGCCAATTCAAAAATCCGCTAGAAGTCTATCCCGAGATATATAGGTTGTTCCAGGTATGGGCATAAATAAAATATAATGTTGTTTTCTAAATGTTGGTATTTTATAGGTACACCTAAATCTTGGACTAGTTCGCGACATCCCCGACCTAAAATACTGACAGATGCCTCCGAGTCTAACAATCCGCGCAGTTGAACCCCTTTTATCTCGATATCCGCGTATACCCACGGGTCATTTCGATTTGCTCTCTTGACAGTGGCCACCACTTCTCGACGCAACAACTTCCTTCGTTGAAATCGTTCTCTGGCCTTCTGTATTCGCCGTGATACCATCCTGCGGCCTAGCAGCACGCTGTAAGCAAAATCCGTTCGCGAGCCTCGAGATATCTTCACATACGCTCTCCATATGAAAGCGTTGTTGAACCGTGTAGGGTGCTTTGCTTGTTTTAATTTTTCTGTCTATCGGAGTTTTCATTAAGAAGGGTGCTTTGTCACACGCTGATAGCGGACCTCTTCCACAGAGACTTGACCCTCATCTCTGGGAGAGTCCTGCTCATCTGTCTGTGTAACCGGTGACTTGATACGATCGAGGTGCGAAACCGCTATGCTTAACCCGATCTCGGCGAGGGAAACACCTTTCCACCTCCATGCACTCCATTCTGAGCTGTTCCACGGAGTACACCGCAATAGGGTAAACTAACTTGGCCAAGGATTCCCGTAGGTTCCCTTTCACGAGGCGGACCATTTCATATTCGGGTATATAGTTTCTTAACCTAGGCCGAAGTATCCCGATTGCATGGAAATATTCATCTATCGTCTCGCCGGGTTTTTGCTTGCGCTCATTTATTTCCCTCATAAGCTCAAAATCTGTCAGTTGAGAGGCGAACTGATATTGTAACGCGAACTGCAACGTGGGCCAGTCCACGTTCCGGTTTGTACGAATCAGCCAGTACCATTCGCGTGCTTCGCCACTCAAAAGGCGGTGAAAATCCCGTAAAATATCGCCCCATGAGCACCTATACTTCTCCTTCAGATACTCAAGCCTAAACAAAAAATTCTCTATAGTCATGGCATCACGGTGACCTTGATAACTAGTTCTCTACTTCTCTATGTTCACCTCCGACCTATTTAAGCTCCCACTTTGATGGAAAGTTATCCGAGACAAATTGATGGCTCGATGCTTGTGCACCTTGTATTTGACGTTGTTGTAATTGTGAACTAAACACAGGCAATGGACCCACCGAAGGCCTTATAGGGACATGGTTTCTGATATTATCACTGATGTTTTCACTCCCATCTTCATTTTCGGGTATTGACCTCCTTGATTCGATAGATTCGCTGCTCACACTATGTTTCCTCTTCTTATACTGCACGCGCCCCCCATTTCTTTGACCGCCAGCTCCAACTCCGCTGTTTGCATCCCGCATGGTATTAAACATTTCTTGCATGCCTTCCCGCATTTCACCCAATAGAGCTTCTTTCGTTTCGCCCATCATATCTCTAATCAGAGGGGCTACTTCTTAGCGTAAGTTGTGAATTCTGGGCCTCTGGGCTGTGACGTTATTCGCAAAATTGTGGAAGGTGGGAGGGCAAGGAAAAGACAAAGAGGGTGGCCGTATGAGTACCGATTGGGTTACTTGTGCCCCATTACATTGCTTAGGTACCGTACCTGTACTACCGCGCATAGTGGGTGTCATGCTTTTAGCACCGTCTTGCTCCCGATCTCCTGAAGTACGATCCCCTTTGTTCTTCGATCCTACAAACCTCTCGGATAAGTCAATGAACGACGCATCACCTTCGACTGACGCTTCTGCATTTGAGTTATTCGCTGCCATGCCGGCACTTTTCTTTTTGCCTCGGGTATTATAAGCGGGTGGTGTAGGTTCCATAAAAAAAAATTTTATAAATTCAGTATTCAAATAATCAGTAGCAATAGTAATGAGTCACTAGACCCCTATATTTCCACCAAAAAAAAATCACGATTCTATAAAAAAAACATAAAGCATGTAAAACGATAAGAAAAAATATAAATAAATATAAATACATATAAAAAAAATAAATAAAATCAAATAAATATAATAAAAAAATATAAATCTTGATAAAATCGACAGAACCTTGTAAAAGCAAAAACTTCAAGAAAAACCCAACACTTTTAAATGATTGTATGTTCTGCGGGAGTTCCGATGGTGTGACTCCCGAAGAGGCTTTTTCATAAAAAGGGTTTGGAGCATAGTTTCACGTTCCTGGGTTTACTAGTGTGTGGGCTATTTATTTAATAATAAGAAAAAAATGTGCAAAATACACGTTAGGCGTCACAACCTCTAATGTTACCAAACGGGTGTGGTCACTAAACACTCCATGTATGGAGCATCAAACATTTTATTTTTTTTTTCAAATTCGGTCTGCTTTCATTGCAGGTAACTGAACTGAACTAAATAATCCCAAAAAGAATTTGTAAAAAAAAAATTATAACGAAAAAGAAATTTGAAAATTATCGGTGTATTGTGCTGTGGCGGTGCAGATAGATCACCCCAACGGTCGATTACTATGCCACCGTTTGGCTATTGTATGGGGTAGATGTGCTGCCAATCAACGCCTTAGTGCATTTGAACTTAGACAAAAAAACTTTATAAGTAAGTCACCTAAGCCGCAAGACTGACAGCTTTCATCAAACCCCTTTTCGATTAATGATTTGAATCAAAAAAAGTTTAAATAAATTATTTTGAAAAGCAACAAGGTCTTAAAGAATCAAAAAAATGATTCAAACAACAATTTTATTACCCTATTAAGAAATTCTAGGCTTGTAAATGATCTTGAACGGGCGCCAATTTAAACCTTTTGCCGCGCCAATGTTTATGTAAAAATGATAACTTAGATTGGGCGCCATATAAATATGTCACGTACACCTGTGTTTTGGCCCCTGGTGGTTCCCTGGCTAGCTCAGTACACAATGGGCAGTGGTCCTCAACCCTACCACCAAGGAGCCGTACGGACGCATATTTATTTTTACCTCCATTCATCCACCTTTTAGCCCACACACCTTTTCAACCCCAGGAAGCCCGCCCTACCATGGACCGCTCGTTTCATTATAGCCTACTCCAGCGGTCTTCCTCTTGCCAAAACAATCAATATATATTAAAAGAATAAAATTTCCAAATATAATATTTATGCTAATCTAAATATATCATATATATTATTTCTGTAAGGTCTTTTTGTGTTATTTCCTAATTTTCTGCTCTCATTTGAAACCAATATTAATAAATAAGGTATCGTTTTAAAGGTGGGGGTTAGCTCTACATGTGAAACCATGTTTTAATTAGCGGAGTGCTTTTGTTTAAGCGTATTTTATAAAAATAAATTCTTTAAAATAAACGATTGTGAATGCACAAAAAAATCAATTTGTACTGCAACGCTATTGTGACTGTGACATTCATATGCCTCGCGACATCTACAGTTGAATAGTAAGACTTAACAGTGCTAGAATAATAAAAGCCGAGCGCGCCATCTACACTTGAACATTGCTAAAATAAGTGAATAAGACTGCGGTCACACTGGGTCATAAACTCGAGTTAAAAGGACATTTTTTGAGTTAATTCATATTGATGGTGGCAATCAACTCAAGTTTATGGGGTCTATGTGAATGTAATACAGGGTGGCTGATGAATTTTGCTACATTAAGAAACTCAAATAATTTTTTTTTCAGTGTATGGAATTCATTTTTCTTTTATTCATGTTAAAGCTCATTAAATTTTATTAAATATAGCTTAATTAGTTTTAAAAATAATGTAATTTAAATGCCCCTCCTGCTCGTCGATGCATGTGCGGCATCTTACCAAAAAGTTGTTCATTACTGCTTGGAGAGTTGAGACAGGAATAGCCGCAATTGTTTCTCGAATGGATTGCCTTAGTTCATTCAAATTTGTTGGTTTTGCTTTGAAGACTTCCTGTTTGCAATAACCCAACAAGAAAAAGTCGGGTGCAGTAAGGTCAGGCGACCTGGGTGGCCAACGGAATGTGGAGTTTCTGGATATCAGCTTATTGGGAAATTTTCGTCGCAATTCTGTCATAACAGGTTGGGCTATATGAGGAGCTGCACCATCTTGCTGAAACCACACAGAGTTTAAAGAAATTCTCATTCGGCGTAATTCTGGATAGAAAAACTCTCTCAACATGCTCAAGTAACGGTCTCCAGTAACCGTAACGGTGTGACCGTTTTCTTCGAAGAAGTAGGGCCCGACAATGCAGCGTGATGAAACTGCACACCACACTGTGACACGAAGTGGATGCAATTCCGTCTCATGGTGTATCTGTGGGTTGGAAGCACTCCATATTCGACAATTTTGTTTGCTTATGTTGCCGTTTAAATCGAAATGGGCCTCGTCAGACATGAAAAGACAGTTCAACATGTTTCCATCCTCTTCCACCATTTGAAGCATCTTCTGGAAAAATTCCAAGCGAATCGGCAAATCTGCAGCGTTCAGTTTGTTGGCCATTTGAATTTGGTATGGGAATAAGTCCAAATCTTTGTGCATAATTGACTGTAATGACTGTCTGCTTACACCCATTTGAGCAGATAAGCTTCTTGTCGAAACACGTGGATTGTTTTGTATGGCAGCAGCTACAGCAGCGATTGTTTCCTCCGTTCGAACTGAAGGGTTTCGATGGTAAGGTCTTCTGTTGACTGTCCCATGCCCGGCAAAATTGTTTACAAGTGTTATTATGGTCCATCTGCTCGGAGGATTTGCCGCCAAACGTGCGCCTATACTCTCTTTGAACCGAAACTACGGACTCCAGTGCGTGATAGCGGCGGACAATCCAAATTCTTGTTTCAGTGTCCCAGTTATCCAGTTTTGTTAAATGTAAAAGTCAATCTGCAAAATAAAAAAAAATTAACCAGATTCATTAAATAGAAAAAAAGTTATTTAATTTTTTTTTGGTAGCGGCTTTCATTAGCCACCCTGTATAAGTGGTGGAATTTCAAATAGCTGTTTGCGCATATTTGCATAATTTTTTAGGTAATTCTATACGACGGCACGTAACTGCTAATATAGGTCCAAAAATATCGGGAAAGGTATCAAACGACGGCCTTTACCCTTCGTATCAATAATCCGAAAGCGGAAATTCGATATTTTATGTCTGTTCAGAGATATTTGCAATTAAAGTTGAAATTTTTCTGTCATTTTCACGTGGTTGTACCGAAAAGTGCAGAAATGTGTTCTGTGCAGAAATATTGTGGAGCGCGAGCCGGTGTTGGACCGGCTAAGGTTATTTTTTTGAAGCCTACGTAGAAAGGTGTTGTGCACATAAATACCTTGGATCAAGTCCCCTATTTGGGATCGGACCTAGGCAATTTTTGGGTTTTTTACTAATAACTTTTCACTGAAACAAATTATTTAATTTCCGCTTTCGGATTATTGATACAGAGATCAAAACGCGTCGTTTGATACCTTTCCCGAGATTGGACCTTTATTAGCAGTTACGTGCTGTCGTATAGAATTACCATTTTTTGTGGTCTCACAACAAGTGTAGCTGAAAATCTTTTTTTATAATTTAGGTTTCAAACCATTTTGGTTTTTTTTTTTGCGCAAGGAGCGCACGGGTCCAGCTAGTATAAACAATTTCTCCTAGATAAACGTCTTGCCACCAAGCTTTCATATCCCAAAAAGGAACTAAAAATTTGGATCTTTGCAAACTTTTCTCATAGGGTTCAACGATGATAGCTAGCTAAAAGAGCTCTTTTAGAATGGTTACGTGCATATGTACATATTTATGTATTTCTCCACTGGGTTTCGATTGTAAAATCCTAGCTATGGGCAGATCGCTTTTTGTAAAAAAAAAACAAAAATTACACTACAAAAAGAATTCCTCAACTTAACACTAAATATATGAAAAATGAACTAGGCTAATGTGACATATGTACATATAACTTGACGAAAGTTTCGCACTGGATCGCTGCAACCAAAATTATATCATCCTTTGCTGCACTTTTTATACCTATAAAAGTGGGTAAAAAAAAACTTTTTATTATTCTCCATAGGGGAGTCCCTAACTCTCTGGAAGTTGTTGACACCACACATAAACTTTTACCTAAAACTGTTAAATGCTAAAACTACACTTGTATAAAAATTTCACATATGAGCACATGCGCGCGCGAACATATAAATATGTAAACAAATTTAAAAAGGGTTTATGTAATAACGATAATTGTATATAAAACTACATCAGCGGTTTGTCGATACAAAAAGCCCCTGCTTTCCAACTTGGTCCTCACGGGCAATTACGTATGATTGAGGTTAGAAATATTTATATAACCGCATTCGGGTTACACGGCTAAATGGCATATGTTTGAAGTTACTGTGTTCGGAAACGGGATTATTTTTTTTTGTCCTCCGGCCAACTATATGTGCATTATGAAGTTAAATTCCGCAATTGTATTTGGGTTTTGGGTGGCAGTTAAAATTAACACATATAGTATATGTGTATATATATATGGGTACATATGTATGTAGAAAAAAGAAAACTTAGGAATTTAAAACTCACGGCGAGTTGTGACAATAAGCCTCCCGCGCTGAACTTTTCCGGGCACACTGTAAAACAAATTATATTTAAAAAAAACTCTTTAAAACCCTGTCATTACACGCAAACTTACACTTCGCCGATAAGTAATAAAACTGGATCATATCGCTCGTTTTCCACCTCTTTGTCAAGCCAGGATACCATGTACCGTCGATTCCTGCAACGCACAGGATTGTTATTAAATTGCATTTTAAATTTAATCATGCCCGCAGATATATATCTGTACAGATATACGCTTGTATACATATACATATGTGCATGTCCGTCCAAAATCACCACTTTTTCTCACCTCCTTATTTTTTCTTGTAGTTTTTTTTTGTGTCCACACCTCCTTTAAAATACGCTCAATCCCCATGTATCGGGCATTTTGCCCATACACAGCTGCTTAAAAGAAAACTTCACTACTTTTCACACTGTAAATATAAAACTTTTCATCGCACAACGCAGAGGCAGTTATAGCCGTGTCGGTAAGCTTTGATACTAAACCCGCAATATCTACGGCCATCCCCTTTTATGTCTTTTCCTTCTAACACTAGTCCTCCATTGTCCGCTAGTCGTTAGCGGATTTTGATTGGGCAACTTTTTGTTGCTATAGTGTGATTTATAGCAAATCTTAAAACATACGTCCGGCAACCCTACAAAAGCTCAGCTTTCGTTAGGTTCTCTTTCGTTCTATTTTGTGTCGGCCATTATTCTTTTTTGACATTTGATGTGCAAAGCAAAACAAACGACTAAATAAAATATCAAAATAAAAAAAAACTATAATTAAAAATATAACTGCCCCAAAATCAGTGTTTCCAAAAGAAAATTAAAGATGTTGTTGCCAGGATTGACATAAGTGTGTGTTACTAGCGCCGTGAGGACATTTTAGTGGCCAAAACGTCTTGGGCTCTGCATGTGTGTTTCTTTTATATTGTGGCGCGTTCCACACCGAGTGGTCCCAAAAGGTGATTATTTTAAAATAAAATGTAATGTTACTAATTAACAAATGTTTGCATCCTGCACACAGGTGGTATTCCCCATGTAAAAAGCAGTCCTTACAAAACTTGTCCAGGCCCAACGCGGGGGACCCCCACCTCTGACACGTTTTATACTCAATCTGTGAAACATTTCCTTCTTATTTTGTTAAAATATAGGCTGCTCGTTAGATTTTAAATTTAAAACCTTGTTTTACTACCGGACTGCAGTTGACTCTGAGCGCACTAACTGTACCAATGTCACAATTAAAAAAAAGTCCTTTTAAAGCAGGTAATGGTCACAGCTTGCCTGACGTCTCCAACGTTAGGTCAGTGCTCATCAACTGCGTCGATTGCAGACCAATACTTACATTGCCATCTACCCATAGTACTTTTAATCGATCCACCTACTGACCTTCATTATTAAATTTAACATAGCGGAATGGGGCCGTATTACGGAATATACAGAGCGCTCATTTGCTGCCTTATCCACACCGACATACATAGGCCAAGGTGAACCAGACTATTGCAAATTTATTGTTTCAGCCCAAGTTCGCTTAATTCCTTCTTGAAGAATACCAGTAATTCGTCAACAAGTAAGGACTCATCAATCCCGAAGTTCCCGGAATAAAGGATCTCAATGCAAAATACAGCGGACAATCAAGTAACAAAACTGAGTAAGTGGAAACAATATCTTGAGACTCTCCGGCGGTGTCTGCAAACTATGGTCTATACAAGACTATGGTCTACTTGATCGAACGCCAACTTGGCTTCCACAAGTTACACAGCACAATATCTGCCATAACAACACAAATCAACTATGGTTTGAACCAACATCAGCCAAACCATAGGACGCTTGACTTATCGAAAGTATTTGACAGGGTCAATCACGCTACATTACTAAAAGACCTAGGAGAGACACCGCTACTTGCCATCCTTAAAACGTTACCGCTAACTACCTCAACGATCGGCAGGGTGTCAGTAAAGTTTGGGGACACGAAATCTAGACCACGTATGATTAAACACAGGATGCCACTGAGTGGTGTCCTATCCCCCTTCCGTTTAATTAACTGTCAACTTAAAATCTTGGGCGTGACGTTTGACAACGGCCTCACCTTGGCTAGTCAAGATTATGGAGTCACCTGCCGGCAGCCCTTGCAGCAGATAAGGAAAAGTTTCTTGCTGTTGTATGCTACATATACGGATATTGGCCGCCCGGTTTTTGATTACGCTGCCCCATATGGTCGCCCTACCTTTCTTACACCAACCGGAGGAAGTTGCAAGTCTGCCAAAACACCGCCATCAGAACTGCTGCGGGATGTCTTTTTACGTCATCTGAGTCTCACCTCCATCAAGACACTAAAACGCTCAATTTTCGGACGGCACGTGGAACTGTTAAGCAGAAAGTTTTTACTGAACTGTCGCAAACCTAATCATCCAACCCGTCATCTATTGGACGAAGTTCCGCCCCCTAAATACACAAGTAAGCATATCCGTAAGCACTACGATAAGATCCATGGGTGGGATACGATGAGAAAGATGGGTTTGGTGGTTAACGAGAGCACAACGAAGTACATGCAATCGGTATTAACACGAATATCAGCCTAGAAATCTCACAACGAATCACTCTTGCAAACAAATGGTACTTCATGCTGAGTAGGCAATAGAGAAGTCATAAGGAGGCATCCTGTAGAAGTCCTGAGAGCGGAGTCCTGACAGACCTACAACTTCTTCCATTGTGCTGCCAACTAGTGGCTTGAGGATTTTTTTTGGTGACTCTAAGATTTTGGGGTGAGAGATAGCCCCCCTTGCTAAATCATGTGGGGTTCTGATTTTGCATTTATGAATACAACAGACGATTATTGAGCACTCGGGTTGTTGGCGGACCAACGTTTGAGACAGTGTCAGACTCTTGTGACAGATCAAGGGCGACTAGTACCGTCCAATTGGTTCTAATCCTATCGCAAGTGGTATGAAAAGAATGCACGTATTTAGCTATGTACATATATACATATGCAGCTTATAGTTTCTGAAACTATTAAACCGATTTTGTTTGTTGTTGTTTCCGACTAAGTTACAATAGTTAGTGCTTGTTTTTCGGAAAGTAGCCTAGGGATTACTCTATTGAAAAAAATCGTTTATACAGGGTGGCGCAAAAGTAATCCTCCTATCAGAAAATGCTATAAATTTTGCGATTGGCCCCTAAAGTCAGTTCTGTTTTGACATTTGTGTAGTAAACACATGCGAAATACACGTTAATAAACAATGTTACGCTACACTGCTCCAGAACGCGGAATATTGCTGACTATTTATTTGACCAATAATCGGTCGGGGCCAAACGGTTACTGTGAATGGTGAGCGCTACAGAGCAATGATCAACGAGTTCTTTTTGCCGGAACTTGATGAATTGGGATTGGAAAACATGTGGTTCCAACAAGACGGTGCAACAGCACACACTGCACGTGCCACAACCGATATGCTGAACATCGGAAGCTTACTTTTGCGCCACCTTGTATAATACGTTTTGCTAGAAATTTGGTAAATAGTTAGCTTATTGCCTTTATTAGTGGTGCCGCTGAAAAGGGTTTGGGAAAGGAAGAGAAAGGGGGAGATTGAAATGGGAGGGAGCAGGAAAAGAAGAGGGAGAGAAAGAGGGAGGAGAGAGAGATTAAGCCGGTAAATTAATGGTCGGGCAAAGCAACGTCTGTCAAATATTTTAGTTTACGAAATAAGATTCTTGAAAGTCCATTTGTAACATGTCAAACAATATCCGAAAAAATTTACACTAGAACTAAATGTTCCAAATTATTTTTATTTATGCACTTTTCATTTTATAATTATAAAATAAGTAAGAGGTGTATACATAGCAATCAGTTTGACCGACATATTACTTTACAGATCACAAAACACCTCTGCACTTACTTAGTTGGCAACGCTGCTATATATATAAGTAAACATTTCATACAATATATTATAGGAAAGGAAGAACAGATATATGAATAGTCGTCATTCACACATTCCATCGGACAGTTATTTAAAAAACCCTGAAAGCCAGAAGGAACCTTGACATTGTGAGGGGTATATGTATCAAGTGTAAAATACACTGGGTAGGCGAGTGCCAACTACCTACCTGACGCACATCCATATATTTATGGAGCGCAAGAGTGTACCAACAAAGACAACTAGCTGTTGGGCAACCAAATTTTCCTTTTATACCTTTCATAATTATTAAATATTGAATGAACCTTGCTCCGATGTTTTAAGAAAGAAATATATGCACTTATAGAATCCGGACCCGTCGGAACTATAATGACGAGCTTGGTTTATTAAGCGGCGAATGTATGGTTGCATGCCAACTAGTTGTTTTAAGATATATTAGGTAGCCTTAGTTCAGATAACTGGCTTGTTGGATTAAAAGTAGTAAAGCATGACAAGGTATACAAGTCGTTAAGGGTATAGTCGTACGGCAGCAGACCAAATCATTCTTATTGGTGTTTTTTATTCTCTACATTCTCAATTCTAATGAATATACATCCATATGGATATATAACTATGCTGATTTCAGCGGAAAGATCCGTTTACAATTTTTTTTCTCTGGAGATCGCTCTGGAAGAGACTATAAAAGAAACACGAAGGCTAAGGAAGTCCGTCTTTAAAATGAAGATGGTCGGATGTGATGGAACGTATACCAAGTCCGGAAAATTTAAATAAACAAATAAAAAAGGACAACAAAGTTACAATAAAGATTCTGTGAATAAAGTTTAAACTTTTGATACGTGCAAACGCCAAGAGTGTAACATAAGACATTGCAAAAACGAATGCAAATTTTATAAAAATACAAAAAAAAAACCCAATAATTACTTTGCACAGCCCCAATCAAATTGGCTTTGAGTTTTTAAACGTTTATGAATTGAACACGGCATATCACATGGGGCAAAAAAAAGCAATAATTAAATAAATAAAAAAATAAATACATCAAATTATAAAAATTTTACGGTTTTTGGATAGAGTACTATATCTTGTGAGCTGAAAGCTTTTTGCTCTAAACCAAAAAGTGCAAGGAAAGAGAAGAAAATCATGAGAACAGCCACGCGTGCGTTCGGTGTGTTAGTTACATTTACTAAGACCCAAATGTATTGGAATAGTGAATCTTTTATTTACCCCAAAGAAAAGAAACTTAATTAGTTCATATCTGCACCTGCTGGAAAATGACAAGAGTGAATAATATGGTGGATTTATATGGAGTGTGAACTCAACCCCTTAATATTAACCCCTCAAAGTAGTGAACATCCAAACTAACCGTGCGAGAATAAAAAGAGTGGTCATTGCAGTCACAACCAATACATGCTAACAAAACCAATGTTAATTATAGAACACTTGTCAACCTGGATATGGCGACCAAGTCGTGACAAAAATTACTAAACCATAATATCTTTCGAAGAAATCGATAAGTTGGCATCAAAATTCTATGAATTGGAGAAGCGGGAAAGAAGGAGAGGACGTGTACAGTGATTGAAGCTGCATCGTAAGCCGTCGATATTTTTCTTTGTGCTAATTACTTTCGCGCATAAGAAATCAATTTATTTTATTTTTTGTTTTAATACTTTTTTTTTGCGTATAATGTCGTAATGAATCTAGTATTTTGTTCTTACACTACACCAAAAAAATAAAACAAAAATTAAATAAAAAAAAAATTTATATATTTGTGCGTTGTCTTAGCGTTTGTTTGCATTGCATATTTCAAGGCGTAATAACGCTGACTTTTAAACGTGTATAGGTGTGTAAGTTTCAAAATTATGCCAATTCTGAAGGCTTCGTTTATTAGCTCGACGGCACTAGCAAACTTCAAAAGTGCTGAACGAAAACAAAAATTTTAAACGTTTGAGAAAACATTGCTTCTCAGTTTGATTTTCAACATTATTAATCGTTTGAAAGTAAATATATTCTCAACTTTTTCTCAAACGTTGCTTTTCAATTTGATAATGGGTTAAAATATACTTTGAAGCATCTCGTTCGATTCCAGAAATGCCAACATAGCACAGATATCGAAATCTAGAATATTGCCCGGTTAGACGAGCATACATTTTTATACCTTTCATGAACATGAAATGGTATTATAACTTTGGTCCGATGTTTGGAAGTATGAGAAGAAGAAGAGATAGACCCACCAATAAGTATACCGAAATGATCAGCTGAGTCGATTTAGCCATGTCCGTATGTCCGTCTGCCTGTTTGTACGCAAACTAGTCCCTCAGTTTTTGAGATATCTTGATGAAATTAGGTATGGATCCGCCATTTTGCATGAGATTCGTCATTCGCCGGAATCAGCAATAACGGAGCAATACAACGCATAGCTCCCTTACAATCGATAGTTTCGATAAATGGGTTTTGGGCTATAAATTTTGCAATTAAAAAGCTAGGAAAGTAAAGTTTTGCAGGTTTGGTATTTATTATATATGTAATGTGTGTAGTGAAAATCAGCCAGATCAGACCTACATAACATATAGCTCCCATAAAATCGATTGTTCTGATAAATGGAGTTTGGGCTATGTATCTTTAAATTATCAGTTTTGCAATTTTTACTAATGGTGAGTAAGGATCGGACACTTAAAACCGTGATGTGTATTCATGAAAGGTATAAAGTCTTGAGCACAGTCGAAGACAGCCCTTTCCTTACTCGTTTTTTTTTAATTGCGTTCGGCGACGCAAAACAGGGAGAGAAAGCAATTTGGCATTTCATTGTAAGAAAGTGTTGGAAGTTTGTCCTTGGGAAATTTCACTCAGTAAAACTTGCAAGTGAAAAACAGCTGAGCGTGAAATAGCAAGACAACAATAGCTTCAAACTTTGAGCTATTAACTAATGAAAAACCTAAGAGCTGTTTTCCTCGCAAGTTTTAACAAATTCCTGTTCGGCGGAAACTTTTCCCTTTTCGCGTTTCGAGAGAGTTTTACGTCATTCTGTCTTTACTGACAGTCCTTAGGAAGTTTTGTCGCCGAACAGACCTATTATTTAAATCAATACGTATGAAAGATTTAAAAAAAATACTTGTGGAACGAACAGGAAATTTTTTCTCTAAAACATCCAACAAGGTTAGTTTTTCCGGACTAGATGTCAAACACAGCGTTCTCCTGGCCTAAATAGGTTCAACAAAAATGACGACAAAAAGTGTGAATGAGGCATATTCAGCGATTCTCCAGAGTACCAAAATCCGTTTCAAGTAAGCTCGCGCCTGTTGGTTTCGCGAAATATCTCGCTTTAACCCTTATGATTGGCGGCCGCCGTGGTGTGAAGGTAGTGTTGCCGGCCTACCACACCGAAGGTCCATGGCTCGAGCCCTGGTACAGGTAACATCAAAAGTGATTTGAAAAAAGTTTTTCAAAACGGGGTCGCCTCTCGGCAGTGGTTTTGCTTCTCAGCAAAAATTCGTCTCCTTTGTAGATGCCGTTCGGAGTCGGCAAAAAACTGTAGGTCCCACCAATTTGTAGGGAAAATTCAAAACGGGACACCACAAATTGGAAGAGAAGCTTGGCGCAAAAATCTCTTAGGAGGTTTATGATGATATACCTGTTGTATATCGCGCCATAGAGATAGAGAGAGAACCCTTATGATGCTCAGTGAAAGGATGAATGTTACCATAAAAAGTTTTTAAAAATAGTTTTTTTTAATTTCATTGGTATATACTGTATATCGAGCAGGAGCGAGTTTACTTGAAATGGATTTTGGTACTCTCGACGGTCGCTGACCATGCCCCATTCACACTTTTTGTCATCATTTTTGTTAAACCTATTTAGGCCAGGAGAACGCTGTGCAAACGGATATCAATGCTATCGATATTGTCGTCGATCTCTAATCGGTTATCAACCATAGAAATGTTAACAAACATAAAATTAACAAGTAATAATAAAAAGTAGGAAGTAATTGGAAAAAGTGAGAAATAAAGCAAGTATTTATATATTTTAGTGATATTTTATGATATATTACTACATAATGCATAGATTCAAATGTGTTAAAAATTAAGTGAGCCGAAGGCCTGTCTACATCCAGTAGTCTTGTCTTTTAATCAAATAATTCGCAAATTGAGGATTCAGAATCTGGCATTGATGCTAAGAGTGAAACAGAAAGTGATGTAAGAGAGGATCTAGCAGGGTGGGCCGTCTGATTTAACATTTGCACCGATGCAACTAATTCTTTGTTAAGAATACTTCGGAAATATATTACTGGCATACCCAAAAATGCCAGGACATTGTAATGTGCTCCCAAGATACCTCCAGATTATAAAGTGGGACCAGGAGAGTATTTTCACTATGTTGTTGAGGATTCCCTCACAGATTTTTTAATGAGATGTGTATCACACATAAAATAAATGAATGCATTCAAATTTATAAAGTTTACTCATTTAAGTATTTTACCAATTTCAAACTAGAATCGAATGTTCATATCTAAGAAAAGCCGTATTTTTGGATTCTAAAAAGAGTTCCTCCGATATATCCTTATTATGGAATCGCTGAGACACGACTTTTTAACGAAATCGCTGAGTTACGTTCTTTTTAACGAAATTTCTTAGTTACGACCTTTTTCTTAGTTACGTCTTTTCTATTTGGATATTTCGATTTGTATTCTTTAATTACCTTAAAATATTTCTTATAAAACAGAATGTTGTGAAATCTGGCTCATTTCGTGCATTATTATAATTTTTTTGTTAAACTATGTGAATAAAGAAAATCTCTACATATGATAAAATTAAGGGATCATTATTAAGCCAGTTCGAAAGTGTTTAGAATTTTTGCCTGTTTATCTGTCTATATGTTTGGGCGAACATCACTCAAAAACTGCTGCATGCGATTGAATTGATCATAGATCGACCAGTTTCGGAGATATCGACCGATATGTGGACCAAGGCGACCCAAAATGTGTTAGTACAATATTGGTATCATCCGAAAAGGGCAATAAGTGCTGCAATAAGCTATGTAATTAAGTTCCATATCTTATCTGCAATGGGATATAATGACGAAAATCGGAATAAGTCTATTATTAGTTCTGACACGCAGCGAAGCGGGCCTGGTTTACTAGTATACTCGTATACATAAAAATTTATTTGGATGCGTGAATACGTTCCAAAATCCAAATCCAATTTTAATAATTTTGTCCTTAATATATTCGTTTATGACACAATATTTTTTTTAAAAAACCTCAATTGAATAATATTTTAGCTAATATTCAATAACCGCTTGACCGATGTCAATATTTTTTTATTTTCTTTGTTCACTCGGACTTAGGGTCCATATAAAACTAAAAAAAAACATTTTAAAAACCTCAATTTAATAATATTTTAGCCAAAACAAGTTTACCTGGGATACAAACTGAAGTTAGCTAAACAACCAAAGTTGAGTTACGCGTTTAACTGAAGTTAGTTTAACAATGAAAGTTCCGTTTATTGTTTAGCCTGTTTTTAAAAAACCTCAATTTAATAATATTTTAGCTAGTACTCAATAACCACTTCTTTGTTCGATCGGACTTAATGTTCATATATACCTAAAAAGAAAGTTTGAAAATCCTAAATTTAATAATATTTTAGGTGATACAACTTTACCTGCGATACAAACTGACAACCAAAGTCGAGGTGAGTGCTTATCTGAAGTTAGTTCAACAATCAAAGTTGAGTTCAAAGTTTAGACTTACCAACCACCACTCTGATTCCAACATACTCACAGTTTTTCTAGCACTCCAATTTACATGTTGAAAAAGTGAAACATTGAAGTAATCTATATATGTAACAAGTAAGGAAAGGGATGTCTTCGACTGCGCCGAAGACTTTATACCTTTCGTGAATACGCACACGGTTTTAAGTGTCCGATCCTACTCACCATTAGTAAAAACTCTGCAAAACTGATATATTAAAGATACAGGGTGGCTAATAAAAGCCGCTACCAAAAAAAAATTAAGTAACTTTTTTTCTATTTAATGAATCTGGTTAATTTTTTTTTATTTTGCAGATTGACTTTTACATTTAACAAAAATGGATAACTGGGCCACTGAAACAAGAATTTGGATTGTCCGCCGCTATCACGCACTGGAGTCCGTAGTTTCGGTTCAAAGAGAGTATAGGCGCACGTTTGGCGGCAATCCTCCGAGCAGATGGACCATAATAAGACTTGTAAACAATTTTGCCGAGCATGGGACAGTCAACAGAAGACCTTACCATCGAAACCCTTCAGTTCGAACGGAGGAAACAATCGCTGCTGTAGCTGCTGCCATACAAAACAATCCACGTGTTTCGACAAGAAGCTTTTTTGCTCAAATGGGTGTAAGCAGACAGTCATTACAGTCAATTATGCACAAAGATTTGGACTTATTCCCATATAAAATTCAAATGGCCAACAAACTGAACGCTGCAGACTTGCCGATTCGCTTGGAATTTTGCCAGAAGATGCTTCAAATGGTGGAAGAGGATGGAAACATGTTGAACTGTCTTTTCATGTCTGACGAGGCCCATTTCGATTTAAACGGCAACATAAACAAACAAAATTGTCGAATATGGAGTGCTTCCAACCCACAGATACTCCATGAGACGGAATTGCATCCACTTCGTGTCACAGTGTGGTGTGCAGTTTCATCACGCTGCATTGTCGGGCCCTACTTCTTCGAAGAAAACGGTCACAGCATGTTGAGAGAGTTTTTCTATCCAGAATTACGCCGAATGAGAATTTCTTTCAACTCTGTGTGGTTTCAGCAAGATAGTGCAGCTCCTCATATAGCCCAACCTGTTATGACAGAATTGCGACGAAAATTTCCCAATAAGCTGATATCCAGAAACTCCACATTCCGTTGGCCACCCAGGTCGCCTGACCTTACTGCACCTGACTTTTTCTTGTGGGGTTATTGCAAACAGGAAGTCTTCAAAGCAAAACCAACAAATTTGAATGAACTAAAGCAATACATTCGAGAAACAATTGCGGCTATTCCTGTCTCAACTCTCCAAGCAGGTAAGATGCCGCACATGCATCGACGAGCAGGGGGGGCATTTAAATTCCATTATTTTTAAAGTTAATTAAGCTATATTTAATAAAATTTAATGAGCTTTAACATGAATAAAAAAAAAAATGAATTCCATACACTGAAAAAAAAATTATTTGAGTTTCTTAATGTAGCAAAATTCATCAGCCACCCTGTACATAGCCCAAACCCCATTTATCGGAACAATCGATTGTATGGGAGCTATATGTTATGTAGGCCCGATTTGGCTGATTTTCACTACACACATTACATATATAATAGGTACTAAACGTGCAAAGTCTTACGTTCCTAGCTTTTTAATTGCAAAATGTATAGCCCAAAACCCATTTATCGAAACTATCGATTGTATGGGAGCTATGTGTTGTATTGCTCCGTTCTTGCTGATTCCGGCGAATGACGAATCTCATGCAAAATGGCGGATCCATACCTAATTTCATCAAGATATCTCAAAAACTTAGGGACTAGTTTGCGTACACACAGACAGACGGACATGGTTAAATCAACTCGGCTCATCGACCTGACCATTTCGGTATACTTATTAGTGTGATTATCTCTTCTCCTTCTCGGACTTACAAACATCGGACCAAAGTTATAATACCATTTCATGTTCATGAAAGGTATAAAAATGAATTTGTGTGCGTGAATACGTTCAAAACTCAAAAACGGTTTGACCACTTTTAATAATTTTTTCTTCAATATATTCGATTTGACTCAGGACATATTTGTGACAAACTTTTTTTTTTTAAAAAACCTTAATTGTATAATATTTCAGCTTATACTCAATAACCGCTTAATCGATTTCAATAGTATTTTCTTTTGTTTGTTCGATCGAAATTAGTGTTTATATGTTGTAAAAAAAAATTTGAAATACCTCAATTTAATAATATTTTAGTAAATCAACTTTGTCTGGGAAACAAACTCACAACCAAAGTCGAATTGAGTGTTTCCCCGAAGCTAGTTTAACAATCAAAGTTGAGTTCAATGTTTAGCCTTACCAACCACGGCACCACTCTGATTCTAACATAAGCACAAAGTTTTTCCAACACGCCAATTTACATAGTGAAAAAGGGAAACTTTGAAGTAGTCTATATATATAAAAATTAATTTGTGTGCGTGAATACGTTCAAAACTGGAACGGTTTGACCGATTTCAATAATTTTTTCTTTAATATATTCGACCTAATTCAGGGCTCATTTATGACAAATTTTTATACCTTTCATGAACATGAAATGGTATTATAACTTTGGTCCGATGTTTGTAAGTATGAGAAGAAGAAGAGATAGACCCACCAAGAAGTATACCGAAATGATCAGGGCGATGAGCTAAGTCGATTTAGCCATGCCCGTTTGTCCGTCTGTCTGTTTGTACGCAAACTAGTCCCTCAGTTTTTGAGATATCTTGATGAAATTTGGTATGGAGCCGCCATTTTGCATGAGATTAATCATTCGTCGGAACCAGCAAGATCGAAGCAATACAACGCATAGCTCCTACACAATCGGTTGTTCCAATAAATGGGGTTTGGGCTATGTATCTTTAAATTATCAGTTTTGCAAAGTTTTTACTAATGGTGAGTAGGATCGGACACTTAAAACCGTGTGCGTATTCACGAAAGGTATAAAGTCTTCGGCGCAGTCGAAGACATCCCTTTCCTTACTTGTTATATATATAGATTTCTTCAATGTTTCACTTTTTCAACATGTAAATTGGCGTGTTAGAAAATCTTTGTGATTGTGTTGGAATCAGAGTGGTGCCGTAGTTGGTAAGTCTAAACATTGAACTCAACCTTGATTGTTAAACTAACTTCAGTGAAGCACTCACCTCGATTTGGTTGTCAATTTTTATCCAAGGTAAAGTTATATTACCTAAAATGTCATTCAATTGAGGTTTAAAAAAAATGTTTTTTAATTACATATGAACACTAAGTTCGATCGAACAAAGAAAAGAAAATATTATTGAAATCGGTGAAGCGGTTATTGAGTATTAGCTAAAATATTATTAAATTGAGGTTTTAAAAATTTTTTTTTTAGTTATATATGAACACTAAGTTCGATCGAACAAAGAAAATAAAAAATTATTGAAATCGGTGAAGCAATTACTGAGTATTAGCTAAAATATTATTCATTCAAGGTTTAAAAAAAAATATGCTAAAGAAAAAACAAGTAAGGACGGCTGTCTTCGGCTGTTCCGAAGGCTTTATACCTTTTATGAATACGTGCAAACTTAAATACGCATTGTTTAAAGTTCCATAAAACTTTGTCAGCAATACATTTAATTTTCTTTTATAATAAGCTTTATTTGTTCAAGGGAAGTTGCCATAATCTTCTTATCTGAACGATTGGTTGTATGGGATATATACTATATATAGCTCCCATATTGCTGACTTTTTTATGAAATCTTTTACTATCCATAACAAAATATCTCACCTAGTTTCAAGTTTTAATCTTTTAAAATGAGGGAGAAACGGCCATAATCCTCTTATCTGAACGATCGGTTGTATGGGATATATACTATATATGGCTCCGATATTGCTGACTTTTTTACGAAATGTTTTACTATCCATAAGAAAATATTTCACCAAGTTTCAAGTTTTAATCTTCCAAAATGAGGGATAAATGGCCATAATCCTCTTATTTGAACGATCGGTTGTATGGGGGATATATGCTATAGTGACCCGATTATACCGGATCCGACAAATGTCATGTATAATACAAAAATACATCCGGGTGCCAAATTTCATCTCAAAAATTGAGGGACTAGTTTGCGTTCAAACAGACGAATGGACGGGCGGACAGACGGACAGACGGACATGGCTGTATCAACTCAGTTCATCGTCCTGATCAATTTGGTATACTTAATGGTGGGTCTATCTCTTTTATTTCTAAACGTTACAAACATCGGACCAAAGTTAGTATACCATTTCATGGTCATGAAAGGTATAAATATTAAATCGGCCAAACCATTTTTGAGTTTGAACGTAATCACGCACACAAATTCATTTTTATATACATATATAGATTACTTCAAAGTTTCACTTTTTCACCATGTAAATTGCCATGTTGGAAAAACTTTGTGATTATGTTAGCTTCGGTTAAACACTCAATTCGACTTTGGTTTTGAGTTTGTTTCCCAGACAAAGTTGTATTAGCTAAAATGTTATTAAATTGAGGTTTTTAAAAATTTTTTGGTTAATAACATATGAACACTAAGGCCCGGTTTCACCAACTCGACTTAACTTAGTTAAGTCGCGATTTTCACTTTTTCAGTTTCACCACCTAACTTAGCTAAGTCACAACTTAGTCAACTTGCCAGCTGACTTATTCTCGACTAAGCAGTGTTGCTGTGGTTCGAAACCATAATGTCAGTAATGTTGCTAATTTGTTTTGTGCAACGTCCCAGTCGGAAACTTCATCATGCTTGACTTTACCGGGGTAAGCGTAGATGCATGTAAACGCTTGTTTTCAAGCATGCAACCATTACGAAACTATAGTTTTCAATTGAAAGCTAATTTAAGTACCTTCCAACTAAAGAGAAATGGGTGTAAGATCAATACATTCCTTCGTGTCTGGCCATACATGCCCATTTCGCACTGGGGTATTGGGATGCGCAAAGTTGTCTGGTATGAAAAAATACTACTATGCATAAAACAGCTGATCGGGTTGTTGTGTTCAAAATTATTTAAGTCGCTCAGTTGGTGAAACCCAAAATTAAGTTAGTCTCGAATCTGTGTAACTTAAGTCACGACTTAGTTTTAGTCTTAGTCGCGCTGGTGAAACCGGCCCTAAGTCCGATCGAACAAAAAAAAAAGAAAAATTTGTTTGTAAAATGTAAAACGCGATATTTTTATAACCATGCAAGCTATATCAATAAGATCTTACACACATAATAAGCTTTTTAAGCAAAACTCTTTTCAGCATAAAAATTCTGCTATTTTCAAGGCGATTGGTTGTAGTTTGAAATTGGTCAGCTGCTTCCCAATAGTATGTAGTATACCACTGCCAAAAATTAAGCAAATCGGATGACACACAAGAAAAATATCCGGGCAATGAAATTTGGTATGCAGGTTCCTTGGCACTCATCTCCGAGAGCTATTTAAAATGGGCGAAATCGGATGATAGCTACGCCAAAATACAAAACAAGTTAGTATTCAGTACATAACACACCTATAAGGATATAGCTTGATGTGTGCATTAATGTTGAGGCAGAAAATAAAATTTGAAAAAAGGGGTGGCACCGCCCACCTTTGATTAAGTCAAATTTAGAAATATTATTAATCATAAATCAAAAACTGTTCAAAATATCAAAACGAAATTTAGCATACATATTTATATTAATACAAGCTATGTTCCGAAGAAAGGGGAGAAATCGGTTAAGGTCCACACCCACTTTTATACGGAAGATTTTGAATAGGATCATAGATCAAAGTGTCCGTGAACGAAGAAATTTGAAAACTCAAAATTTTTGAAAATCGGCTTGACCCCGCCCCGGCAAAAATTGATCTATCGAAACGATATTTATCGAAAATGTTGCACATATAAAGGTTAATGTTTTTTGTAAAAATAGGCGAAATCAGTTAACGGCCATGCCCAGTTTTTTAACATAGTTCTGAAAAATTTGTTTGTAAAATGTAAAACGCAATATTTTTATAACCCTGCAAGCTACATCAATAAGATCTTGCACGCATAATAAGCTTTTTAGGAAAAACTCGACCGCAGAAATATTTTGTGGATTTTGGGGAAGTAGACGTGGCGTCGCCCACTTTTTAGCATAAAAATTCGGTTGTTTTCAAAGGCGATTGCTTGTAGTTTGAACTAGATGTTTCAATCAAAATTAGTCAGCTGCTTCTCAATAGTATGTAACACACACAAGTAAAATATCCGGGCAAGTTGTTAATACCCCACTGCAATAGGGAAGTTATATACCTTTTTTGATTTCCATACCTTTAATGAATATGAAATGTTTGTAAGCATGAGAAGAAGAATCAATAAGCAAACTGAAATAATAAGGAAGATGAGCTGAGTCGATTTAGCAATGTCCGTCTCTCCGCCCGTCTGTCTATTTGAAATCAAATTTTTCAATGATAAAATGTGAATGGATTGGTATTTTGAAAAAATGTGGTTAGCAGTTGTTGGTAGGGAAGCTATTTATATACAAATATATTAATGGCAGCCGCCGTGGTATGGCGGTAGTGTTGCCTGCCTACCAAAAAGAAGGTCCAAGGTTCGAGTCCTGGGACTGGTAACATCAAAACTAGTTTGGACAAATTTTTCAAAACGGGATCGCCCCTCGGCAGTGGTTTGGCAAACTCTCCGAGTGTCTTTCTGCTAGGGAAGGCTTCTCAGCAAAAAAACATCCCCTTTGTAGATGCCGTTCGAAGTCGGCAAAACTCTTTAGGTCCCACCAAAAATTCAAAACGGCACACCACGGAAGGCAAGCTCGGCGCAAAAATCTCTTAGGTGGTTTATGATGATATGCCTGTTGTATATCGCGCCATACATTTATATTTTTTTTAAATTAATTTATTCCTCAAAACTCATAACAGAAGTGTTTTGATTGAAAACAATCTTCTTCTTTAAATGGTCATCTAACCGCCTGGGCGATTTTGACCCATTCAACATAGCTCGCCAGTCGTTTCTTCGTTGCTCCAACTGGCGCCAATTGGAGACCCGGGGGGATCGCAAATCGGTCTCCACTTGGTCCTTCCATCGGAGTGGTGGTCTCCCTCTTCCTCTGCTTCCACCGGCGGGTGCCGATAAGAATACCTTCTGGGCTGGAGCATCTTCGCTCATTCGCACTACTACTGAATCCGCTGTGTTTTAATTCGCTGAACTATGTCGGCGTCTGCGTAAAGTTCATACAGCTCATCATTAAATCTTCTTCGGTACTCGCCCTCGCCAAAGCGTAGAGGTCCACAAATCTTTCGAAGAACCTTTCTCTCGTGTGTCTACGCTTCTGCACCATATAGCAGGACGGGTGCGATGAGTGACTTGTAGAGTGTTATTTTCGTTCGTCGAGAGAGGACTTTACTTTTCAATTGCCTACTTAGTCCGAAGTAGCATTTGTTTGCAAGAGTAATTCTTCGTCGGATTTCTAGGCTAACATTATTATTGGTGTTAATGCTGGTTCCCAGGTAAACGAAGTCCTTTACTATTTCAAAATTATTGCTGCCAACAGTGGCTTGGTTGCCAAGGCCCGAATGCACTGACTCTTTGCATGATGGCAAAGGGTACTTCGTTTTGCCCTCGATCACCACCAAACCCATTTTTTCCTCTTCTTTTTCTAATTTGGAGTAAGCAGAAGTTAGGCGCGGTTGTTAAGGCTAATGATATCAATATCGTCAGCATATGCCAACAGTTGCACGCTTTTATAAAATATTGTTCCAGCGCGGTTAAGTTTATTTTCTCCAGCATTAAATTAAAGAAATCGCACTATAGGGGGTCACCCTGTCTGAAACCTCGTCTAGTTTCGAACGGCTCGGAGAGGTACTTCCCAATTCTGACCGAGCTGGCGGTGTTTCTCAAGGTCATTTTGCATAGCCGTATAAGTTTTGCGGGGAAACCAAATTCAGACATAGCGGCATATAGGCAGCTAATTTTCGTGCTATCGAAAGCGGCTTTAAAGTCAACAAAGAGATGATGTGTGTCGATTCTTTTTTCACGGTTTTTTTCTAAGATTTGGCGTATTGTAAAAATCTGGTCGATGATAGATTTACCAGGTCTGAAACCGCACTGATAAGGTCCAATCAGTCTGTTCACATCAGGCTTCAGTCTTTCGCACAATACGCTTGATAGGACCTTATATGCGATATTCAAAAGGCTGATTCCGCGATAGTTGTCGCAGTTTGCAGGATCTCCCTTCTTGTGGATTGGGCAGAGAACACTTAGATTCCAATCTTCAGGCATGCATTCATCCAACCATATTCTGCATAGAAGCTGCTGCATGCGCCTTACCAGCGCCTCCGTGTTTGAATAGCTGAGGAGGCAAGCCATCACCGCCAGCTGCTTTATATTTTTTCAATCGCGATATTGCTATTCGCACCTCATTATAGTCGGGTTGTGGAAGGTCAATTCCATCATCTTCGATTGTGGGCTCAGGCTCGGCATCTTCTCTGGTTTCTTGCTCAGTTTCTCCATTTAAAAGGGCAGAGAAGTGAGCCCTCCATACTCTGAGTACTCTCTGAACATAGGCCACCAGGTCGCCGTTCTTATTCTTACAGCAGTTTGCCCCGGGCTTAAAACCTTCTGCCATTCGCCGAATTTTTTGATAGAATTTTCGGGCGTTATTCCCGTTGGCCAGCATCTCAAGCTCCTTTATTTCACGCTTGTCTGCCTCTCTTTTTTCGCCCGGAAATGCCGCCTCGGTTCCCCCTTCAACTCGCGGTAGTGTTCACACAGTCTCCTCGTTGCATTCGATCTCAGCGTTGCCTTGTAGGCTTCGTCCTTTCTTTTCGTTGCAGCGCGGCACTCTTCATTATCTTACCAGTTGTTTCTTCGCGGTCGCCGCTGAAAACAATCAGCTGGCTTTATAATACGAACTGCAAAGTACCAAACTAGACCTGCGTAAATTGGTATGCCGCAATAGATCACTACTAGCTGTTGAAGACATGAGCGCAACTCATCGAATTTAAGGGCTAATACAAGGTGGCGCAAAAGTAAGCTTCCGATGTTCAGCATATCGGTTGTGGCACGTGCAGTGTGTGCTGTTGCACCGTCTTGTTGGAACCACATGTTTTCCAATCCCAATTCATCAAGTTGCGGCAAAAAGAACTCGTTGATCATTGCTCTGTTGCGCTCACCATTCACAGTAACCGTTTGGCCCCGACCGATTATTGGTCAAATAAATAGTCAGCAATATTCCGCGCTCTGGAGCAGTGTAGCGTAACATTGTTTATTAACGTGTATTTCGCATGTGTTTACTACACAAATGTCAAAACAGAACTGACTTTAGGGGCCAATCGCAAAATTTATAGCATTTTCTGATAGGAGGATTACTTTTGCGCAGTAACCATTTTTCACCGACCGATTATTGGTCAAATAAATAGTCAGCAATATTCCGCGTTCTGGAGCAGTGTAGCGTAACATTGTTTATTAACGTGTATTTCGCATGTGTTTGCTACACAAATGTCAAAACAGAACTGACTTTAGGGGCCAATCGCAAAATTTATAGCATTTTATGATAGCAGGATTACTTTTGCGCCACCTTGTATCAGCATGGAAAATATTAGTAAGGAAAATTACTTTAACACACTTTAGAAATAACAAATGTTAGTAAGGAAAGTTACTTTAATTCCCTATAAGGCAGAAAATATTGATAGAAACAATAATTTTACTCTAGTTTCTTATAAGGTAGAAAGCATAGATATAAATAATAAGTATATTATAAGTAATGAGAATAAGAAAATCTTAATACACAAAAATAGACTTAAATTGTTAGAATAAATACACTGCATTTTGACTCACATGTTTACTCATAAATTTTTATTGTACACGTACAAACAAACCCATAAATTAGGAAATTTATTGTATACAAATAAAAACTTATTAAAATAAAATTGTTTCATTTAATTACTCTCAATGTAACTCAACACTTAAGAAAAATGATCAAAAGAAAAGTCGTAAAAATGCACCAATGTACAAACAAACATTTTACCGAAATCAATTATTTAATAGTCCACTTGAAAATAAAGTAAACAAAGAACAAAATTTTGTCACTTAAACAAACCAAAACAAAAAAACAAAAAAAAAAAAAAACTGTATCAACTTACATTTAAAAAGTAAAGTAAATAAACACAAAATTTAAGCAAGTTATAAAATAATCGAATTGGAGTTTTACATATTTATATATATAAAACTTATTGAAAAGGTAGATGTAGTGTAGTCAAAGTAAATGCATACATAAATGCATGCATACTTACAAACAGTCGGCACGCAGCTATTAAAAACTGTCGAATACGCTTTGTCAGCAAAGTCACACGCTATGCGGAAATGCCCACAAATGCGTTGCAATCATACGAATATATGTAAGTTAACACACTATAAATTACTTACCTTTTGCCTTTGCTAAAACATAGCAAATTACATATTTACATTAAATCTGGCTATCGCTGCAACAGCTTGTTTACTTTTTGCTTTCGCTTCAGTAAAGCTAATTACATACTTACATTCTTTTGGCAACAGCCACAATAACTTACAATAAACGAAGTGTTGCTGACACTTCATATAAAATTCATTTCGCAATAATAATTCCCACAGGTGAATTTTTAATTGCTAACTAATATTCTTTTACATTTCCTGTTTTGCAATCGAAGTTGCGCCAATTCAAAGAATTAGCGCAACAACCGAATTATTTGTCAATAACCAGTTGCACGCGCATCCGGTAAAATGCAAAGTGCTGATGCCAGCGTCTGGCACATTTTCACAAGCAAGTTGTTGTTGCTTTCTTAATTAAATTTTAGCTTTAATATTTCAATTATTCAATTTGGATAGTCAGTCTCATTCTGTAGTGCGATCGGTACGGTGTTGAAAACCAAAATTTCCTTGTTTTGTATGAACATATGTGCGAATGCCCTGGTACAGGTAACATCAAAAGTGATTTGAAAAAAGTTTTTCAAACCGGGGTCGCCCCTCGGCAGTGGTTTGGCAAACTCCCCGAGTGTATTTCTGCCATGACAGGCTTCTCAGCAAAAAATTCGTCTCCTTTGTAGATGCCGTTCGGAGTCGGCAAAAAACAGTAGGTCCCACGAATTTGTAGGGAAAATTAAAATCGGCACACTACAAATTGGAAGAGAAGCTTGGCGCAAAAATCTCTTAGGAGGTTTATGATGATATACCTGTTGTATATCGCGCCATAGAGAGAGATGTGCGAATGCACAAGCCAATGTTTGTGTATGAATGTACCAGCGAGCGTTTGCATACGCTGGCTTACATACTTTGGTTGAGCTTAGAATTTAGGTAAATATGTATTATGGTAAATAAGTAGTACATAAGAATTATTTGTATAAATAAAACGAAAAGATGTTCAATAAAGCAATTGATGTTTGGTGCCGATTGCGGGCACAACACCAATCGTAATCTTTTTATTACATGGCGATCCTGCCTGTTTAGATCCTGCCTTTTTAGATCCTGCCAGATCCGCTGAACAAAAGCGGAATCTTTTTTTTAAATCCTGCCAGATCCGCTGAAAAAAAAAGCGGAATCCTTTTTAAGTCCTGCCGAAAACCTTGAGCTGCCGAAACTAAGCCGGCAGTCTCCTCCCAAGACATGCTGAAAATTTAAAACAACAAAAAATTTTTATAAAAAATCACAAGGAAGCAATGGGGAACTTTGGCTCGCATTACTCGAATATCGCAATACTCCATTGAAAGATATAAATGCATCGCCAGCAGAACTACTAATGAGCAGAAAAAGCACGGACACTTATACTGGGTAAAACAGATATTTTTCGACTACAATTGGTGCCCAACATACAACAAAATATAAAAGCTAAGAATCGAACATCAAAACGATACGATCCAACCATACCACATATGCATAAGCGAAGTGGAATAAGGATTCTGGACTGAACAAACAAAGCAAATCCCGCAGCAAGGGAAGGACACATCAAGAGGAAAAAAAGGAAAAAATTATATAATTTAAGTATTTTAACATTTATTTAGAAGCATATAGCAACCTAAAAAGTAGATTTTTGCCGGTAAATTTAAAAACAATTTTTTTTCAAATGAATGAACAGTATAATTAATCAGGAAGAATATGAAGCAATATTCTTACATAGAAATTTTCAAACTTCTGATCAGAGAAAAATTATGAATTTTTTTTTTGAGAAAAATAATAAGAAAAAGCTAAGGCGAGTTCCCATGCAAGAGTAAACCCAACAACCCTCGTGGAGTAAACAAATTTTGTGACTTCTTAATTTTTTTTTGAAAGAGGGAAATTTAAAATTTTTCAAAATGGCATGGTGGAAACCCATACTGAATGGCATTATGATAGGTATCGCAGGATACGAAGTAGAAAAAGAAAGCTCAGAAAATAGAATACAAGAAAATAGATTAGTAAAATATGAACCTACAATCGAAATAGATAAAAAAATGTACCCGATACTGCAGATAACCGGCTGATTGCTTTCATCTGCATGTTCATATTTTTGGTTATTGCGATAATAATGATACTAAAAAATTTCATAGATTTTTAGTGACGCGAGTAGGCACGTGGTCTACGATCGTAGACGATTTTCATATTGTTATTTAATGTACTATTTGAATTTCCTTTTTTTCTTAATTCATGAGAAATATTTTGTAGGCTATTAGTAACAATATAAACTAGTTTTCAATTTAAAATATATTACTATTTTCCGTAAATTCAGCAAAAACATTACCATATGTGTTTTTTTCTATTTATTGCAATCCATTAGTGTTTATTTAATTTAACATCGAAAAAGTGACAAAAAAGTTATAATTATTCTCAAAACTTAAAGTAAAAATATTTAAAATTCACTGCATTAAATAAAAAATAAAAGTTCAATATAAAATAAATGTGTATCGCTTTCTTGATAACTGCTTATATTTCGTCAATGAGGCAAGCAGTGCAGCTCTCTCTCATATGATCCTTACAGGCAAACCTGCCACAATTTGAACACGATTTTCCGGATGATTTATTTTTAGCGCGAGGGCAAATGTGACAACGTCCTACATAGTTTAGTGGTCGTTGAATGGGTTGTGGCGGATTAACTGGAATACCAAGAAGGTGACGAGTACGCTGTCTTATCTCTTTAGGTAGTTGAGGAATACTTGATCTGACTTCAATTTGTGGTCGAATTAGTTCCCAAGCGCATTTTTCAAGAAATTCACATCGATTCAAATTTTCGTTGGGATGATTTGCTCTATACACACAAAGTCCGTTTATTCCAGAGATGTTTAGCAAATTGCGACGCGTGTTTCTTGCAACATTATATTTCTGGCATAATTGGTCCACTAAGTCCACATCAATTTTCGTCCGATTGTAATCGGTTATCATAGTTGGCTTCCTTAGATCAAAAGTTTGTTCATCTATTGCATCATCATGGTGCATTGATGATAATAGCACCACTGATCGGTTTTTTTTCGGGCAGTACGACATTATTGTACAATTTTCTTGGAAACCAAAAATACTTGACTTTTCTTCCCGATTTTTGCTGGGCAAGAAATCTCTGGGAACTTCACGTCTATTTTTTCTCATAGTTCCCAAATATGTGAGCTTTTTCTAGGGTAAATTATTGACCAAGGACAAGCTGCTGAACCAATTGTCACCATTGCGATTAGTGCCTGCAACTGGCTCTGCCAATCGGAGAGTTACCTCTTCCGCATTATTGCCAAATTTGTATAGTCCATTCGGTTGAGTTCCTACATAGGTTTCCAAATTGAAAGTATAAAACGTTTTTGCATCTACCAATGCGAATGTTTTGATCCAATATTTTGCTGGCTTGCTAGGAATGAATTGTTTAAATGCGCAACGACCTTTGAACGCTAATAGTTGCTCATCCACAGTAAGAAATTCACTACCAATAAAATTGCTTTGAAAGTTCACCAGAAATATTTCAAAAAGTTCTCTTATAGGCGCCAACTTATCAATTTGAATTCTATGAGACCTTGTATTTATGTCGTCAAACCGCAAACATCTTATCAAAAATCGGAACCGTTTCTCGCTCATCGCTAGATAACACGATTCAATCCCATTTTCTCGGGCATTGTCCCAAATTTTATGAATATTTTTTCTTGAGCTTCTAAGAGCGCCAATCAAGAACAAAATGCCAATGAAAGCACGAACTTCAGTTTCATCAGTTTCTCTGGCATCTTGTTTTTGTCTATTTTCTTGAAAATTGCTCCGAATTTTTTGAATATATAAATTTGTAGACACTGTTATAATTCTTATAACTGAATCATTTATAAATATAAATGTTCACAGAAAAATCATATAAATGCATATACAGGGTGGCTGATGAATTTTGCTACATTAAGAAACTCAAATAATTTTTTTTTCAGTGTATTGAATTCATTTTTCTTTTATTCATGTTAAAGCCCATTAAATTTTATTAAATATAGCTTAATTAGTTTTAAAAATAATGGAATTTAAATGCCCCCCCTGCTCGTCGATGCATGTGCGGCATCTTACCAAAAAGTTGTTCATTACTGCTTGGAGAGTTGAGACAGGAATAGCCGCAATTGTTTCTCGAATGGATTGCCTTAGTTCATTCAAATTTGTTGGTTTTGCTTTGAAGACTTCCTGTTTGCAATAACCCCACAAGAAAAAGTCAGGTGCAGTAAGGTCAGGCGACCTGGGTGGCCAACGGAATGTGGAGTTTCTGGATATCAGCTTATTGGGAAATTTTCGTCGCAATTCTGTCATAACAGGTTGGCTATATGAGGAGCTGCACCATCTTGCTGAAACCACACAGAGTTGAAAGAAATTCTCGTTCGGCGTAATTCTGGATAGAAAAACTCTCTCAACATGCTCAAGTAACGGTCTCCAGTAACCGTAACGGTGTGACCGTTTTCTTCGAAGAAGTAGGGCCCGACAATGCAGCGTGATGAAACTGCACACCACACTGTGACACGGAGTGGATGCAATTCCGTCTCATGGAGTATCTGTGGGTTGGAAGCACTCCATATTCGACAATTTTGTTTGTTTATGTTGCCGTTTAAATCGAAATGGGCCTCGTCAGACATGAAAAGACAGTTCAACATGTTTCCATCCTCTTCCACCATTTGAAGCAAGCAAGTCTGCAGCTTTCAGTTTGTATGAATTTTATATGGGAATAAGTCCAAATCTTTGTGCATAATTGACTGTAATGACTGTCTGCTTACACCCATTTGAGCAGATAAGCTTCTTGTCGAAACACGTGGATTGTTTTGTATGGCAGCAGCTACAGCAGCGATTGTTTCCTCCGTTCGAACTGAAGGGTTTCGATGGTAAGGTCTTCTGTTGACTGTCCCATGCTCGGCAAAATCGTTTACAAGTCTTATTATGGTCCATCTGCTCGGAGGATTGCCGCCAAACGTGCGCCTATACTCTCTTTGAACCGAAACTACGGACTCCAGTGCGTGATAGCGGCGGACAATCCAAATTCTTGTTTTAGTGTCCCAGTTATCCATTTTTGTTAAATGTAAAAGTCAATCTGCAAAATAAAAAAAAAATTAACCAGATTCATTAAATAGAAAAAAAGTTATTTAATTTTTTTTTGGTAGCGGCTTTCATCAGCCACCCTGTACCAGAACTTTAAGAGGAACTATAGAATGAAGAAAATGTATAGTTAAATTTATTTTGCACAATGTATGAAGATACATTAAAAATCGAGATATACTCGTATTTATTTTTTATTTAATTTTCAAGAACACAATCAACTGCAACGGCAACAACAACAACATCACGGTACAGTACCAAGAAAAGTTAAACTCTGGTGGTAGCTGCACCAGTGATGTAACGAATACCATTTTTTGAACATTCGCGAATGCGAATATCCACTAATGATATTCGCGAATGCGAATATTCAGTTTTTGTTAAAATTTGTCGATAATTGTGTAGGGATATGCATTTTTTTCGCGAATCGACATGTTGCCAAGACTCCTGGGCATTGTTTACTCCTACTAGTTTGACATCTTCTTTTGCGAAACGGAGTGGAAGGCAGTGGATTAAGGTACTTCATATATTACTATGTTCCTGGGTACCCTCTTGAAATTTTTCATGGCGCCGTCTACGAAGTTTTCTACGATGAGTTTTTAAATATATAAATAATCTAGTGTTTCTGGCCTTCCTGGCCAGAGTATATGTCTGCCAGGAGCGCTACTTACTCCGAAGCCCCGCAACAGCCGGTTCAATCGTGCCGGAATGACTCGGGTTTTTTTTATCCGGCCAAGGGCTGTTATTTCAGTGTACCCTTGTCTAATCTGTCAAGTCCCACTCTCAAATTGTCATCCTCGGAGCAAACCCTTACAGCGGGGTTGCTCCGTTGTCTCTTGTTACGGGCTGGGGTCAAACCCAACCCCGGAAAAAGAGATTGGATCTGCTGCGTCTGCTGGAAGAAAATTTATATTAAACGGTGTCATTCTGTTCAATGCGTCGAGTGCTAGAGATGGCTTCACAGATCTGGATGCTCAGGGCTTAACCTACCCATCCACAGACCCCGTACTTTCTTTAGTACCTTCGAGGCACCATGTTGTACACGGCTTAGCGCGTCCCGCCGTACACGTCGCTCTAGCGCACCCCCACCGCCCCCACTATTCTCTAGCGACCACAATGGCGGCCCAGTCTTCCCGACTAGCAGCACTGCTGCAATGCCAGCCTCACCCACTACCGACTGCAGCTCACGCTCAACAGCGTCTCCACCTCGCACAGCCGCTCATTACTACTCTCCCTCCGGAACAGGTCTACTAGCACCGCCGATCGTCAGTCCCCTCTGTCCCTGCCCCAATGTCCCTCCCTACTTCCAGACGCACATTGGTCAGGACCACCATCTCCTCGTGCCCTTCACAATGTGCATTGTTTGTCGGCAAAGACTATACAGACTATATACTATAATGAAAGCCGCTACCAAAAAAAAATTAAATAACTTTTTCTATTTAATGAATCTGGTTAATTTTTTCTTTATTTTGCAGATTGACTTTTACGTTTAACAAAAATGGATAACTGGGACACTGAAACAACAATTTGGATTGTCCGCCGCTATCACGCACTGGAGTTCGTAGTTTCGGTTCAAAGAGAGTATAGGCGCACGTTTGGCGGCAATCCTCCGAGCAGATGGACCATAATAAGACTTGTAAACAATTTTGCCGAGCATGGGACAGTCAACAGAAGACCTTACCATCGAAACCCTTCAGTTCGAACGGAGGAAACAACCGCTGCTGTAGCTGCTGCCATACAAAACAATCCACGTGTTTCGACAAGAAGCTTATCTGCTCAAATGGGTGTAAGCAGACAGTCATTACAGTCAATTATGCACAAAGATTTGGACTTATTCCCATATAAAATTCAAATGGCCAACAAACTGAACGCTGCAGACTTGCCGATTCGCTTGGAATTTTGCCAGAAGATGCTTCAAATGGTGGAAGAGGATGGAAACATGTTGAACTGTCTTTTCATGTCTGACGAGGCCCATTTCGATTTAAACGGCAACATAAACAAACAAAATTGTCGAATATGGAGTGCTTCCAACCCACAGATACTCCATGAGACGGAATTGCATCCACTTCGTGTCACAGTGTGGTGTGCAGTTTCATCACGCTGCATTGTCGGGCCCTACTTCTTCGAAGAAAACGGTCACACCGTTACGGTTACTGGAGACCGTTACTTGAGCATGTTGAGAGAGTTTTTCTATCCAGAATTACGCCGAATGAGAATTTCTTTCAACTCTGTGTGGTTTCAGCAAGATGGTGCAGCTCCTCATATAGCCCAACCTGTTATGACAGAATTGCGACGAAAATTTCCCAATAAGCTGATATCCAGAAACTCCACATTCCGTTGGCCACCCAGGTCGCCTGATCTTACTGCACCTGACTTTTTCTTGTGGGGTTATTGCAAACAGGAAGTCTTCAAAGCAAAACCAACAAATTTGAATGAACTAAGGCAATCCATTCGAGAAACAATTGCGGCTATTCCTGTCTCCACTCTCCAAGCAGTAATGAACAACTTTTTGGTAAGATGCCGCACATGCATCGACGAGCAGGGGGGCATTTAAATTCCATTATTTTTAAAACTAATTAAGCTATATTTAATAAAATTTAATGAGCTTTAACATGAATAAAAGAAAAATGAATTGCATGCACTGAAAAAAAAATTATTTGAGTTTCTTAATGTAGCAAAATTCATCAGCCACCCTGTATACGCCTGCGTCATCGGTAAAATGCAACAATTGAACAGAACAACAGAAACTTCTGGACGGATACGCTTATAGCACCTTTCTGCAACACGCCGCAGCCTTCTACGCCAGATAATCTGGCCTCACCACCAAATTTTCATGGTTCATTACCTTCTAGACTACGACACAGCCTAGGCCATGCCTTCCACCCCCCAGGGAAACGCATCCGTCCCTCACGGTTAGTATGACCCCAACTCACCTCCAGCGCACTTCAGATTTGTACAGCTAAATTGTAACGGATTAGCTGGGAAGATCGCGGGGATAACTGAATTTATGAAGCTAAACAACATCAAAATCGCTGCGATCAGACCAAACTGATCACAAGATCAGACCTACGAACTTGTGATGGGTATAACGTACATGGAAAAGGCCGTCCCAGCGGTAATGGGGGTAGGCTCGCGTTTATAACACACCACACTGTACAATATAATCTATTTGTTCCCGAAATCGACCCGAAGGACTCACCTTATACTGGTCCGGTCAGGCGATGTCGATCTGCAAATTATTAACATATACATTCCCCCTGTAACATGTTGGCAGAGGGACTATCACCCCGACATAAGTGCATTGCTAAGAGGTGATAACCGTTTAGTCCTCGGTGAATTCAACGCACATCACGATCTCTGGCACTAGAATCTGTCAGTAGACAGCAAAGCGCATGCACTTGCGAGCAAATAGATGTCTCGGGATTCTGTACAATAAACGGAGACGCCTTCACCAGAGTGGCAGACAACTGCCACAGCTCGCCAGATATATCGATCTTAAGCGCAGGACATATAAAATGCGTCAACTAGCGACCGATGTTGACATTGGCATCCGACCACCTGCCAATTATACTCTCAATCGAGCGACAGACGGACTTCATTACCTCTGAACGAAGAACTTTTATCAACTTCAGCAAAGCGGACTGCGACCGTTTTACCGACTATACAGAGCGCTCCTTTGCTGCACTACCCACACCGACAGACGTACGCCAAGATGAACGAGAGTTTCGCAAGGTTATTGATTCAGTCTCCGATGTATCACCTTCATCAGGAGGCCAAAACGCTCAATATACGCGAGCATGTGGAACTGTTGAGCAGACAGTTTTGCTGAACTGCCACAGACCCAGTCATCCAAATCGCCATCTGTTGGATGAAAATCCGCCCCGAAAGACAAGAGAGAGTAAACATCTCCGTAAGCACTATGATGAAATCCGGCACCACATTGTCTTGCGCAACCATAGGTGGGCTCTCAGAGACCTCCATAGCGAGTTGGTAGACAGATACCTCAGATCTCGGCCTGTGAACCACGTAATTGACATCGAAACACCTGAAATAGCTGATGAGGAGCGTATTCTTCCGAGGGAGACTAGAGTCATCCAGACTTATCCAGACTGAACCCCACCATACCAAATACGTGCCCTGCATGTGGTATGTCCCCTCATCCATGATACCAAACATCTCTTTTCCTGTTTAATTGAACCTACTCTTCTAACACCAATATCACTCAGGTCCAACCCTGTTGAAACTGCGCAATTCCTTGAACTCCCATTGGAAGAGCTTGATGACGATTCTCAGAGTGATCGTGCCCTTTAGGCAGGGCGAAGCACTGTTAATAAAAACAACAACAACAAGCCCCACAACACAGGGTGGTTTGCATTCAATATTAAAACAAACAAATTTAAATAATATAATATTGACCCATAAAATTCACAAATAATTTTAAATAATAAAGCAGTTCTAGCTCGCTAATTTTCAAAAGAGTGGCACCAAAGTGGTATAAAAAATTTTTCTGGAATGATTTTCCGTCATCCGTTGTCAATTTTGGTTTGGAGACAAACCGGTTTCGGCGTTGTGCCATCTTCAGTGTCTTTCTTCGTTCTGTTGCGTTCGTGCTTTATTTGTCTGCTTTTATAGTTCTTCGCTTTGCGGTTTATTAGGTACGTTTTGTATTTGCGGCTGGTAGCTGGTAGTTTGTGTGTGTGTACGATTGTTAAGTAAGTGTTCGGTTTGTAGTCCCTCGTTCTGCTGTGTCGTTTATTTAGTTAGGTACATTTTGTATGTGTTGCAGGCAGAAAGTAGTTCGTGTATATGTTTGTATGCGCTCCTTAAGTGATTGTTTGGTTTGTTGGCATGTGGAAGTCCTGTGATTCTGATTTGTATCCTCTGATGGTTGATTGCGTGTTTTTGTTCTCGCGTCAATTGCCTGTGTTATGTTCTTTTTTCTGTATATCAATTTCAGAGGTTCGAATAATGCGTCTGAAACGGTGTTTGTTTGGTCGTTAATTATATTTCCTTGAAATAATTTTTATTTATATATTTCTGTGTTCTCCAATATGTTTAAACGTGGACCTTTATGTTCTGTATGAAGAAGCTAGGCTGTGTTTTTGATCTGCGTCCGTTTGCATTTGTTTGTGAACATGTGGTTTGCGAAGTTTGATTCCGGTGTGCTATTGTGTTTTCTCGCTGAAATCTCTTCTGTGTTCCCGGAATCTAGTTCTAATTTTCTGTCCCATTTGCCCTATGTAGCATTGTTGGCATTCGCATGTTAACTTATAAACACCCTGTTTGTCTAATGGGTCTTCCTCGTTTGTGCCATTGTTTACAATTTTTCCTACGTTGTTCCTCTTTTTGAAAGCAGTCTGGATGTTGGACTTTTGAAATACCTTTGCTAATTTGTACGATACTTTCCCCGTGTATGTTAGTACAGTCCAAGATTTCTTCTTTTCTTTCGGTTTGCTATTATTTTTATTTCTTATATTCCTTTTAATTTTATTCACCACATGTTTTCCGTATCCATTGTTTTTAGCGATTGCATATATTGTGCTTAGCTCCCTTTTATATTCGTGCTTAGGTAGCGGGGTTCGTTTAAGTCTCGTTATTAGCTGTCTGAGGGCTGCGTGTTTGTGTTGCTCTGGATGGTTTGAGGTGCTATGTATTATCATGTCGGTCGCCGTGGGTTTCCTATATATTCCCAACTCAAGTTTATTTGTCGATTTGTTTATTTTATTATATCCAAATAATTTAATTTTCCTTCGACCTCTTTCTCCATTGTAAACATTATATTTCTGTGCTGTCTATTCAAGAAGTTCAAAATTTCTTCTTCATTCTCCCTCGTTATAACGCATATAATGTCATCCACATATCTGGCGTAGAAAGTTACGCCTAGTTCAGCTGTAAGATGCTTCATGTACTGTTTCTCTAAGTTTTGCATGAACACCTGCATGAGTATAGCTGAAGTTGGGTTGCCCATTCCTACGGCGTTTGTTTGCCTGTATATGCTGTTATTGAATTTAAAATAATTCCGAATTATTATTCAGAATAATATTAATTTTATTTTTTGCTTTTTTCTGATATTCATATTCGCAGAAGTTTTGCAAAGTGCGGATGCGAATGTCCAAAAACATGAGAATATTCGCAAATGCGAATATTCGCGACATCACTGAGCTGAACAAGCGTTAAGTGCACATATATTACGTGTGCAATTCTCAATAAACTATCTTTAAAAATCTTGCCCAACTGCGAAATATATCCCCTACTAAAGTTTCATGGTGGCAAGGAAAAAATCGGCCCACCCTAATACAAAGTTTAATACTGACACACACATATATACATAAGCTCCACCCACTTATTATTTTGATCTCATTTTCCCGTTTGCATACATACATCCCGTTGCTACATATAAACTTTAGAGTGTGTCACAAAATTTCCAACACAAAATATTGCCAAATTAATAGAGATTAATTATTGTAATATTTATACTATCCCATCCCAGTCTAATTCAAAGCTAACCCCACATTATGTTGTTACCCAGTTCTGTGGTACTTATTATTATAAATTTGTTGTTAAAACACCTACATACTCATATATTTAATACTTCTATATTGCTACTACAATATGCTCCCAATGTGCTTTGAAATCGAAAACAAAGGGAGACAGTCTATATAAACTTTTGAGCTTGTAGTAATACTCGTATACGTGCATATTTTTAAATAATAAAATAAACTGAAATGTCAAATCATCACAAGGGCGGTTCAAGCATATGAGGGATCCAAGACTTTATTAAAAGAAATTTGTGAAATAAGAGATATATTTTAGAATACAACTAGCTTATACCCATGGGTTTCACCACACGTTTCCATAAAACTATGGAAAATAAATGAAACAACTTTAAAACCTTTTCTTATTTTGTTTTAACTAATTATTAAAGAGCTCTTTCGCATACAATATTTTTGGTTTTGCCCTGAATTGTGGTGTGTATAAAAAGAGCTGATGGCTTACCTACACGTGAACATGCTACATATAATTGACCGTGGGAGAACCATGGATATTCCAAATTAATACCATACAATGCCAATGATTGCCCTTGTGCTAGTTGCATGCGAGGTGCCACGCCCCCATTCCCGATTTCAAAAAAAAAAAGACGTCAGAATCATGCGGGGCTATGTACCTAACCTGTGTGTAAGTTTGGTTAAAATCCGTCCACGCGTTTGAGCGTCAAGTGGCGACACGAAAAAAAGTGTTTACTTTTTATAATATGTATAGATTATGTATAGATGAAACATCTCATTTGTAGGGAAGGTTCACCGCTCCCTTTTCCGATTTCAAAAAGTGATAGGTAATAGGAAAGGGACTTACTTTATACAACGCCTTACCAAAATTTAGTAGTCTAGTATTAATACCTCCAAAGATATTGAGTATGAAAGTTCCCATTTGCATAGGAGGTGCCACGCCCCCTTTTCCGATTTCAAAAAAAATATACGTAAGAACTATGCCGGGCTATGTACCTGACCTGTGTGTAAGTTTGGTTAAAATCCGTCCATTCGTTTTAGCGTCAAGTGGCGACACGAAAAAAGTGTTTACTTTTTATAATATGTATAGATTATGTATAGAAGAAAAATCTCATTTGTATGGGAGGTGCACCGCTCCCTTTTCCGATTTCAAAAAGTGATAGGTAATAGGAAAGAGACTTACTTTATATAACGTCTTACTAAATTTCAGTAGTCTAGCGATAATAGTTGCATAGATAGGGGGTATGAAAGATCCCATTTGTATGGAAGGTGCCACGCCCCCTTTTCCGATTTCAAAAAGGGATATGTATAAGGAAAGGGACTTACTTTATATAACGCCTTACCAAAATTTAGTGGTCTAGCATTAATACCTCCAAAGATATTGGGTATGAAAGTTCCCTTTTGTATGGGAGGTGCCACGCCCCCTTTTCCGATTTCAAAAAAGGGTAGTTATTAGGAAAGGGGCTTACTTTATACAACGCCCTACCAAAATCTAGTAGTCTAGCATTAACAGCTATAAAGATATTGAGTATGAAAGTTCCCATTTGTATGGGAGGTGTCACGCCCCCTTTTCCGATTTCAAAAAGGGATAGGTATTAGGAAATGGACTTACCTTATACAACACCTTACCAAAATTTAGTAGTCTAGCATTAATAACTCCAAAAATTTAGTAGTCTAGCATTTATACCTCCAAAGCTATTGAGTATGAAAGTTCCCATTTGTATGAGAGGTGTCACGCCCCCTTTTCCGATTTCAAAAAAAGTACGTAAGAACCATGCCGGGCTATGTACCTGACCTGTGTGTAAGTTTGGTTAAAATCCGTCAACGCGTTTGAGCGTCAAGTGGCGACATGAAAAAAAGTGTTTTATTTTTATAATATGTATAAATTAGGGTCAGCCCGCTATGTTTTACCTTATTTGTTGCGACCGATTTACTATGAAAATTTGATTCGATTCGTACAAGCGAGTAGCTCGCTAAATAAAGTAATACGAATTTTACCTATAATCTCTTTGAAATGAAACAAAATGCTTGAGAACAATTGATCCATTTTATTAATCAACGATTGGTGTATCTTATAACTTTAAACGAGTTATTCTTGTATATTTGTATAGTTGTATATTTGTATAGTTGGTTCACAGCGTTGCCACCCATATGCATTTTTTTTAAATATTGAGCAATATATGGGAATATGGGTATCAAATGAAATGCATTTTAGGCCGTATACCAACCAAAGTATTTTCGATTAGGGTTGCCACCTGACCGCATTTTATTTATTCCTTCAGATATCGACCACTATCTCGGGAACGGCTAAAACGATTTCGATGAAATTTGTTAGATGGATAGTATGCTTCCTTCTCAAATTTTCTACTTGGATGTTGCCACTAAAGGAATCTTAGAGGGTTGCCACCTTTCCGATTTTTTTTGAAATATTAAGCAATATATGGCAATATGGGTATCAAACGGAAGGTATTTGAGGCCGTATACTTTTAAGTAGGATTGCCACCTAGGGTTGCCACCGAGCAAGGCTCGGTCACCCAGGTACTAAGTATCTATGTGTGCATTTGTACATATGTACATTAGGATATGCATTATTGATGCGCAAATAAAATTTGTTTTATATATTTATTCCATACATATTTCTTATCTTCAGTCTTTAAAAGGCGCGTGTCTATATGTTTATTATGCAGTTGCAAAGCTGACTTCTGTGATTGTTTAATATATCATGACAGTGATTCATTATTATAAATTCATTTTGTTGAATTTGTGTGTGCCGAGTTTTTTGCATATTTTATTTGTTGCTATTGAAAGGCTTTATTTCTCACTTGCTTTTCTTATTTCTTTTTCGTTACAGCTGTTTTGCGTGGTTTGTTGAACGTCAGATACAGTGTGTTTATAACTGTTCGCTCAGTACCGTGTCATTTAAACTTTCAGGGTTGTTTTTCTTTAATCCGCAAAATTTTTTTTTAACTTATAATTTTTCTTATAAATTTATATAAGTATTTATACGAAAATGCCGTGCATGATAGCAAACTGGCAGGTAAAAAGCGAGTCCGACCGCTTTCTAGCTTGCTGGCTGTGTGATGGAATTGTCCACGCCAAGTGCACTGGGTTAACCGGTAGAATAGCTGACCTGCTTAACGAAGGAAAAGGCCTGCGCTGGTACTGTTCCAAATGCCGGTCGACGGAAGTTGATCTCTGTAAAATCTTTAGGCATATCAGAAACGGGTTTTCTGAAATAAGCAAAGATTTTTCATCGCTGACTGAAAAATTCAAAAAATTTGAAAATATTTTCAAAACCTTGGAAACATTGGAGAATTCGCCTCATTTGCAATGCCTTGATAATCGCGAAAACAAGCGCAGGCGTACGGATTATCGGCCTACTACTACTCAACACTCCCGAACTTGCCTCAACCCCTTGAACTTATCGATTTGGCTTCTCCAATTCCTAGTACTGTTGTTCGAGCAACGTCGAGGAACGCCCCTTCAAAAATGTCCACTAGGAAAAACTCGGAACCTCCAACTATGGCAATGGAGTCTAAACCAATCTTTGGTAAGCTGGTTGTGGTTCCTCGCAAAAAATCTATTTTTGTGTCTAGGTTCCATCCAGACACTACCGAGGATGATTTGATGTACCATATTTCTTCTAAAGTTAAAGATCAAAGCGTAACTGTTAGGAAATTTAATTTCACATATCAAAGAAGTAGTTCTTCGTTTAAGATTGATGTATCTGGGAAAGATTTGGATACTCTTTTGGACAGCTCTTTTTGGCCTCCCGGGGCTCTTGTGCGGGGGTTAGAATACAGACCAAATAGGAATGTTCAAAATGTAGCGAAAATTTCTCGTAATAACGTTGAGTCAAAAAACAGAGCACCCTATTCGTGAATATCTTTTATCAAAATGTCAGAGGTTTAAATACCAAATTAACTGATCTCTCTTTGAAATCTTTTCATTGTAAACATAACGTAATTGCTTTTACCGAAACTTGGCTAAAACCTCATGTTTTCAATTCAGAGTTTTTATGTAATGAATATCAAGTATATAGAAATGATCGCTTGAACAGAGTCGGGGGTGGTGTTCTACTTGCCGTTCATTCCTCCATCCCTTCAGAAGAGGTTAATATTCATAACATCGATTTCATTGAGTTCAAATGCATCCGCCTTCAACTAGACAACGTCTCTATGTACTTATATGTTTGCTACATCCCTCCAGCATCAGATTTTTCTGTCTACATGCAACATGTCTCTCTGCTCAAAACTGTTAACCTTATGACTAAAGCTTCAGATTCAATTATTGTTTTGGGTGATTTTAACTTACCTCATATATCGTGGAACATATCTGATGGTAACATTATTCCAAATCCGTCCAAACTGGGGTTCAATGACTTTTTAGATGGAATTTCCGATCTTTGCCTTAATCAAATAAATGTTACCGCTAACAAGTTTGGGAAAGTCTTAGATTTAGTGTATGTTAATGATATAAACCAATTTTCTGTAAATCGTTGTGATCCGTTGGTTTTACCAGAAGATCTTTACCACCCTTCTATGGAAATAGTCTACGAAACCATAAGAAATGGACAAGGCACTCAATGCTACTCATGTAGTAGCTTTGATTTTAACTTTTCCAAAGCAAACTACAAGAAATTAAATAAAGAACTGTCTACATTAACTTGGCCTGAATTTGGTTGTGATATCGCTCTAAACGTCTCACATTTCAATCAAACTATTTACTGCCTACTTGAGAAGTTTATTTCTAAACGTAAAGTAACTTATGATCATCCTACGCAAGCTTGGTTTACCAAAGAGCTTAAGGCTCTTAAAAATAGGAAAACGCGATCATTTAATTTATATAAGAAATCCGGATTAAATAAACATTACTTACTGTATTCCATTCTACGTCAGAAGTACATAGATTTGAATAAAAAGTGCTATAAAGCTTATATCTCTAAAACCAAAAGAGACATTATTCTCAATCCAAAGTCATTTTATGGTTTCGTAAATTCTAAACGTAAAGTATCAGGGTTTCCTTCAACCATGAAATATCAAGACATTATATCTAGCGATAATCAATATATCGCAAATTTTTTTGCTAATTTACCTGAAAACCTTAAAAGAATCTTTTAATGTTTCTTGAAAAAGTGTGCGAACCATATTTACCAACCCCTTACCAATTTGTTCAATCTATCACTAAAGTGTGGTGTTTTTCCAACTGCCTGGAAAGAATCGTTTCTTCTACCGCTGCATAAAAGCGGGAGTAGGACGTAAAGCTTTTCATGTCATTAGCGTCATTTGAAGATAGAAATAAGCTACAATCAGATCTAGATACACTTGTTACTTGGTGCGATTTAAATTATATGCCACTTAACCTTAAAAAATGTAAACACATGGGTTTTTCGCGTGGAATTTCTCAGCCGGCTTCCTATACAATTACAAATTATAGTCTTGAACAAGTGTATGATTTTGTTGACCTGGGGGTTACTATGGACTATAAACTCAGTTTCAACCGCCATATTAACACAACAGTCAATAAGGTTAGAGGTGTCCTAGCATTCGTTAAACGATGGTCTAAAGAATTTAGCGACCCTTATGTAACTAAAGCCGTCTTCACTACATTAGTCAGACCGATACTTGAATACGGTTCTATAATTTGGAGCCCGCGTTACCAGGTTCATGTAGATCGCCTTGAATCAGCTCAAAACAATTTTTACTATTTGCCTTAAGAGATTTTCATTGGGATCCCTTGTACAATCTGCCACCCTATACGAATCGTTTGAAACTCATTAATCTGCACACACTTTCTAGTCGGAGGGAAATGCTTGGAATTATTTTTATGATTAAATTGCTAAATGGTTCACTATCCAGTCCATTTCTTCTAAGTGAAGTGAACTTCAATGTACCGTCTCGTCCTTCAAGGCATTTTAAACCTCTAGTCTTAAAACAGTGCAGAACCAATTTTCAGTTAAATGAGCCTTTTCGCTGTTTGTGTCAAGATTATAACTCTCTTTCTGGTAGATTTGATATTTCAGACACGCTTTTCAGCATAAAAAAATCAATTCTTACTACTCTAAATTCATAGCTACTAATTGTTTCTTAATCTTTGACTTCTATATTAACTTCTAACAATAATTTTATTCTGTTAACTAGTTATTTCTTAATGTATAATCTATCCTATATCTACTTTACTTAGCTGATGAGGTTTTCTCTGTAGCTGAGCAGTTATAGATCTCGACGATTAACAAACCAAAGCCTTTCAACGACTCAGCACGAACGAATAATCCGCGCGTTATGCGGATGCGCCCCTCGCGCCGGTCGGGCGGGTTATGGTGGGTAATCCGTTGCGAATTATTATTATTATCGTTGTTAAAAAATTCTTCAACATAGACGTGATCTTCCATAAACTTGTTTTTTGGTCCGATGTTTAGAAGTATGAGAAGAAGAAGAGATAGACCCACCAATAAGCATACCAAAATGATCAGGGCGATGAGCTGAGTCCATTTAGCCATGACCGTCTGTCCATCTGTCTGTTTGTACGCAAACTAGGCCCTCAGTTTTTGAGATATCTTGATGAAGTTTGGTATGGAGCCGCTATTTTGCATGAGATTAATCATTCGTCGGAATCAGCAAGATCGGACCAACGTAACATATAGCTCCCATACAATCGATTATTCCGATAAATGGGGTTTGGGCTATGCCTCTTTAAATTATCAGTTTTTCAGAGTTTTTACTAATTGTGAGTAAGGATCGGACACTTAAACCCGTGATGCGTATTCATGAAGGGTATAAAGTCTTCGGCACAGTCGAAGACAGCCCTTTCGTTAATTGTTTTATCTAGCTTTTTACGCTTTGCCAAATAGTTTTCTTGCTAATTCGCAGTTCTGCATTTTTGGGTACACTAGAATGGAACTTTCGTAAAATATTTACATAAACAGACATAGCTAACTTACCCGTGAAGACTTCCCCCTTTCTGCTGTTTTTTGCATATAAAGCATGGCCTCACCATTATTTTTACTATTTCTTATTTTGAATAATTATTCAAGTATTCATGAAATGAACTCAAGGCCAATAATAATTTTTCACTTTTTTGAATTTTAAAATTATTTCTTTTATATAATATTTTTTTCAGTGAACGTTTGATACGCTCATGTATTTTAACAAGTGAAATTGTAATTTTTGGTACATCTGCACTCTGATGTTCGTGATTGTACTTTGTGTTTTCTAGCAATATAGAAGTATTACATATATGTACATTAGGCCGGGTCGATTTGTGGGGAGGCAAAAAAATCGCACATTGCTCTGTGAAAATCATATTCTAGTTAGGCATCAAATTAAGAAACTTTGCCGAAGAAACCATACCTCTAAAACGAATTCTGATGTCCCCCAATTTGGGTCGAACTTTTGGGTAGTAAAAATAATATCTCAAGATATCCAAATGGGTTGGTAAATTAAGATCAGTTAAATCAGTAGACACACCAAAAACAGTAACATCATGCTTGGGTATATGACTCATTTGGTTTTCGATAGTTGTTGATGTAGTTGCTTCATCTTGCGGTGTAGAGGATGGTGGATTCATTGTAAACTTTTTGATTTGGAATGGTCACTTCACTTATTATTTGTTTTGTGAAATATTTTTTTATCTGAAATTAGCACTTCACACTTTGAGTTCTTCACAACGACTTAATGCATTCACAAAAACTGTTGCGTTATATACGGTCTACGAGACGAGGTAATAAGAATGAAATGGTAATTTCAATTCTACCTGCTGTGTCTTGTGGTGGCTTAAAAAAACAACACAAGCAATTTTACGATCTGCAATTGTGTCACAGTGATACCTTCATTTTTTAAAACGGTTGAATAAAAAACCCACACAACTATGTTTACGGCATGCAAATGCGTCACAGTGATGCCTTGGTTTTAAAAGGGTTGTAAAAACGCTAATTTCTAATAATTTTTTTAATTTCTTTTCTATTACTAAGTTAAATTCATTTTTTCATTTACATATGTTCTGACAGGCGAACCCGACACATGTTTCGAAACTTTCATTTTCGAAAGTAATAGGACAGAGGCTTTTTAGTCAAACTGGTCAGCAACCCTGATAGCTGACCAAACAGAATCCCTGCTAAAGGTGAAACCTCAACAGATCGAGCGCCTGTGCTAATCACTCGTAGATTCCTACATAAAGGTATACCTCTACCCGATCCACCACGCGTTCACAGATTCAGTGGAGCAAAAATACCAACAGTGCTCTGAAAGCTATGAAAATTGTATGGCACAAATGATGGGCATAATGCACATTTTAAGACCCACAACTCAAATATCTCAATGCGGTACCTCTACAAATACTTCGAACTCAGCAGAAGTTTTTCTCAAGGTACCACCGTGCGACACCGAAATATTTCACGGTGGGTACGAGGTGTGACCAGCATTTAGAGATATGTTTATGGCAGTCTACGGCAATCATCCCAAATAAACCCAGGCTCAGAAATTGTATCATCTGCGACAAAAGACACGAGGTCAAGCAGGCCAATTATTAAAGCAATACCCTCTTACAGATGATAGTTTTGAGTTAGCATGAATATTTGTTGATTGGTTTGTTGACAACCAACTGAAGACCCTCGTTAGTCTTCAGCAAATATACTTGGAAAATGGTGAACAGATTCAAAAACTGCAAACCACAATAAATAACTGTTTATGCACTCTTGTAGCACAAGGTATCCCGACTTCTAATTGGGACCCCATCCTTGTGTATATATGCTCCTCGAAACTAACCAATGAAACACTTTCTATATGGGAACAATCTCTAAGTTCCCGGAAAGAATTGCCACTGTGGGCAGATATGGACATATTTTTGACCTCAAGATATGAAGTGATGGAAGGACTTGACACCTACCACCCAGGTAACCCGAAAACTTCTCCACCTACTTTTACTCCCAGGTCCACAAACAACAACTCTACCCATAACATTAATTTCTCAAACAGGAACAGAACGAATAACTTCCATACAGACCCACATCAAGTCTCATGTAAGCCCTGTAACTCAAACCACGCAATTAAGTTTTGCGTAAAATTCAAAGCTCTCCCAGTCTCCGACCGCCTCAAATACCTAAGAGACAACAGCTACTGCGAAAATTGCTTGTCGTTCTCTCATCTCAAGAGTGATTGTCAAAGCAAGTTTTTATGCGTTTACTGCCAAAAAAGACATCACTCTCCCCTACATCTTCAACCCCAAGATAGCACCCCTCGGACAACTAGTTCTAGAACCCAACAAACAATGACCCATACAACAACACCAACCCAGAAATAGTGCAACCATCGACATCGAGGCAAGCGGCAATTGAAGCAGCAGCGCAGAAACCCACCACTCACACGGTGTCATCACATTTATCCGGTAGCTGTGAAACAACACTACTCCACACGGCGCTAGTCGCCATACATCGCGCGGGCGAATACCACCTAGTTAGTGCGCTCATTAACCAAGGCTCTCAAAAAAAACTTTTGGCATCTCGCATCCAAAAACTTTTAGGGCTCCCCACAAAGCAGTATATCTTGAAATCTGAGGAATGGTAGGAATGGTAGCACAAAAATCAAACATCACCCTTTGCTCCTCTGGCCTATGCAAAAGGATTAGCATCAACGCCATTTTGCTCCCCAATTAACTCATTTCCTATCAACATATAAAGTCTCAAAAGTCAGATTAAATGCATTCCGATCCCTTAAGCTAGCTGACCTTAACTGCCTTACCCCTTCTAAAATCGATATGGTTATAGGCTGCGATATTATTCCCTAAATACTACTCGAAGGACTGCAACGAAATGCCCAAGAAACCCTTATAGCACAAAATACAATATTTGGATAGGTACTCACCAGTCCGGGAACTAGTCCCGGCTTTCCCCACCCAAGTCAGCGAGGCAACGGAACCGGATCTCAGTAGCCTGCTCAGGGGGTTTTGCAGCAACACAATCACAAGGAGGGGCGATGGACGCTACGTGGTAAAGCTTCCGTTTAAGCCTTCAATCACTGGCACCAGGCCACTCTCGTCCAGCTACATAGCAGAAATATATTTGCGTAGAAAGAAGTCTGGAAAGAAAACCAGAACTACGAGATAAGTACTCCGAAGTGCTTACCGAGTACCTCCAAATGGACCACATGGAACCCGCCCCGCCTACTGAGATAATCCAAAATGGAAAGTATTTCTCATTTTACCTACCCCATCACGCTGTGTTAAAGCCCGACAGCAAAACGATAAAAGTTCAAGTCGTATTCGTCTACGACATCACATTCAGGAAACTCCCTGAATGATGTATTATATATCGGCCCAACACTCCAAAACGACTTGGCCTCTATAATTCCCAACTGGCGCCTCTACAAGTTCGTTTTCAATGGCTATATAAAGAAGATGTACCGCCAACCTTTTGCATTAGAAATTTGGTAAAAACGCAAAAATTAAAATAAAAAAAAATAAAATAACCACTGACTTGTAAAGTTAATTGATTTCAATTCACTTACAGAATCCAATAATACCAGGATCGGCCATAAGCCCCACTCCAAAAAAAAAAACATGACTTTGTGTTCGGTTTTTGTTTTTTAGCTTAGGGCCAAACCAAGACATGTAAGCCAAATGTCGATGACTTATTTGATCCCAAATCCAACAACATCTTTCTCTTTGGTGGCTGCGTTGTTGGAACACAGTAAAACTGCGCATTGAAAATTAACCAGTTGGTTATTCTAATATATTGCGAAAACTTCTTGGGCCAAGATTCCTGTAATTATTTAATTTAAAAAAGATAGGAGTTCTTTTATAGAAATCTTAAAAATCAGTGTTTACAAGCTTTTACAAAAGTTACAAAAATAACTGGAAATTTCAAAAAACATTGTGATACCTTTCAAATTTGTGGCAAGAATTTCAAAATGATTACAGAGTGTAGTGGGAAACAAAAAAAACATGTGAAAAATTCTTAAAAACTTTGTTAAGTTTTATTCTACATTGTGTTTGATGCACGGCAAAAAATGTGAGCCTAAATTTTAAACTTTCCTGGGCTACATATAGTATGTCCAAACCAAATTTGGTTTCGTGAAGAACAGAATTTTATATGTATTAACAATTAATAAAACATAAAAAACATTTGTATCAGTTGGTAGGACTCGAACCGACGCTCCCGCATCGGAGTCGTCTGCTCTGCTTACTGAGCTACGGCGCACACAAAATTGTAGTGAGAAAAATTCATTGACTGGAAAAACCCTTTAGAAATAAATGAAAAGAAATTTAAAAAATTTTAAACGTTTTTTTCAGTTAAGTTTTAAATCTAAGCCGCAATAAATTGAGAATTGGTGTCGGTAATTGAAAGGTTTGAAATGTATCACCAAAATGTTTAAAAAATTGCTTAACCTAAAATTTTTAGACGTATATGAGCTTGAAATAACTATTAAAATTTTATGGAAGAAAATACCAAACACCATCTATAAATCGACTAAAATTAACTCGATTTCTAAGAGTCTTGCGACTTTCAGTTTGTTTGTGAGACTGGAGTTCCTTCGGCAATGAAACTCCATATTCAGAAATCTTTTTGAAAGTTTTGTAGAAATATTTTCAAAATTCTTCTAAGTAGCAATGGCAGACCACTGAGAAGTAATATAAAGGTCAGAAACTTTTAAAGTCTTTATTTTTCGAACTATTTTAGCCTCTATTTTCACCCCTCACTCTCAGAATCGACCTAACTTTTGCTAACCTGAATTTGTTCCACCGTGTTATCAAAGCTTTCGGCGGGCTTTCCTCTAAAGAAAAGAATGGCAAATCAGGACAACTTACTCGAATCAATCCCAGATTCTGATGTCTTAGACGACGGTTTTCTCAAATTCCATCACACCAGTTCCACTAAACCTCTTGGAATCAGATGGAAGGCACTAACTGATTGCTTTTCGTACTCGTACTACCCAATACCCGAATCTAAGTCAAACACAAAACGACAAATACTCTCGGCGGTAGCAAAACTTTTCGACCCGGCAGGATGGCTTTCGCCAATAATGATCTTTGCGAAAATCCTCCTCCAACAGCTCTGTTTGGAAGGATTACATTAGAGTGCAGCATGATGATAACTAGTTCTCAACTCACCTCTTCGTAGCAAAAACCAAAGTCGCACCGTTATCTTGCCACGACTAGAACTCTGTGGTGCTGTACTACTACCGAAATTAATTGCTCAAACTCAATCCCAGTTAAAACTGCCACCACACAACCTGACACTCTGGTCGGATTTTTGCATCGTGCTGGCCTGGCTAGAAAAACCCCCACATACAACGAAGGCTTATGTAGCGAACATAATCACCCAAATTCTGCAAAACGTAGGCAACGCCTCTTGGCGTCACGTATCCAGCAGCGATAACCCCGCAGACTTAGGAACTCGAGGATGCAAGCCACAAGATTTAGTAGAATCCTCGTTATGATGGAATGGACCCCAATGGATCTCTGAACCTCTCTCGTTTTGGCCAAAGGAGGCTCAGACCAATCCGACTCCTCCTAAGCAAAAACACATCGAGACATGGCATGCAGTCGATCACACCGAGATACTGGAACGGTTTTCATCATATCCGCACGCGTTGTCCACATATACCGGTTCATCCACCGCACACAAAAACACCCTATTTCAAGTACGTTCGCCCTTACACAACGATAATTATATAATCCTAAAATGAAGCTGATCATGGTCACGCAACACCATCATTTCCCAGAAGAAATTACTCAGTTAGAAGCAGCAAGACAATCCAATGCTAGATGAAACTGGCATCATGCGAGTTAATGGTCACTTAGCTAACGCTGACCTCAGCTATAACGAACGGTTTTCAATAATTCTTTCTGAGAAGCAACTGATGATCCGAACGATACAGCAGGAATACTATATTCCCCGACTCAAACAGAAAGTAAAAAAATGAATATTCCATTGCAAGAAGTACACGATCTATAAGAAACAAATGCGTTCACAAATAATGGCCGCTCTGCCCTCCGAACGCGCAACTTATTCCGTACCCTTTCACGGAATGGGCGTTGACTTCGCTGGCTTATTTATGGTAAAGACGTCTCTTTTACGACGGGCTTATCACACCAAAGCATACGTTTGCGTATTCGTGTGCTTTTCTACTAAAGCGGTCCATCTCGAAACGTGCACAAACTTAACAACTGAGGCCTTCTGCGCATTTTTCTCTCGCTTCTAAGCACGAAGCGGCTTACCCCACAAAATAATGTCTGACAATGGGAAAGGTAGCAGGAAATCAAAGGTTCACGTTTGAGGAAAATCTCTAGTTACGGGACGGACGTGTTTGTCTTGCGCATAATGGAAATCTGTGTAAAATATATCTTATATGATATAAATTATCTAAAGTGATAACTATAAAGAAGTAAGAGACAGTGACTCTATTTTATCAAACAAAATTTATTGAAAATCAGCGGAAATCTATTTTATACAAAAAGTGTCTGAAGTGCCGTTTAAAATGCCCTCTGAGTGTTGTGAGTGCACAGCGAAATTGTCGCTTATAGACGAAATCGTGGAGTGCAATAGGGGATGCGGTAAAAGCTATTGCCTTAAATGCAGTAATATAAAGAGAGCAGAATTAAAAGTCTTAAATGAAAACCTTAATATTAAATGGTTTTGCAATGAATGTAGCTTATCTAGCACTAATATAAAATTTTTGGAGATAAAACATGTAATTGAAAAATCCGAACAAAGTAAATTGAAGAAAAACGATGTGAAGGAAATTGTTGATGATATTTTTAATAGGAAGTGTCAAAAATTTAAGAGCGACGTAGTAAATGAACTAAGTGTCATCTTAGACCAACAGCTACAAGCGAAATACGATGAACTGAAAAAACAAATAGTTGAAGAAGTGACCAAAGAGCTAAATAACAACATTGCTAAGGCTAAATTACAGAGCGACCAAAGCACAGCTACGAGTGCAGCACATGTGAATAATAATGTTAATAACAAGCTGACATATGCACAAACAACAAGGAAAAATCTTAACAAAGTAGTTATTAAACCAAAAGGCAACGTAAAGAAAAACAACAGAGAAACAAAAAATGCTCTTAAATCAGTCATTGAGCCGACAGAATGCTTGATCAAAGATGTGAGAGCAATAAACAGTGGTGGCATAATTGTTGAGTGTGCCGATGATAATGCGTTAGAAACAGTGAAAAAGAAAATAAATTAACAAATCGGTGAAAAATACGAAGTTGAAAAGGTAAACAATCAAACAAAAAGATGACATAATTATCACAGACGCAGACAAAGGGAATAAAACAGTTGCTCTATACAAAACCGAATGCAACGAAAAGATTGACCAGCTACTAGGAGACAAGAAAACTTACAAGGTAATTCGTAATGATCCAACGAATACTCTTCAGAGAAAAAACAACAACATTGTATACGATCCATCACAAGGCAAAACTCATATGTGCAAAAGAGAAGCAACAAATGACAAGTTCGACAGCCATAGCCCCCCGACTGTATGGATTACCCAAAATACATAAGCCTGAATGTCCGCTACGCCCTATTGTATCGTCTACTAATGTTCCGTGTTATTATTTGTCCAAACATATTGGAAAAATTCTCCAAACTTTAATATTGTATCGTCTACTAATGTTCCGTGTTATTATTTGTCCAAACATATTGGAAAAATTCTCCAAACTTTAATATCTGAGAAATACAACATTAACAATACGTACGACCTAAAAGAAAGATTATCCAATGTAAATATATGTGATGAAGATGTGTTAGTGTCATTTGATGTTGTGTCTCTCTTCTCTAATATACCGACCACTGTAGCCTCTAAAATAATAATGAAAAAATGGGACAGAATTAAAGAAACAACAAATATACCAAAGAATAAATTTCAAAGCATATTAGACTTCTGCCTAAAGGACAACAACTATTTCGTTTGCAACAATAAAATGTATGCTCAAACATTTGGAATGCCCATGGGTAACCCCCTTTCCCCGACGATTGCAGATATTGTGATGGATGAAATACTTGACAATACTTTCTCAGAGCTAAAACAACAAAACAACACAAACATTAAATTTTTAGTGAAATATGTAGACGACATATTCGCTATAATCAAAAGAAACGACGCGGAACTCATCTTAAAAACTCTTAATAAATATCATGAAAGACTTAAGTTTACCATGGAAGTGGAGGAAAACGGCAATATCCCATTTCTAGATGTCCGAATACATAAGAACAACAACAATATAATATTAGACTGGTACGCCAAACCTACATCATCTGGGCGCCTAATAAATTTCCTGTCATCACAGCCTAAAAAATATAAAGTAAATACTGCGAAAAATTTCATACATAAAATACTAACAATAAGTCATCCCAAATCTCACGACGCCAACATTAAATTATTTAAAAAAGCGCTAAGGAAAAATAATTACCCAGATCATTAAACAAATAACTTAATCCAACAAAAAACAATAGAAATGCAAAACACAATAAATCCATCACCAACTACTACAAATACGCCAAATGAACCCAAAAAATATTTTAGCGTCACATTCGTTCCTAGGCTCTCAGAAAATTTCACAAACATTATACAAAAACCAAACATATGCCTAGCCTACAAATCGAATTGCACACTAGCGACATGCTTCACAAAAACAAAAAGCCCAATAGATCAGCAACAACAAAGTAATGTAGTGTACGAAGTAACATGCAAAGGCAACAACAACGATAATTGCAACAAGGTTTACATCGGCACCACGAAGCGAAATATAAGCATTAGACTAGCAGAGCACGAGGCTGATATTAGGAAACATAAACACAGCACAGCACTATCGCAGCATGCAATAACATACAACCACACAGCTGATTTTGCCAACACAAGAATATTAGATAAGGAACGAAGAGAGAAGACGAGATACACTTTGGAGAGCCTATGTATAATGCAGAAAAGGGAATACACGATAAACAAGAAAGAAGACACCGATGAAATAGCCGCGACTTATTTGTTATGTTTATAGTCTAGTTTAGTATGACAAGTGTACCACTAATGATGGTATCAACATTGTATGTTCTTTTTGCAAAATTAAATGTAACAATATTATTGTTTAGTGTGTTTAACGTAAATATTTAATGTAAAAATCTACCATTTTCAGTGTAAGTTAGATATTAATGTTTAATGTGTGTTTAAACTTTGTGAAAATATATATGTAACACCTTCTAATGTTGTTATTTTTTTTTTTGTATTTTTGTTCTTTTTATGGTTTTTTAAAATAAAGTAACAGTTACGCTATAATAAAAATAATAAAAGTATATGAGGATAAAAACAAACGTGAAGAAAGATATAATGCACTTATAGAGAGTGATTTTGTTACATGCGAACTGCTAATTGCGAAAAAAAGAATCAAAATAGAATACGATAGCTGCAGAGTGTTCGAATATTATAATGTAATAAGATGTTTCAAATATTTAGGCTTTCAACACAAAGCTAGTGAATGTACGAACAAAATTGCTTGTGTAAAGTGCGGTGGTGCACATGAAGAAAAAGACTGTAAGTCTGATGTCGTAAAATGTGTTAATTGCTACGAACTAGTGCAAAAAAAAATATTAGACGTTGATGTGAATCATTCTGCATTTAGTGTTAAATGCCCGGCATATTCAAAATATTGCCAGCAAAAAAGCCAAATCGTAAATAGCAACTATGTTGCATATACCTCAATTTAAATAGCATCTTAGCTAACAAATGTGAACTTGAAATGCTAATATACGAAAAGAATCCGTGTATTGTGCTTTGTTCGGAGTCTAGAACCACAGTTGATATTGAAGATAGCGAATTAAAAATAACTAACTACAATATCGTTAGATGTGTCTCGCACAGGAGGCATACTGGCGGCGTAGTTATATACGTGCAGGAATCCATAAAGTTTAAGGTGATATACAAAAACAGTATAAACCAAAATGTGTGGTGTATAATTATTAAAATAAAGAACAGTGGTACAACATGGTGTATCGGAGTATTATATCATTCACCTAATAGTAATGACATGGATTTTATCAATTACTTAAATGAAAGTATTTTAGTAAAATTTGTACCAACTGAGAGTAATATACTTATAGGAGATTTCAATGTAGATATGAACAGAAACACTACAATCCGAAATAAGTTAAATGATATTCTAATATATGTATGCATGACGGAAAAAATAGAGTTTAATACCCGTATAACAGAAACCTCCCAAACAAGGATTGATTTATTATACTCTAACAGTGATAACATTAATTGTGAGAGACTTGAAGATAGTAAAATATCTGACCATGAAACAATTGGGTTTAATTTAATGTCAGAGAAAGAATACCAAATGCGTATAAAAAAGTGTATAACTTAATGGGAATACTACAGTGTTGAAAATCTTTTGAACATATTACGAAATTATAACCTGAGTTTAATGAACAGGTTATCAGTAGAAGAAAAAGTTCGTGCAATAAATGACGTTATGGTTCACGCCTTTTGAAAAACAAGTTGAAGTAAAACTAATGAACAAATGGTATGATTGTGAGTTAACAGACCTAAATAAGCGCAAAATTAGCCTGTATAAAATTTGTCAAATAGACGGTGACTGGAGGCAATACAAAACTATAAACAAACAATATAAAAAATTTATTAAAATTAAGAAGATTAGGTACCTGGAAAACAAAATTTCGATAAATAGCCATAATAGTAAACAAATGTGGAAATGTCTGAAAGACACTGTAAATTTGAAAAAAGAAAAGTCTCTAATTCAAAAGATAGAAATCGATAATATAGTGTATAAAGTTGGAAAAGACATAGCAAATAAGCTTAATATATTTTTCGTCAAGAGTATAAAAGATATAAACAATGACATTAAAATAGTGACAAATAACTTTAATCACGAATACAACGTGACCAGCTACTTGGAGTTTGATGAAGTGACAGTCGACACAGTGATACAAGTTGTTAAAGAGTTTAAACACAAGATCGGCGGAAATAATCTAATAACGGAAGGTGTCATTAAAGACTCCATTATATACATGGGATACTTTTACGCTAATCTTATTAACGAAAGCTTCAGAACTGGTACAATGCCAGATTTCTGGAAGCTAACAACTGTAATACCTATTCAAAAAGTAAAAAATACTATAAAAGCTAACGAAATGCGACCTATAAATACCTCGCCTGCTGATGATAAAATCATTGAATCAATTGTAAAAGAACAACTGGAACAGTACCTCGGGTTGAACAAAATTGTAATACCAGAGCAATCTGGTTTTCGGAAAAGACATTCATGCGAGTCTGTTTTAAACTCATTTGTTTTTGAATGGAAAAATCAACTAAATGAAAAAAATTTTGTAATTGTGGTATTTTTAGACCTAAAACGAGCGTTCGAAACTATATCTCAACAAATTATGATAGAAAAACTGCACAGCATCGGCGTGAGAGATAAAGCGGTTGCATGGTTCAAAAGTTATTTTTCAAATCGTCGAAAAAGAACATTAGTAAATGGAACTTTTCTCTCAAGTGAAACAACAGTCGATATTGGCCTTCCACAAGGATCAGTGCTTGCACCAATATTGTTCAAATTCATATAAATGATATAATTAAGTCAGTAAACTATTGTAACTTAAAGTTGTTTGCAGAATATATTCTCATTTTAATAAACGATAAAAATTTAGATGTGGCTGTGCAAAAAATGCAATCAGACTTAGATAATATATACTTGTGGATCTGCCAAAACAAATTAAAGATAAATGCCGATAAGACCGAATACATGATTCTAAGTAGAACCCCTGTCAGCAATAGTTATGAACTAAAAATAGAGAACAACGTATTAATGGAAGTGTCAAAACTAAACTATTTGGGTATTGTTATTGATAACAGATTGAAATTTGAAGACCATATAAATTGTCTTAAGCAAAAGATTGCCAAACAAATAGGTTTCCTGTACAGGTCATGCAAATACGTATCCAAGAAGCACAAGATTTTAGTTTATAGAAAGAACTATCGTGGAACCCTATTTTAATTACTGCCCTACCATACTATTTCTGGTGGCAGATAACATAATAGATAGCTTACAAAAAATTAAAAATAAAGCGATGAGGTTTATATTAAATCAAAAATATGATACTCCGACTAGTGATATGCTGAATGAATTACAAAGGCTTATTGTCTGTGATTTTTGTTTTTAATATAAAAAAAGGATATTTACCGGAGTATTTGAGCAATAATATTGTATACCAAAAAGATATTCATAATATTAATACTAGACATAAGGATAGTTTTAGGCTTCCGTACAACTGCAATAAGATAGAAGAGATCTCATGTAATATGTGATATGTATGAATTTAGTACTTAAATATAGGCTTTAAGCTGTAATAAATAAATAAATAAATCAAATTACTATCCTCATTCGAATCGAAGCATTGCTTAATTTATTAACTTACCGTTTCTTAAAACATTAATATTTAGAAATACATACATACTTACCTGTATACTCACCACTCTCCCTAAAGAATAAATACTTAGGGATGGTTTCACCAGCTCGACTTAACTAAGTCAAGTCGAGTTTTTCACTTTTTCGGTTTCACCATCTAACTAAACTAAGTCACAACTTAGTCTGCCTGCCAGCTGACTTATTCTCGACTAAGTCAGTGTTGCTGTCGTTCAAAACCTAAATGTCAGTAATGCTCTAATCTGTTTTGTACAATGTCCCAGCCGGAAAATTCGTCAAGCATGACCTTAACGGCGTTTGCGTAGATGCATGTGAACGCTTGTTTTCTAGCATGCAACCATTACGAAACTATTGTTTTTAATTAAGCGCTAAATTTAGTACCTTCCAACTAAAGAGAAATGGGGGTAAAATCAATACATTCCTTTGTGTATGGCCATATATGTCCATTTCGCACTGGGGTATTGGGATGCGCAGAGTTGTCTGGTATGAAAAAATACTCTCTCTCTCTCTATGGCGCGATATACAACAGGTATATCATCATAAACCTCCTAAGAGATTTTTGCGCCAAGCTTCTCTTCCAATTTGTGGTGTGCCGATTTGAATTTTCCCTACAAATTGGTGGGACCTACAGTTTTTTGCCGACTCCGAACGGCATCTACAAAGGAGACGAATTTTTGCTGAGAAGCCTGTCATGGCAGAAATACACTCGGAGAGTTTGCCAAACCACTGCCGAGGGGCGACCCCGATTTGAAAAACTTTTTTCAAATCACTTTTGATGTTACCTGTACCAGGGCTCCAACCATGGAACTTCGGTGTGGTAGACCGGCAACACTACCTTCACACCACGGCGGCCGCCATACTACTATGCATGAAACAGCTGATCGGGTTGTTGTGTTCAAAATTATTTAAGTCGCTCAGTTGGTGAAACCCAAAATTAAGTTAGTCTCTAATCTGTGCTAACTTAAGTCACGACTTAGTTTTAGTCTTAGTCGCGTTGGTGAAACCGGCCCTTACTGTTATAATAGCCTTGTTTTTTTTTTCATCCGCATCTGCGTTTGCGCTTAATATTTGCATGGACTGCTAAGCGCACAACTTTATCTGCAACTATGAAATAGTACAAATATTAAGCGCAACCGCAGATGCGGATTTTTATCACGGCTAATATTTGTCAGCTTGGTAGGCTGTAACAATATGAATTGAATGTGAGCATAAAAAAAAAGTGCGTTTTCCTTTAGCCAATCTAAATTTTAGACCAAGCAAATGAATTTTTATACCTAGTGTTCAGTTCCACCCAAACTTAGACTTTCCTACTTGTCCTATATATAGAATTACTTCGAACTTTCACTAATTCACCATGTAAATTGGCGTGTTGGAAAAACTTTGTGTTTATGTTGGAATCAGAGTGGTGCCGTGGTTGGTAAGGCTAAACATTGTATTCCAGGTAAAGTTGTATTAGCTAAAATGTAATTTTTTTTATTTATTGTTTTTACGCTTTTTTTAGGTATATATAAACACTAAGTTCGATCGAACAAAGAAATAAATATTGAAATCGATCAAGCGGTTATTGAGTAATAGCAAAAATATTATTAAATTGAAGTTTTTAAAATTTTTTTTTAGTGACATATGAACACTAAGTTTGATCAAACAAAGAAAAGAAAAAATTATTGAAATCGGTTAAGCGATTATTGAGTATTAGCTAAAATATTATTCATTTCAGGTTTAAAAAAAAAATATGCTAAAGAAAAAACCACTAAGGAAGTCGAAATTCTGGTGGAACCGAACATTATATACCTAGTAGTGATCTATTATGGCATCCCAATTTACGCAGGTCTATTTTAATACTTTCAGTTCGTATTTGTGCTCAAATAAACAGACGGACGGAAATGGCTACATCGGCGCAGCTTATCCTCCTGATCATTTCAGTATACTTTTTGATGGGACTATCTCTTTTTCTTCTCATACGTACAAACATTTCATGTTCATGAAAGGTATGAAAATCAAAGAAGATATACAACTTCGGTTTTGCAGTGGGGTATTAACTACTTGCTCGGATATTTTACTTTTCATGCTTTTTTGATATACATTAATAAATACTAGTATATCCCGTGGTCGAAATTAGCCCACCTTAATTTAGTTTAAGTTATTAAATCCTCTGTAATTTGACAACCAACCGAAAAAAATCAGCCAATTAAATAGGAGATGGCAAACACAGTACTTAGGAATGATTGAACGTCCACCATCAGAGCCACCACTCCTTTCAGATTCGGTCAATATTTCAATAAAAAAGATTTGGATTTGATGAACATATACCAACAACATAGTTAGACTTATCTATTATATAAAAATAGGTCGCGTTTTTCTCCTTGACGCTATAACTCCAGAAAGGTTGGACCAAATTAAATGAAATTTTGCACGTAGTTTTCGATTGAGCTCGACATGGTTTATGCCCAAAAAAGTATAAGAATCCGTGAAGGTTTTGGGGATATTCCACAAAATGTGGACCAGGGTAACCCTATAACGGGTTCAAATGACAGGTGTTGACGAGTGCTTGAACATGGTGTAGTTATTGGTCCCATATAAGACCCCGTGTTCGAGGTATTTCCCGAAATATAAACCAGGTGTGACCCCAGACGGGTTTTCTACAAAATGGGTATGAAATAAAAGATGTTGGTGAGTATTTAACAAAGAGGTGATGTTCAAGACCCTATGCGACCCGTTTTCCGAGATATTGACCAAAACGTGGACCAGGGGTGACCCTAGAAGGTGTTTATACGATATGGGTATCGAATAAAAGGTGTTGATGAGTGTTTAAAAAAGAGGTGACTTTCAGGACCCTATGCTACACCGTTTACGAGATATCGCCAAAAATATGTTAGGGGTGACCCCGGTATAATATAAAAATAAGTCGGGTTTTCCTTCCTGACGTTATATCTCAAGAACGCACGAACCGATTTCAATGATTTTGCATTCGTTGAAAAAGTCTCGGACGCCGTGAGGTTTGTAGCAAACAAAATTCAAGAAAAAATTCAAAAGAAAAGCAGGAAAATAGGGGAAATCATTTTTTACATACAGCGCCATTAATTTTATGTGAAATTTTTTATTATACGCACGTTCTTTCAAACGCAAAATTAAAACCGGTATTGTGTTCACTGTGAAATTGAGGTTATTCGTTTCCTGACAGATCAATTGGAAACCATCAAAACAATCAAGCGTATTGTGCAAGTTAACACAGCAGTAGAGGTATACCAGCATTAGGTGTAAATATTGTATGTATACATGTGTGTTATCCCAATAACACACCGCATGGACCGTGCGGTGCATTAAATCCATTATCGCCTTGCATGGCTGATGGAAAGTGCACAAAACGATATCCGCAACCGTTAGTTGCTGAAACACACACAGGGAACGATAGATATTAAACTTATCGTCGGCGTTCAAAAGAAGATAATGGTCGAACTATCAAAGTTAAAGTGCAAAATCAAGAGATCGAAATCGGAAATGAATTTTCAAAGCACATGTGAACGTTGAAAGTTGTCATTCGGCCAAATCAGTCAAATACTTGTGCAAGTACGTCACAACCAATTCAGTTATGGAACAAATACAAAGACGACATATGTGAAGATATCTTGCATCGCTTGCGCATTCAAACGAAAAATCCCGACATGCAAATAACTGATGAAATCTACAATGAAGGATTGATTCTGATTGAGGATCAATGCTTGAATATTGCAAACAAGCTACTGATTGAAGTAGGAATGATTGCGCCAAATCGATCGATGCACGATGGATTCAACCAAGAATTTATTCGAGAGCAGCAATACAATGTTGATACATTGCAGGAATTCGTTCAAAATAATGTGCCGTTGCTGAATGAACAGCAAAAACAAGTACACGAAACATTAATGCAAGCGGTGGACAATAATACTGGTGGTTTATTCTTCCTGGACGCACCCGGAGGAACAGGGAAAACATTTGTAGTTTCATTGATTTTGGCCACTGTTCGATCAAGATGTGACATAGCTTTGGCGTTAGCATCATCTGGAATTGCGGCGACTCTTCTAGATGGCGCTCGTACTGCACATTCTGCGCTTAAGTTGCCACTCAATTTAAACATAGTTGATACTCCAGCATGCAATATTTCCCGATCCAGTGCAATGGGAAAATTGTTGATGCAATGCAAGCTCATTGTTTGGGATGAGTGCACAATGACAAATACGAAATCACTTGAAGCACTTAACTTTACACTGAAGGATCTTCGGCGAAATAACCAAATCTTTGGTGGCTTGATGATATTGTTGGCAGGCGATTTCAGGCAGACGTTGCCAGTAATTCCTCGTGGAACGCCTGCAGATGAATTGAATGCTTGCCTGAAGGCATCACCTTTCTGGAATAACGTAAAAACATTATCGTTAACCACTTATTTGAGAGTTCAACTTCAAATGATCAAAGTGCTGCACAATTTTTAAAACAATTGTTAGCTGTTGGAAATGGAAAAGTCCCAGTTGATGCGACAACTGGATTAATTACTCTTACTAACGACTTTTGCCGATTTGTAGACTCTCAATCAGCTCTTATTGAAAATGTTTTCCCTAAAATTAGTGAGAATTATCAGAATTATGCTTGGTTAAGTCAAAGAGCAACTCTGTGCGCAAAGAATAATGATGTACACGCACTGAATTTCACCATTCAATCAAAAATCGCTGGCAACTTGGTGACATACAAATCCGTTGATTCCATAACAAATCCCGATGACGCAGTAAATTATCCAACGGAGTTTTTGAACTCTCTGGTGTTACCAGGATTTTCACCACATAATTTGAATCCACCGCTACTTTGCAACGGTACTCGACTTGCGGTGAAAAAACTTATGCCGAATTTGATTGAGGCAACCATTATTAACGTGAAGTACGCGGGTGGAAATGTATGTACGAGTATTCCTCGAATACCAATGATTCCGACTAATCTTCCTTTTGACTTCAAACCATTGCCATTTCCGGTGAACTTTGCGTTCGCAATGACAATCAACAAGTCGCAAGGCCAATCGCTTAGTGTTTGCGGGATAAATTTAGATCATTGTTTTTCACATGGTCAGCTATACGTTGCGTGTTCACGAGTTGGGAAGCCATCCGCTTTGTTTGTGTTAACCCCAGACAAAAAAACAAAAAATGTGGTTTACCAAAGAGCACTTCAATGAGACGGATAATTTGCGGACACGTATAACGCTTCGATTCAGTATTTACTTTGGATTCACTTTAATTTTTTTACTTATCGAAATTCAACTAAATTACACTTCATTTTTGTAATCGAAATGAATTCATTACTGTTGTGAAATGAAATAAAATGTTTCCTTTTCAAATATAAAACAAAAAAAAAATTGTCTTCATCTTTTAATCCCCAAATCTGCTCATTGAGTGAAAATATGTCCACCGTTTAGACATGGTTTCCATCTTGTAATTTTTTGGGTATTAGTATACAGGCAGTGCTTTTTGTAATCCATTTACCGGGAGAAAATTACAAATTCAATTTAGCAATTCCGACTCAACGACGCACCTTCCTATTTTGACTCTGCTTTCTTTTTGATCTGAATTTTGAATTATAAGGCTGCCATGGCTGGTTTGGAATCTCTTTTTAATATTGGAGTTTTATGAACAGTAAAAATGTACATTTAATTATAAACACTCAGGTGTTTCAGGATTTTAAGATGCATCTAAATACCCGACCGAAAATAGAGGCCATAATACTTTTGAATCTAATTTTAATAATAGAATTTTACAAAAAAAAAAATAGAAGTTTGATTACGCATAAAAAAAAAAATTTATTAATGAACAGGGGAGCATTATGGGTGTTTTTGAACCTCATTTCTATAATGGAGTAAAAATTTTAATTTTGAACTATTCTCTTTCTCTTTATGGCGCGATATACAACAGGTATATCATCATAAACCTCCTAAGAGATTTTTGCGCCAAGCTTCTCTTCCAATTTGTGGTGTGCCGATTTGAATTTTCCCTACAAATTGGTGGGACCTACAGTTTTTTGCCGACTCCGAACGGCATCTACAAAGGAGACGAATTTTTGCTGAGAAGCCTGTCATGGCGGAAATACACTCGGAGAGTTTGCCAAACCACTGCCGAGGGGCGACCCCGTTTTGAAAAACTTTTTTCAAATCAATTTTGATGTTACCTGTACCAGGGCTCGAACCATGGACCTTCGGTGTGGTAGGCCGGCAACACTACCTCCACACCACGGCGGCCGCCATTTTGAACTATTGTTTGCAATAAAACTTGCGAGATATGTTGAAAAGAAATATTTTACGATGCATATAAATAACCGACTGAAAATAGTGCCCATGAATACTTTTGAATCTCATTTTCAAAAATGATTGCGTTTTTAAAAAAAATTTTTATTTTTAATTATGTGAACAGCAGCGACTTTGGATGCTTTTGAATCTCATTTTTATAATAGAGTTCTATTAAAAAAATTAAGCTTTTATTGTGTTTTCCTTGAAAATTTTAATTTCGAATTATTGTTTACTTGCAATAAAACGCAAGAGATATGTTGAAAACAAATTTGTATTTTGTTTTAAGATTTTGGTAAAGTTCAGTATAGTGGAGTGCAACTCTCGCTCAAAATCAAATTGGGCAGACGCGCCGACGCCGGTGTATACTTTAACTCAATTTGCTTTATGAGTAAGAGAATGAAAATGTTTCACCGTTAGGAGTGTGTCCACATATGGCTGATTCTTTGGAAACTGATATATTTGTGTTCACCGACTTTAATGTCAAAAATTTATAACAAACCGACATTTTTTTAAATAACCTGATATGCAGTCTTATATATTTCATCGATTCATATAAATTAAGTGCAAAATTTAATCATTTAATAGCATGGACTACTTTTAAACACATAAAAAAAAAAAATTTCACAATTTATAGTGTCCTTTTGCTGAGGTCATGTACTTTTATTGGCATTATATGCTATAAATTGTGATCAAAACAAAATTTGCATAAGCAAGCTTTGAAAGAGGATAAATAGCGTAAAAATATGCCTCAATTGTTTTTAAAACAATTTGCTTGACTAGGGTCCTATAGAGGTTTAAACTTTGTTCTCCAGTTTTGTAAAAAATCAAAAAATGGTGGTCACAGTCGTGTGCGCATATTAGTTAACATATAATGATAATGTTTTTGACACATGTTCAGTCTAATTTCGACATCAACCTGTGGTAGAGCAGCTCCCATTTTGAAGACGGGTTGGGAAGATTTTGCGTTTAATATATGTGTCACACTTTCTCATGTCACAACTTTACCACAGCTTTTCTTCTAAACTAGGTGTAACTTTTCCTTGAAAATTAGAACACATATAGACCTTGGTGGCATACATCTAATTTCAAACGGAAGTCCAAAAATACTAAGCCATATTAAAATGAGAATAGATTAAACATGAAATGTCACAACCCTAAAATGTCACAACTTTTTATTCTACTGGTTTTGATACAGTTGTTTTTACAAGTTTATATAAAATGAAACACCATGATATATCTGTAATCATTTATAGTTCATGTTAGTGAAAAGTACTAGTTTTCCGTAATAGTGATCTGTTATCAGAAAATAATGGTCAACCTAAATAAAAAACCCGCCGGTAAAAAAATCAAAACGAGCGTAAATGGCGTTCGCGGAATAGACAAAATCTATTAGCAATCGGTTCTAAAAATAGCGGGAATATAGTGAATGTTACATCGAAACAAAAAACTGTAGGAAAGAAAAGAGTTAACAAAAGTTTGCGTAAGTGCTATCGGGAAAACGTAAGATTGAAAAATCAGATAAAAAGGCTCACTCGGCGGAATGAATCTTTGAAAAAAAATGTAAGTAGATTGCGGATGATACTTAAAAGAGTAAATTCGATGAATCGGTCGTCATCTCCAAAATCGAACGTCGAACGATTGTTAGGGAACCGAGCAGTTGATAACGATATTAAAAACCAATTAATAACCGGTGAAATCGTCGCGGCGCAGTTGAAGCAAGCTTATCAGGATTCGAACAGCGAAAAGCTCAAACACATTCTCGGCAGGATTTTGACTGGAAAAATTGTGAAGAAGTATCGCCGCTTAAAGTACATTAAAGATAACGTTGTTCCATTTTTTAATTCAAGAGTTCGTACCGATATAAAACCACTCGAATATACAAGAAAACAGAGGGTACGTCTCAGCCACATTGTAAGCAATGTCAAGAAATTTTTTGAAGAAAATTCACAAGTGGAACGTTAAAGGTTGTAAATTTGTCAATGGACAAGCGAGTTCTCGACGTTTTATGACCGCCAGTGTTAAAAATCTTTTTATAAAATACTGTTGTGAAAACGCACTTAAGGTAAGCTATTCTTTTTTTGCTAACCACCGTCCAGTGCATTGCGTTCCACCCAAAATCAGTGCAAGAGAAACATGTGCTTGTTTTACACATGAAAATTTTTCGTTACTTGTTAAAAGTCTTCATCAAATAAATGTGATTAAAGAAAACTCTTTGGAAAAGGTATTGAGATGTCTCACATGTGATGTAAGATCAAAAGAGTGCCTCTCTCGGAAGTGTCAAATCTGTATTAACCAGAGCATTGATTTTAATTTCGCTAATGCCAGTATTTCGAAAATGTCTTATTATAAGTGGGAGACATCTAAAATTGAACGTATGAGTGAAAAAACTGAAAAGCTAATACATATTTCTCTGACAAAGAAAAATAAAGATAATTGCACTGTTGAGCAAGGAATAAACTTGTTTAAAAATCAGATGGCGCATGAACATAGGATAAGTCATCAAAAAGATGACTTAAAAACGCTAAAAAAAGATTTGGGAAGCGATGAAATGATACTTTTGATTGATTTATTGAAAATTATTCTCTCTCTCTCTCTATGGCGCGATATACAACAGGTATATCATCATAAACCTCCTAAGAGATTTTTGCGCCAAGCTTCTCTTCCAATTTGTGGTGTGCCGATTTGAATTTTCCCTACAAATTGGTGGGACCTACAGTTTTTTGCCGACTCCGAACGGCATCTACAAAGGAGACGAATTTTTGCTGAGAAGCCTGTCATGGCAAAAATACACTCGGAGAGTTTGCCAAACCACTGCCGAGGGGCGACCCCGTTTTGAAAAACTTTTTTCAAATCAATTTTGATGTTACCTGTACCAGGGCTCGAACCATGGACCTTCGGTGTGGTAGGCCGGCAACACTACCTCCACACCACGGCGGCCGCCATTTTGAACTATTGTTTGCAATAAAACTTGCGAGATATGTTGAAAAGAAATATTTTACGATGCATATAAATAACCGACTGAAAATAGTGCCCATGAATACTTTTGAATCTCATTTTCAAAAATGATTGCGTTTTTAAAAAAAATTTTTATTTTTAATTATGTGAACAGCAGCGACTTTGGATGCTTTTGAATCTCATTTTTATAATAGAGTTCTATTAAAAAAATTAAGCTTTTATTGTGTTTTCCTTGAAAATTTTAATTTCGAATTATTGTTTACTTGCAATAAAACGCAAGAGATATGTTGAAAACAAATTTGTATTTTGTTTTAAGATTTTGGTAAAGTTCAGTATAGTGGAGTGCAACTCTCGCTCAAAATCAAATTGGGCAGACGCGCCGACGCCGGTGTATACTTTAACTCAATTTGCTTTATGAGTAAGAGAATGAAAATGTTTCACCGTTAGGAGTGTGTCCACATATGGCTGATTCTTTGGAAACTGATATATTTGTGTTCACCGACTTTAATGTCAAAAATTTATAACAAACCGACATTTTTTTAAATAACCTGATATGCAGTCTTATATATTTCATCGATTCATATAAATTAAGTGCAAAATTTAATCATTTAATAGCATGGACTACTTTTAAACACATAAAAAAAAAAAATTTCACAATTTATAGTGTCCTTTTGCTGAGGTCATGTACTTTTATTGGCATTATATGCTATAAATTGTGATCAAAACAAAATTTGCATAAGCAAGCTTTGAAAGAGGATAAATAGCGTAAAAATATGCCTCAAGTGTTTTTAAAACAATTTGCTTGACTAGGGTCCTATAGAGGTTTAAACTTTGTTCTCCAGTTTTGTAAAAAATCAAAAAATGGTGGTCACAGTCGTGTGCGCATATTAGTTAACATATAATGATAATGTTTTTGACACATGTTCAGTCTAATTTCGACATCAACCTGTGGTAGAGCAGCTCCCATTTTGAAGACGGGTTGGGAAGATTTTGCGTTTAATATATGTGTCACACTTTCTCATGTCACAACTTTACCACAGCTTTTCTTCTAAACTAGGTGTAACTTTTCCTTGAAAATTAGAACACATATAGACCTTGGTGGCATACATCTAATTTCAAACGGAAGTCCAAAAATACTAAGCCATATTAAAATGAGAATAGATTAAACATGAAATGTCACAACCCTAAAATGTCACAACTTTTTATTCTACTGGTTTTGATACAGTTGTTTTTACAAGTTTATATAAAATGAAACACCATGATATATCTGTAATCATTTATAGTTCATGTTAGTGAAAAGTACTAGTTTTCCGTAATAGTGATCTGTTATCAGAAAATAATGGTCAACCTAAATAAAAAACCCGCCGGTAAAAAAATCAAAACGAGCGTAAATGGCGTTCGCGGAATAGACAAAATCTATTAGCAATCGGTTCTAAAAATAGCGGGAATATAGTGAATGTTACATCGAAACAAAAAACTGTAGGAAAGAAAAGAGTTAACAAAAGTTTGCGTAAGTGCTATCGGGAAAACGTAAGATTGAAAAATCAGATAAAAAGGCTCACTCGGCGGAATGAATCTTTGAAAAAAAATGTAAGTAGATTGCGGATGATACTTAAAAGAGTAAATTCGATGAATCGGTCGTCATCTCCAAAATCGAACGTCGAACGATTGTTAGGGAACCGAGCAGTTGATAACGATATTAAAAACCAATTAATAACCGGTGAAATCGTCGCGGCGCAGTTGAAGCAAGCTTATCAGGATTCGAACAGCGAAAAGCTCAAACACATTCTCGGCAGGATTTTGACTGGAAAAATTGTGAAGAAGTATCGCCGCTTAAAGTACATTAAAGATAACGTTGTTCCATTTTTTAATTCAAGAGTTCGTACCGATATAAAACCACTCGAATATACAAGAAAACAGAGGGTACGTCTCAGCCACATTGTAAGCAATGTCAAGAAATTTTTTGAAGAAAATTCACAAGTGGAACGTTAAAGGTTGTAAATTTGTCAATGGACAAGCGAGTTCTCGACGTTTTATGACCGCCAGTGTTAAAAATCTTTTTATAAAATACTGTTGTGAAAACGCACTTAAGGTAAGCTATTCTTTTTTTGCTAACCACCGTCCAGTGCATTGCGTTCCACCCAAAATCAGTGCAAGAGAAACATGTGCTTGTTTTACACATGAAAATTTTTCGTTACTTGTTAAAAGTCTTCATCAAATAAATGTGATTAAAGAAAACTCTTTGGAAAAGGTATTGAGATGTCTCACATGTGATGTAAGATCAAAAGAGTGCCTCTCTCGGAAGTGTCAAATCTGTATTAACCAGAGCATTGATTTTAATTTCGCTAATGCCAGTATTTCGAAAATGTCTTATTATAAGTGGGAGACATCTAAAATTGAACGTATGAGTGAAAAAACTGAAAAGCTAATACATATTTCTCTGACAAAGAAAAATAAAGATAATTGCACTGTTGAGCAAGGAATAAACTTGTTTAAAAATCAGATGGCGCATGAACATAGGATAAGTCATCAAAAAGATGACTTAAAAACGCTAAAAAAAGATTTGGGAAGCGATGAAATGATACTTTTGATTGATTTATTGAAAATTATTCTCTCTCTCTCTCTATGGCGCGATATACAACAGGTATATCATCATAAACCTCCTAAGAGATTTTTGCGCCAAGCTTCTCTTCCAATTTGTGGTGTGCCGATTTGAATTTTCCCTACAAATTGGTGGGACCTACAGTTTTTTGCCGACTCCGAACGGCATCTACAAAGGAGACGAATTTTTGCTGAGAAGCCTGTCATGGCAGAAATACACTCGGAGAGTTTGCCAAACCACTGCCGAGGGGCGACCCCGTTTTGAAAAACTTTTTTCAAATCACTTTTGATGTTAAATGTACCAGGGCTCGAACCATGGACCTTCGGTGTGGTAGTCCGGCAACACTACCTTCACACCACGGCAATCTGTGCATTTTGGTGCCAGCCGACAACAGTACACATTGCATACAGGAATGATGTATACAAAAAATATTGCACAGGGTTTTGCAACATGTTCTGAATCGCTCAGACATGACCCAATATCAATAATTACGCATATTAAGAAGATATTAGACTTCTACCTTATGAAATTTCCAACAGTGAAAAAGTTACATTTTTAAAGTGATGGCCCAACTACGCAATACCGCAACAAAAAAACCTTTTATTTAGTAACTCAATACCATCCGAGTTGCTATCCACAAATTGAGAATATTATCTACAACTTTAGCGAGGCTGGACATGGAAAGGGACCGGCCGATGGCATAGGGGCAACTTTAAAAGAATCGCCGATGACCATGTAAAACATGGTCATGACGTAGCAGATTTCGATACGTTTATTAAAACTCTTCGAGCGAAAACAACGAAAGTACATATCGATACTGTTACGAGCGAAGAAATTGACGCTATGGACGTTGCTCTACCCAATAATGTTAAACCATTTTCCGGTACCATGAAGGTACACCAATATACGTGGACCAGGAGCAATAATTCTCTTATACTTTTTAATTCTTTGAGTGGTTTCGTATGCCCTTCAAATTTGATATGCGAACATTTTTCAATCGGTACCCTTAGCTACGAGGTGAAGCCTGAGAAAGAGGAACAAAAGCAAACAAGGAAAGCTAAGGAGCCTTCGAAGAAACCTCTCCGAAGAAGTTATCGGTACTCTTTGACCTTATTCTATTATCCTTACAACATTAAATCGATTTTATTTATATTTCCAGACTTGCACGTTAACTCAAACGAATATTTGTTGTCCATTTTTTACTATCCACTTATCTTCTAATATTAAATATTTTTGTAACAACTGTTATTAAGCCTTAATACATGAATAAACCGATTTTGGAGCATGTTGTTCACATATATATATGGCCCAACGTGAAAACACACAAAAAAATACAAACATTTTTGTTTCAATTTCCAGCAAATACATATGTGTTCTCATAAGGGGTTAATGGTTTAAATATGAAACTGAATAATTTACTTGCGTTCAAAGCAGTTTATGTCATAGTTGTATCAAAACTATATATTTTCGATATTTAGAATGCATTTTTCGATATTTGAATAAGTGTACTCGTATGGGTTCAGTGGCCGTTAATGGGTTAAGTTGTAGCGCAATGCGAATCAGGGGCTATTTCTTATACCCCATTTACACTGTATACACTTTCAAAAGTCATTTATCGTAACATTGACATTTCACAAAACGTCGATGTGAAATATATCAGTTTCAAAGGAATCAGCCATATATACTTATTCCGCTGCCGCTGCTTCTGTATCGCCATTTGCTGTTAGAATTTGCCGAAGGCTAAGTGGCGTGGTGAAAGGTGCCGTTGTGTGTACCTGATGGTACAGCACAGTAAAATTTTATTTTTAGCTGTTTTATTTAGCTCTGTAGATTACTTTTGGTACTATTGCAACATTTTCCGAATTAAAATTTCACCGCTGTTTTAGTTAGTTTTTTTGATTACATTTTAGCTTTATTTCAACATTTTAGAATTGTATTTCTATTTCTGTTTTAGCTAGTTTTGTAGATTAGATTTCAGAATAATTAGGTTTCTTATATAATCTTTATTATCTCCGTTGGATTTTTAATTAATTTTGAATTAGTTTGTTGCATTACATAATTTTATTTTTGTCATCGGTCACTACCACATAACGTATACTTACCGCAACTCCATCGTCATCCAAGTTGAGGTTCGGTCACAGTCGCCGTAATGAATCTCTTCTAAATGGCTGCTGAAACAAACTACAGGGAAGGAAATGTAGGTGCATGCGATCAAAGCGGGCCTGCATTCCTTGCTCTGCTTCAACTTGGTTCATGGAAAATGGGCATGGGCTTGCCTTAATCCATGCAGCAAAACCATACAAAAAATATAAAAGTATGCAGAATGGTAATAAGAAATTTACCAGCAACAAAACCAAAGACATCGAAAAAGTTGGCTCTAAAAGGACCTACAGAGAGAATGGCGTCATCTTCAGAAGGGATCGAAAGGCGACTTGTCGGGATTGGAAGCCAACAATGTTTTTAGAGGGAAGAAAAAGGTGTGGATTCTCTTTTAGTCATAACCCACCCTACCTGTTAATGGTTCGTAATTAATGATAATTTTCCTCCAACTTACCGCAACACAACTCTACATTTTGCCATTAAAGTAAATAACTTCCACCACCACATATTTCGATATTCCATATAACAATACTCTTTAATAGTTAAAATTTCAACTTCTTCATATAAGCTCTTTACAAAGCCTAACCATCACATAACTAATTTTTTTCCTTTTCTTTGTTTTATTTTTTAGGATGAATGACAAGTCAAAGTCTGAACTCATTAACTATTCTTACTAACAAGTTTATGATTAAATTTAAGTGTGGTTTCTAGAAATTATGCCAAGACGGAATGACAAAACGTAATCTTACGGGCATTACTATCCAACCTCGTTTTATTTGTCAGTGTACCTATGTACATACATAAATACAACAAGTGATTGAGAATAGTTACTATGTTTTACTTACCCAATAAACATTTTACAAATCTCAAATAACCGTTAATAGCGTTCTCAGAATGAAAGACGTTTTTTAATATGGAATTTCCCTTTATTTGCAGTTTAAGAAATATTGAATTTTCAACTTTTTCTCAAACGTAAGAAGCGAAATGGAATCCAGCTACTTTCATTGAAATATTTATTCAGTGTTGCCAACGATGTAAAGCAAATACCCTGTTTTAATAGAAAACGAGTTTTCATTTATGCAATTACATTTTATTCAATACTAGCTGACCCCGCAGACTTTGTCCTGCCAATCTACTGTCAGCAAGCAGTAAGCAATGATACAAACAACTATAGTGTGATTTTAAAACGTTAAAATGACTTTTTCGTTATTTTAAAATTAAAACTCCGTCGGAGACATAAAATGTATTTTAAGTTGACTATGACAGACATGAAATGACGTTTATTTTAAAATCATGTTTATGTAGATAAAACTCTATTTTAGTTTGACTATGATTACGGGCCAGTGAATTCAAGAAATCTACAGGCAGTTACAGTGGTGAATTACCTACCATCGATTTGGCAGCAGCCACTTACATTCGCTGCTTGAACTTCTTATTGTTTTACGTTCTTTGTATTCCTACAGTGTAACTTTGAGCAGCAAAAAATGTATCGTTTTAATAGGTCGTCGTGATCCTGAGCCAGTTAAAAAATTTTAATTGTAAATGCAACAACAACGATTCGAGCTAGATCGATCCCTATAGATATCTGGTACAATTTTTGAGCAAGATAATTTTGCTTGTTTCTTATCTTTAGTATCGACACACTACCTTTTGATAAACCTAATTTTTCAGTAACAGACGCCGCTGGTGCTATGATTAACATGTCTTATCACGGAGTGTTCATAATGTAGTTTTTTTTGGGGTTTCGTGCTAAACGCATTGATATTTAATGAAGTTGTTACGTTCAAAAGAACACGAGATATTATATTGATTTCATTTATTTTTATATTATTAACTGGAATATATATACATATTTTTTTAAATTATCATATTACCTTCACATCCTTAAAACGAATATCATGGACTTTAGTACTAAACTAAAATATTTGGGGAATTTTTTAATATTGTGGATGCACTGGCTCTACATGAAATGAGAAGCAATCGCGCTGGCATCTGCTTATGATGTCTACTAATGATCGGAAGTGTTCCAGTGAGCATTTAGCGTGATCCTGAGCTTGAACTTCCACCGGAAAACGCCTAAGGATACCATTCACATCACACATAGTCATTTTTATATAAAGATCTTCAAAGTTTCACTTTTTCACCACGTAAATTGGCGTGTGAAAAAAACTTCAGAGTGGCGCCGTGGTTGGTAAGGCTAAACATTGAACTCAACTTTGATTGTTGAACTAACTTCAGTTAAACACTCAACTCGACTTTCGTTGTCACTTTGTATCTCAGGTAAAGTTGTATTACCTAAAATATTATTAAATTGAGGTTTTTACATTTTTTTAAATTATATATGAACACTAAGTCCAATCGAAAAAACTAAAGAAAAAACTATTGCAATCGGTCAAGCGGTTATTTAGTATTAGCTAAAATATTATACTTGAGGCTTTTTAAAAAAAAATTTTAGTAAATAAGCCCTGAATCAAATCGAATATATTAAAGAAAGATTATTAAAATCTTTTAAGCCGTTTTTGAGTTCACGCACACAAATTCATTTTTATATATATAGACTTTTTTACCATGTAAATTGGCGTGTTGGAAAAACTTTGTGTTTATGAACATTGAACTCAACTTTGATTGTTTAACTAACTTCAGTTAAACACTCAACTAGACTTTGGTTGTCAGTTTGTGTCCTAGGTAAAGTTGTATTAGCTAAAGTGTTATTAAATTGAGGTTTTGAACATTTTTTTGTAGTTATATGAACACTAAGTCCGATCGAACAAAGAAAAGAAAAAATGATTGAAATAGATCAAGCGCATTTTGAGTATTAGCTAAAAAGTTATTCAATTGCGGGTTTTTAAAAAAAAATATTTGTCATAAATGAGCCCTGAATCAGGACGAATATGTTAATAAAAAAACTAATAAAATCGTTCAATGTTTCACTTTTTCACCATGTAAATTGCTTCTCCGTGCCGGTGAGAAGTATAAGAACCTAAATACTTTTAGGTACTTGCTTTGTCGGAAAAAAATTATGATTGCGTTGGTAAGGCTAAACATTGAACTAAACTTTCATTGTTAAACTAACTTCCGTTGAACACGTAACTCAACTTTGGTAGTTTAGATAACTTCTGTTTGTATGCCAGGTAAACTTGTGTTAACCCATTTTATAGTGGATTATTCCAAAAAACTTTTTATGCCATAATTTCGACAAAAATTGATTAATCGACACAATATTAGCGGAAATTTCGTACATATAAAGGTAAATGTTTGTTAAAAAATGAGGAAATCGGTTAACGGCCACGCCCAGTTTTTAACATAATTCTGAACAAGTAAGCAAGTCTAAGTTCGGGTGGCACCGAACATTATATACCTAGTAGTGATCTATTACTGCATACCAATTTACGCAGGTCTATTTTAATACTTTTCAGTTCGTATTATCAAGCCAGCTGATTGTTTTCAATAAAAACACTTCTGTTATTAGCTTTGAGGGATAAATTATATACAACAGGTATATCATCATGAGCCACCTAAGAGATCTTTGCGCCGAGCTCCCTTCCAATTTGTGGTGTGCCGTTTTGAATTTTTTCCCACAAGGTGGCGGGACCTACAGATTTTTGCCGACTTCGAACGGCATCTACAAAGGAGATGCCTTTTTGCTGAGAAGCCTTCCATAGCAGAAAGACACTCGGAGAGTTTGCCAAACCACTGCCGAGGGGCGATCCCGTTTTGAAAAATTTGTCCAAACCACTTTTGATGTTACCAGTCCAAGGAATCGAACCTTGGACCTTCTTTGTGGTAGGCAGGCAACACTACCGCCACACGACGGCGGCTGCCATTAATTTATTTGTATATAAATAGCTTCCCTACCAATAACTGCTAACCAAATTTTTTTAAAATACCAATCCATGCACATTTTATGTTTGAAAAATTTTGCTTCAAATAGACAGACGGACGGAGAGACGGACATTGCTAAATCAACTCAGCTCATCGTCATTATTGTTTCAGTTAACTTATTGATGGTTCCATATCTTCTTCTTCTCATACTTACAAACATTTCACCTTCATTAAAGGCATGGAAATCAAAAAAGGTATATAACTTCCCTTTTGCAGTGGGGTATTAACAACTCGCCCGGATATTTTACTTGTGTGTGCCACATACTATTGAGAAGCAGCTGACCAATTTTGATTGAAATATCTAGTTTAAACTACAAGCAATCACCTTTGAAAATAACAACATTTTTATGCTGAAAAGTGGGCGGCTCCACGCCTACTTCGCCAAAATCCACCCACTTTTTCTGCGGTCGAGGTTTTCTTAAAAAGCTTATTATGTGTGCAAGATCTTATTGATGTAGCTTGCATGGTTATAAATATATCGCGTTTTACATTTTACAAACAAATTTTTCTTTTTTTGTTCGATCGGACTTAGTGTTCATTTGTTATTTAAAGAAAAATTTTTTTTTAATCTCAATTTAATAACAGTTTAGCTAATACAACTTTGTCTGGGATACAAATTCACAACCGAAGTGGAGTTGAGTATTTAACCGAAGCTAGTTTAGCAATCAAAGTTGAGTTCAATGTTTAGCCTTACCAACCACGGCACCACTCTAATTCTAACATAGTCACAAAGTTTTTCCAACATGTCAATTTACATGGTGAAAAAGTGAAACTTTGAGGTAATCTATATATGTATATAAAATGTATTTGTGTGGGGAATACGTTCAAAACTCAAATACGGTTTGATAATAACACTGTGGAACAAATTCAGATTAGCAAAAGTTAGGTCGATTCTGAGAGTGAGGGGTGAAATAGAGGCTAAATAGTTCGAATTTTTTTGTATCGACCTTCGAAATTTGCAGTCAAATGCAGATTTTCAGTATATTGTTTGTATGACTTTTTGGCTATAACTCGTCGACTAATTCATATTTTTTCAATCTGTTAAAGCCAAATTATTGCTAGAGACTTGTGCAACATTTAACATTAAAAAAAATTTGATTTATAAAATTTTTGTAGTGCTTATGAAGCAAAATGTTGGAAATTTTTTTTTGCATGCTTTTTGAACATATTTTCCACAAAACTAAGTCTTTTTTCTTTCTGTTTGATCTATAATATGCTTCTCAATTTTTTCAGTGTTGGTTTTGAAGAAACATTGAAAAAGAAATTATAAAAATAAGGAAAAAATTAAAATTTTGAAATGTTAGTTATGAAAAGTTTTAAGTAAAAAAACTAAATAAATTAAATTAAGGATTTGGCCATTTGCCGTTTAGCAGGCGGCTGTGCATCAACATCACTGGTCTCTCTAATATCTTGGTAATTACCGCACTCAGAATTCGGTTCAGTACTAGCATACCAAAGTATTGATATTCAAACAGATATCAGTACTACAACCGCTGCTGCTATATCCATTCATTTCTTCTCAGAATACGAATCTGGTGAAGGTACATCCTATGAAACATCAAAGGACCCAATGCTTAGTCACACAAAAGCAATAGGATGCAATTGTTGCAATTTTGTGTTTGTTTCAGAAAAAATCAAAGGAACTGGCTTCATTTTTGAAAGGAAATAATTTGCTGGCGAAAGGTACCAAAGTAACAGCATATCGAAAACACCAAAAAAAGTTAGAAAAGTTCTTCAATGTGAATCATGCAAAAAATTTCGCTTATTGCAACGATATCGAAAAGTTATTGGAGACGATAGGAATAACTTATAAAAAAGATGATTGGCGTTTATTCATCGATAGTTCACTAATCAGCTTAAAAGTTGTGCTTTTGCACAAGACGAATAGAATGCCTTCTGTTCCAATTGCGTATAGGACTGACACTAGTGAAAACTTCCATAATTTGGAACACATTCTGGAAGTAGTCAAATATAACGAACATCAGTGGCGCATTTGCTGCGACCTCAAAATAGTTTCATTGATTACAGGCTTAAGGCCACTTAGGCTCCGCGAGTTGGGACTATGGAGAGAACGCACGTACGGACACGGCCGCATACTCTTCAATATTAACGACTCGTACATTGCACCCAAATCGGACTATATCTGTCCCAGGACAGCGATAGATATAAATTATGCGATTCTCTTTCCAACCAGAAAGGACTGGAATGAAGGCGAATGCACTCACAATTTCGACATTTCAGTGTTTACGGATTGCTCCAAGATGGCCTGTGGAGTTGGATCAGGAGTCTTCGCAACAGACCCGGCTCTTTCCATTTCTTTGCGCCTCCCGGAATCAGCGAGCGTGTTTCAATCAGAGATCTTTGCAATCCAGGAGGCTTGCACGGCTTTGCTGGAAACGGAAGGCATAGGTCAAATGCTAGCCAAGCAGCCCTGGGGGCTCTGGGGTCTGCAACGATAACATCGAGCTGGTAGATCAGGGCAGGGAGTGGGCCACGAGGCTGGCTAGTCGGCATACCGAAATATACAGGGAAACGAGATGGCAGATGAGCTAGCCCGAGGTGGATCGGCTCTTGCTGTCACAGGAGCGGAGGAGGTCCTCGTACCCCTGGGACTTATCAAGGGCAGAATCTCTCAGCACTGGTTTAGCGAGGCAAATAAAAGGTGGAAGCGTATGCAGTCCTGCAGAGTTTCTAGGAGTATATGGCCATATTACAACCAGGCACGATCCCTTTCCATTCTCAGGATGAATAGAAGGGACATTTTCAGGCTGATAGCAGTAATGGCGGCCGCCGTGGTGTGAAGGTAGTGTTGCCGGCCTACCACACCGAAGGTCCATGGTTCGAGCCCTGGTACAGGTAACATCAAAAGTGATTTGAAAAAAAGTTTTTCAAAACGGGGTCGCCCCTCGGCAGTGGTTTGGCAAACTCTCCGAGTGTATTTCTGCCATGACAGGCTTCTCAGCAAAAAATTCGTCTCCTTTGTAGATGCCGTTCGGAGTCGGCAAAAAACTGTAGGTCCCACCAATTTGTAGGGAAAATTCAAATCGGCACACCACAAATTGGAAGAGAAGCTTGGCACAAAAATCTCTTAGGAGGTTTATGATGATATACCTGTTGTATATCGCGCCATAGATAGATAGAGCAGTAATAACAGGGCCCTGGACTATTGGGGCTCACGCGGCGCGGATGGGGCTAGAGCACAACGTTTCGTGCCGCAGTTGCAATCTCCCGGGGGCGGAATAGACATTGGAGCACCTACTGTGCGAGTGTCCAGTGCACTGGGGGAATAGAACTAAATACCTTGGTAGACCCTTTTTCGAAAGTCTCTCAGAGCGTAGGGACATGAAGCCTGGGGACCTCCTTAATTATTTGAACTCCACAGGGTGGATATATTCAGATGGGATTCCAACTTAACTCTATAAGCACATTCAAAGTTTTTCTATAATACATCCTTCATTGGTTAATTCACGAGTTGTAGTATCAAAACGGCGCATCAGCGCTAATTGGAGTCGCAGGAGACTCGCCACTAGAACCAACCAACCAACAGGCTTAGCAGCATCTGGCCGTCCAAAATATCCGTGTTTTTTGTGCAATTGGGATTCACGATACGGAGAAGGTATAAGAGGAAGAAACCAGTACAAACAGCATAACTGTAATAGTCGCATTGGACGGAAATGGCCTAAAGACAATAGGCTACACGAAAGTCTTGTTCCTGAAATGAAAATTTTGTTGCCGTTGCTTAAACTTGGCATTTGCTAAAAATTTTTTGAAATGTATCGCAAAAAGACCAGCAGTATTCCACCGCTTAAAAGACATTTTCCCAAGACTAACGCCAAAATTCGGGAAAGGGTTGTTAATGGTCCCGACATACGGAAACTAGTGAGTCGTCAAGATTTTGGCCAAGTTCTGACAGACCGCCCATTTAATGCATGCCTCGCATTGAAAGCAGTCATTAAAGGACTTTTGGGTAAAGAACGCAAACATGTTGGCAGCTTTCGATGAAATTGGGGTTAATATGTCGTACAATATTCATCTCTTGCATCAACATCTTGATCAACTCACTCAACAGTTGCCCACTGAATCTGATGAGCAGGGCGAACGCTATCACCAAACTGCGCTTCCATTTGAAATAAGGTAACTAGATTTTTCTAATATCTTTGTCAGAGTAACAATTTTAACCACTGCCGAGGGGCGACCCCGTTTTGAAAATCTTTTTTCAAATCACTTTTGATGTTACCTGTACCAGGGCTCGAACCATGGACCTTCGGTGTGGTAGGCCGGCAACACTACCTTCACACCACGGCGGCCGCCAATTCCAGAATATCAGTTGGACGAATTTATCGACCTTTCTGATGAAGATGACCAAGATATTAGAGATAGCAGTGATGTTGATCCACAGCCGTCTGCTAAACGGCAACTGGCCAAATCATTATTTTAATTTATTTAATTTTTTACTTAAAACTTTTCATAACTAACATTTCAAAATTATATTTTTTCCCGTATTTTTATAATTTCCTTTCCAATGTTTCTTCAAAACCAAGACTGAAAAAAATGGAGAGGCACCTTATAGATCAAACAGAAAGAAAAAAAACTTAGTTTTGTGGAAAATATGTTCAAAAAGCATGAAAAAAAAAATTTTCAATATTTTGCTTTATAAGCACTACAAAAATTTTATAAATCAATTTTTTTTTTAATTTTAAATGTTGCACAGGTCTCTAGCAATAATTTGGCTTTAACAGATTGAAAAAAATATCAATTAGTCGACGAGTTATAGCTCAAAAACCATACAAACAATATGCTGAAAATCGGCATTTGACTGCAAAGCTCGAAGGTCGATTAAAAAAAAATTCGAACTAACATAAACAAACGCCGCGATACGGGTCTTCTCAGAATCGACCTAACTTTTGCTAACCTGAATTTGTTCCATAGTGTAATTAAAACTTTAGTCGCTTAGCGGCAGTACGTAACGGTATAAACGGATCGAGATAGATATTGACTTATACATATCAAAATGTTCAGGACGAAAAGAGATATTGATTACGCCATGACCGTCCGTCCGTCTGTGAACACCATAACTTAAGTAAATTTTGAGATATCTTAATGAAATTTGGTACGCCGGTTCCTCGGAACTCATCCCCGAGCGCTATTTAAAATGGGTGAAATCGGATGATACTCGCCCACTTTTTATAAATAGAATATTTTCGAAAACACAAAAAAAGTGATTACTCAGAAGATAATACATCTATAAGGATAAAATTTGATGTATACATTAAGTTTGAGGCATAAAATACATTTTTCAAGAAATTTTTGAAAATTGGCTTGGCACCGCCCACTTTTTATTAAGTCAAATTTAGAAATAATATTAATCATAAATCAAACACCGTTCAAGATATCGAAACAAAATTTAGCATGCAAGTTTCTAGATGTGCAGGTCCACGCCCCATTCTATATAAAAGATTTTGAAGAGGATCGTAGATATATTAAATAGGCAATAACTTTGCGTAGAATAGCTTTACATCTTTTATATTTCACTTTTAAATTTTCCGTACATAAAGAAATCCAAAAAGAAAGCCAAAAATTGATTTGTCGAAACGAAATTTGGTGATAATCTTCTATATATAAAGGTTACTGTTTGCTATGAAAATAGGCGAAATCGGTTAATGTCCACGCTCAGTTTTTAACATAGTTCTGAAAAATTTTTTTGTAAAATTTAAAAAGCGATATTTCTACAAGTAAGCAAGCTATATAAATCAGATTTTGCACACATAATAAGCTTTATAAGAAAAACTCGGCCGTATTAATATTCGGGCACGTATTAATAGCCCACTGCAATAGCGAATTTATATATCTTTTTTGATTTTCATACCTTTCATAAACATTAAATGTATGTAAGTATGAGAAGAAGAAGAGAAAAGTTTACTAAAATGATCAGCATGATGAGCGGAGTCGATTTAGCCATGCCCTTCTCTCGAATGCAAACCCGGTAGACGTTGTTTGACGTTTTGATACATAGAACACATGTACGAGTATATATAAAATGTCATTAACTTGAACCAAATAAACTCCTAGCTATACCGAACTGCAGCTTTATATAACCCAGGGGCTTTTCCAAAAGCTATATACAGACTGTGTAGTGTCAAGCGAACTCTTGAACCTATCGTGAAAGTTCAAGAGCAAAATATGTGGGCGTGGCACCGCCCACTTTTCCAAGATATTGACTAAGTAACACATATATCTAAATATCCATAATTTAGACCAAACAAGTTCGGAGTTATGACGAACTGAAACTTTATATAGCCTGGGGGCGTGGCTCCGACCACTTTTGCAAATATATATATTGTCTATGCTGTATCCAGTGAACCCAAATATATATTGGGAAAATTTCATAAAGATCGATTGAGTACTTTGGCGTCTATAAAAGACACACATTTTTTTATTGATTTTAGTTTCGTACAGAAGGTATAACACTTTATTCGGCGTAAACGAATCGAGATATATCTATATATTAATAGGCTAACATTTTTTCCATATAATCAATTGCCAGAGTATATCTTACCTACACATGTATAATTCCTATTTAAATGTATTTTTATATCTTCCTATGGATCAGGAGCGGTGCATAGGCATATTTCCTTCAACAAATAGTGCTTCATTTATTTGCAATAATTTACTAAAGTTTTCTGCATAAAGACAAGGCGATTAATTACAGTATCTGACTGCGTTGTTTTACATACCGAAGTAGCGCAGGTGGTAAGCGTCTGAGGTAGAACGCGTGTGTTCCAAGGTTCGGGTACAGGTTCTCTGTACAACTTTGTTTTTTTTTTTATTAAATTGAATTTGTTTTTAAATAAATGAAAACTTCTTATCTTGATTTTTTTTTTTAATTTATTAGATTTTTAACCTAATATTTTTCGGTTTAAGACCGTATAATAGTAGAATATTCATATATATCACAACCCAATTCCATCGGAACGAGAAGCTCGAGAGGAATCTCGAAATTTATCGGAGTTCCGTAGATAATTTCGATATTTTTCATTATTTTTATCCGGTTTTTCCGATGAGACGAAACACAAAAAACCAAAAACATAGTTTGTAGCTTCTTCACTTTTATATTTACGAAGTATTTAGACATCGTGTCAATTTTCCTGAAGACATCAACTATTTTCTGTTTCAAATATTTGAATTTGTCAAAGGGCAGACATATAACCCGAACCCTTACATATGTACACCAAATTTGACCAGTTAAGATGATAACATTTTAAGTGTGTCTAAGTTGTGGTTGAGAAAAAAAGCCAGAAAACCATCATTTCATTGTAATTTCCTCCCCCTAAATTGACTTCAAAAAAGACAGATATAAAGGAAAAATTGAGAAAACTGCCTGTATATAAAAAAAAACAAATATGGAAACCGGCGTCACGCTAATATTGAGAAGTTTGTGGAACTTCCAAATGAACGTTTCATTCATTTTGAAAAGCCATATGGATATGTATATATACTCCTAATGGTGGAAGTATTTTCTAAAGCCGGCATAGGTATCTCGAGTGAGACGCGTGCGTTCCATGGTTCGAAACCAAGTTCCAGACAAAACTTTTTTTTTTATAAAATTCAATTTCTTACCTTGACTTGAATTTGTTAAGTTTTTAAAGCAGTCTTTTCTTAAAACCAATTTTTAGCAAAAAATCGCAAGAAAACTCCAAAAAATTTACCATAACAAAATATGTAAGATATTAGTTACATAGTTTTATGAATTTTTCTTAAAGAATTTACTTTTTTCTGATTGATATAGCACTTAAGGTAAACTTATACGCACAGCCATAAGAAATAATAAGTTCCGGTCATTCACATATATATCACAAAATATTATTGAAATGCTACAAAATTCAATATGAAATGTCTTTATACATGTCTAAATTGTGGTTAAGGAAAAAACCAGAAACCCATATACTGAAGTTGTAATTTTCCCTGCTAAAAGCTTTCAAAAAAGCCAGATCTAAAGAAAAATTGTTAAATTTACAGCACTGTCTGTATATCCAAAACAAAAAATTAAAATGGAAACCGGCTTCATGCTCATATTTAGAAATTTAAGGAACTTCAAAATAAACGCTAAATTAATTTTCAATCAAAATATGTATATGGCTGATTCGTTTGAAACTGATATATTTCACATCGACTTTTTGTGAAATGTCAATGTTACGATAAATGACTTTTGAAAGTGTATACAGTGTAAATGGGGTATAAGAAATAGCCCCTGATTCGCATTGCGCCACAGTTTAACCCATTAACGCCCACTGAACCCATACGAGTACACTTATTCAAATATCGAAAAATGCATTCTAAATATCGAAAATATATAGCTTTGCTCCAACTATGACATAAACTGTTTTGAACGCAAGTCAATTATTCAGTTTCATATTTAAACCATTAACCCTTTATGAAAACACATATGTATTTGCTGGAAATTGAAACAAAAATTTTTGTATTTTTTTGTGTGTTTTCACGTTGGGCCATATATATATGTGAACAACATGCTCCAAAATCGGTTTATTCATGTACTAAGGCTTAATAACAGTAGTTACAAAAATATTTAATATTAGAAGATAAGTGGATAGTAAAAAATGGAAGGAAAAAATGGACAACAAATATACATTTGAGTTAACGTGCAAGTCTGGAAATATAAATAAAATCGATTTAATGTTGTAAGGATAATAGAATAAGGTCAAAGAGTACCGATAACTTCTTCGGAGAGGTTTCTTCGAAGGCTCCTTAGCTTTCCTTGTTTGCTTTTGTTCCTCTTTCTCAGGCTTCACCTCGTAGCTAAGGGTACCGATTGAAAAATGTTCGCATATCAAATTTGAAGGGCATACGAAACAACTCAAAGAATTAAAAAGTATAAGAGAATTATTGCTCCTGGTCCACGTATATTGGTGTACCTTCATGGTACCGGAAAATGGTTTAACATTATTGGGTAGAGCAACGTCCATATTGTCAATTTCTTCGCTCGTAACAGTATCGATATGTACTTTCGTTGTTTTCGCTCGAAGAGTTTTAATAAACGTATCGAAATCTGCTACGTCATGATCATGTTTTACATGGTCATCGGCGATTTTTTTTAAAGTTGCCCCTATGCCATCGGCCGGTCCCTTTCCATGTCCAGCCTCGCTAAAGTTGTAGGTAATATTCTCAATTTGTGGATAGCAACTCGGATGGCATTGAGTTACTAAATAAAAGGTTTTTTGTTGCGGTATTGCGTAGTTGGGCCATCACTTTAAAAATGTAACTTTTTCACTGTTGGAAATTTCATAAGGTAGAAGTCTAATATCTTCTTAATATGCGTAATTATTGATATTGGGTCATGTCTGAGCGATTCAGAACATGTTGCAAAACCCTGTGCAATATTTTTTGTATACATCATTCCTGTATGCAATGTGTACTGTTGTCGGCTGGCACCAAAATGCACAGATTGCACTTCTTTATTATATTTTATAGAATAATTTTCACTAAATCAATCAAAAGTATCATTTCATCGCTTCCCAAATCTTTTTTTAGCGTTTTTAAGGCATCTTTTTGATGACTTATCCTATGTTCATGCGCTATCTGATTTTTAAACAAGTTTATTCCTTGCTCAACAGTGCAATTATCTTTATTTTTCTTTGTCAGAGAAATATGTATTAGCTTTTCAGTTTTTTCACTCATACGTTCAATTTTAGATGTCTCCCACTTATAATAAGACATTTTCGAAATACTGTCATTAGCGAAATTAAAATCAATGCTCTGGTTAATACAGATTTGACACTTCCGAGAGAGGCACTCTTTTGATCTTACATCACATGTGAGGCATCTCAATACCTTTTCCAAAGAGTTTTCTTTAATCACATTTATTTGATGAAGACTTTTAACAAGTAACGAAAAATTTTCATGTGTAAAACAAGCACATGTTTCTCTTGCACTGATTTTGGGTGGAACGCAATGCACTGGACGGTGGTTAGCAAAAAAAGAATAGCTTACCTTAAGTGCGTTTTCACAACAGTATTTTATAAAAATATCTTTAACACTGGCGGTCATAAAACGTCGAGATATCGCTTGTCCATTGACAAATTTACAACCTTTAACGCTCCACTAGTAATTTTCTTCAAAAAATTTCTTGACATTGCTTACAATGTGGCTGAGACGTACCCTCTGTTTTCTTCTATCTTCGAGTGGTTTTATATCGGTACGAACTCCTGAATTAAAAAATGGAACAACGTCATCTTTAATGTACTTTAAGCGGCGATACTTCTTCACAATTTTTCCAGTCAAAATCCTGCCGAGAATGTGTTTGAGCTTTTCGCTGTTCGAATCCTGATAAGCTTGCTGCAACTGCGCCGCGACGATTTCACCGGTTATTAATTGGTTTTTAATATCGTTATCAACTGCTCGGTTCCCTAACAATCGTTCGACGTTCGATTTTGGAGATGACGACCGACTCATCGAATTTACTCTTTTAAGTCTCATCCGCAATCTACTTACATTTTTTTTTAAAGATTCTTCATTCCATCGAGTGAGCCTTTTTATCTGATTTCTCAATCTTACGTTTTCCCGATAGCACTTACGCAAACTTTTGTTAACTCTTTTCCGTCCTACAGTTTTTGTTTCGATGTAACATTCACTATATTCCCGCTATTTTTAGAACCGATTGCTAATAGATTTTGTCTATTCCGCGAAAGCCATTTACGCTCGTTTTGATTTTTTCGTCGCTCTTGGAGTTGGTGCTTCGGGTGACATGAACTATAAATGATTACAGATATATCATGGTGTTTCATTTTATATAAACTTGTAAAAACAACTGTATCAAAACCAGTAGAATAAAAAGTTGTGACATTTTAGGGTTGTGACATTTCATGTTTAATCTATTCTCATTTTAATATGGCTTAGTATTTTTGGACTTCCGTTTGAAATTAGATGTATGCCACCAAGGTCTATATGTGTTCTCTATAGGTGTCGTCTATAGGACCCTAGTCAAGCAAATTGTTTCAAAAACAATTGAGGCTTTCAAAGCTTGCTTATGCAAATTTTTTTTTGATCACAATTTAGAGCATATAATGCCAATAAAAGTACATGACCTCAGCAAAGGGACACTATAAATTGTGACATTTGTTTTCTTTTTTGTGTGTTTAAAAGTAGTCCGTGCTATTAAATGATTAAATTTTGCACTTAATTTATATGAATCGATGAAATATATAAGACTGCATATCAGTTTATTTAAAAAAATGTCGGTTTGTTATAAATTTTTGACATTAAAGTCGGTGAACACAAATATATCAGTTTCCAAGGAATCAGCCACACATGTACTTATGTATGTATATAAATATGATATTTCACATTTTTCTCAACAATGCAGATAGGGGTATTTTCCTTCAAAAGCTGGCCAAAATTATTTAATTACTTTTGCTCCAACCTGCTATCAAAAATAGAAAAATAAATCTATTTTAAAGATATAATATGATATCTAGCATGACTTCTGAGTCGTTGGTGCCTCAATTTTGACCAGCCAGCTACTTCGTTAAAAATATTTGGAAGCAACTTTTAGGATATACATATGTTTTTATGAGGAAAATTCTGGAAATTTTGGATATATTGTCGGAAGTTCTTGTTTCGCGCTTCCGTTGCTTCCTCTGATAGCATAAGTAAATTGTATGCAATGTTGGTGTCATTGGGTGCCATTCATATAAATGTACATACAACTTCGATGTTTCTCGTAGAAATTTAGGAAATTTTTTTGTATCAATTTTGAAGCCATTTGCCAATATTTCCAGAATAACTTTGAAATTTTTAATAAAATCGACATCAACTCCAGTTTGGATCTGCAAAAAATGTTCAAGATATATTACCGTCGTTTGTTTCCATAGCCTCCATCCACAAGTCGCCTCATTTCTCTTTTCAAATCCTATTGTATTCTTTCCTTTCTTTCTTCAATAACTGGTTTATCTTCTTCGCTAGTCTTTTGAAGATTGCTTACAAATATATCATCGCATTGTTGATGACGTTTCTGTGGCAGCATTACAAACTTTCCCATCCACCATAGTGGGTACAAAGGTGTGCTTTACTTTTAAAACTGTGTTGTCTAATTTAACTTCCGTTTTTGTCAAATTGAGTGCTTGCGTTTCGATGTAAGTTATTTCACTTTGGGTCACATCCTTACTTTCGCGAATAAACTGAATTCATATTGGACGGCAGAAACGTGGAGATAAGGGTACTGGATTCTGCCACCATATTTTTCTACACCATTGACGTTGCTTTTTAGTCTGAGTGGCACAAAGGAACTTATAAAAACATTTGGATCGGAATAGCTTGTGTTTTCGAATTTTTGCTTGCACTCGTGCTGCTTGGATCCATCACAACCCCACTTACCAATTAACTCCATATTCTCCATCTCCTCGCTACATGCCGTTATTAAAACATCTTGAAGAAGTTCGCAAAGACGTTCTGCTCTATGATCAACAAGGCTCTGTAAATTTACTTCAGCCATGGTTTCTGATATAAATATTCTTTTGGATAGCGCTTCTTCTTTTCCTTTTGTATCAGTGTATAGCGCGGATATATGTTCTCTTGGCCAACCTTAATTATATTATATTGCTTTCGTTTTAGACCAGCTTCAAGGATTTTCATCAAAGCTTCCTTCGTCGATAGCTTGACAGTATTATCATTTTTTGTGGCTGTATTTATAATTTGTATATATTTCGTAGCTCTCGTCGGAGTCATCGAAGCATCTTTAATTAGTATTGCCAAATTGTTGTTACCCGCTGCCCTTTCACCCATTCCTGCTGCGTAAGTCAATTCATCGTGAGTTACTTCTGTTCCTACGTGCTCTGTCTTGCGCCTTTTACTTCTTTCGCTCGCTTGATTGGAAGAAATAGTTGGCCGGCCAGCATTCACAGTGATCCCGGTGGGAAGCACTATTGTTTCCTGTATCCATTTTTCGTTCCTTATCCTAAAACGATGCTTCTTGTAATCTGCTGATATTCATTTTATTTGATATTGATTTTTAAACGATTTCAAGCTTTGTCGAAGCTAAGAAATTCCAGGACACTTTGTAAGTTCTATTAGTTTTTCCTCCGGAAACTTCATTTTGTCTTCTTTCTTTTTAAGTTCGCATTGCTGAGTAATGTTAAACAACGCTTTTCTGGTCATCCTTACTGATGAAAAGGCATTATATCCTGAGACAAACAAAATACTTGTGTTAGTGTCGAACGGTTAAAATTTTTTTATGTGACGTTAATTTTTCGAACACACTTGTTATAGGGGGGCGGAAAAAGGCGGTAAATTTTTTTACAATTATCTAAAGCAGAAGGCCTGTAGAACACGTGAATACGAGTTAAAATTGAAGGTTCAAAACAAAACACGTCTTTAAATAAAATATACCAAATATAGTACATACCTTCCTGAAATGAATCCATATCAGCTTTGGTTATTCGCACTAAACACAATGATTTTGCAAAGCAAAAAGTATGAAAGAGGATTTTAACTAATTCCAAAAAATAAAATTTTCTTTCACGGCGTACAAGTTTGAACTCATGTGACAGGCGATTCAAAGGTACCTCTGACATAGTATACCGAAGTATGATGAAGGGGGGTTTTCTATTGCACAGTGTCTAAGCTTTATGGAGGGCGAGTAGTTTTTTTGAGTTATTTTTTTTATTTTATTTTATTATTTATATTATATTATTGGTTTAGAGAGGAAAAGTTGGTGTGCGGAGCACATATTAAATAAGGAGCCCTTTTCTAATATTTCTTCTTCTTCTTTAAATGGTCATCTAACCGCCTGGGCGATTTTGACCGTCTAACATAGCTCGCCAGTCGTTTCTTCGTTGCGCCAACTGGCGCCAATTGGAAACACCGCGGGATCGCAAATCGGTCTCCACTTGGTCCTTCCATCGGAGTGGTGGTCTCCCTCTTCCTCTGCTTCCACCGGCGGGTGCCGATAAGAATACCTTCTGGGCTGGAGCATCTTCGCTCATTCGCACTACTTGGCCTAGCCAGCGAAGCCGCTGTATTTTAATTCGCTGAACTATGTCGGCGTCTGCGTAAAGTTCATACAGCTCATCATTAAATCTTCTTCGGTACTCGCCGTCGCCAACGCGTAGAGGTCCACCAATCTTTCGAAGAACCTTTCTCTCGAATACTCCCAGAGCCGCCTCATCAGATGTTGTTAGTGTCCACGCTTCTGCACCATATATCAGGACGGGTGCGATGAGTGACTTGTAGAGTGTTATTTTCGTTCGTCGAGAGAGGACTTTACTTTTCAATTGCCTACTCAGTCCGAAGTAGCATTTGTTTGCAAGAGTAAATCTTCGTCGGATTTCTAGGCTAACATTATTGTTGGTGTTAATGCTGGTTCCCAGGTAAACGAAGTCCTTTACTATTTCGAAATTATTGCTGCCAAGAGTGGCTTGGTTGCCAAGGCGCGAATGCGCTGACTCTTTGCATGATGACAGAAGGTACTTCGTTTTGCCCTTTCTAATATTTATTTAATTATTATTTTATTTATTTAAATTATTTGTTCTATAAAGAACGCGGTGCGGTGCACCTGTTACACCTTGTATGTATTAATTGGGGGCGAGCACTGTTGGCTCTGAGGCATTGCGCGGGATTGGCTTCCTCATTTTCGTTGTGAAAAACCCCACTTTGGGATTACAAAACATAAACTATATCTTTGGGATATTTCATAAGCTGCTTGCGAATTACAAGAGAGTGCAGCGCAAATAAAATAGACGAAATAAATAGTTATAGCTTATGTCGCTTAAACACACAGAAACCATTTAGATAATCTGTATCATGGATTTTATATTTGTGCAAAGGTGCGTCCGTTTGTACATACAATTTGTTTTACAGCGTGCAGCCGTTTGTACTATTAGGTGGCTCCGTACAACAAGCATATTATAGATTTTTTCGACTGTAAGCGATGCGTCCGCTTCACACATATCCATGCACATTTGCACAATAGAATTTTGTCATATTCTCTTGCCATCTAACTTGGTTATTTCACTAATTTTGTCAAATATTTTTTGCCATTTCAAGTAGATTACAACAAAATTTTGGCAGTTAAAGCTTTTTTAATACAATCCTTCAACAAATTTAACATTAACCTGGTATATAAACTTAACAAATTTTATCCAACTTAAGGCTAATTTGCAACATTCGGGATTTGCGCATACATACATGTATTACTTTTTTGGATTTAAAATTAAATTATCCATATAAATATATTAATTCAAAACATAAAACAACGCTTTTCAACTTGTATTTTAATCCCATTCCTCTTTTCCATTTTTTGCATGAAAACTTTTCAGTGGATTTCGGGTAATTGCACATTTGGATTGACAGTCACTTATAACGTAAAGTACACATTTTTCTTAAATTCTTTTAATAAATGACTAAATTAACATCTAATATTTCAATGTCCTATCACTTTAATTGTTTTCCAATTAATTTTGCAAATCATTTTTCACTAACTGGTATCCATACTTAACAAATAATATATCATTTTCAATATTAAATATTGAGCTAGGTGCATCGGTTGCTTAAATTAAGGTTATTGTGTTAGGACAGACTTTGAGCAAAAACTTAAAAGAAAATAAACAAGCTTTTTTGAAAATTACTAAGTGCATTTTGCAAAATCTTTTCTTATCAACAAACGTGGAGAAGCTTACAGAGGATAAAGAGTCTCTCATAAACACTTATAACTATATTTTAAAAGTCCTAAAGAAAAGTGAACTCCATAACCTTAAGGATATTCAAGTTAACTATTTTAAATTGCAAAATAGAAATTCAAATGGAACCGTTAAGTCTTATTGAATGAAGCGATCGGGTACAAATAGACGAAGAGTACTCGGACACTAGTAATCAACCTACAGCAAATTTTATGATCGTAAAAAGCACTTCACTTCGATACAATTATACCAGATAATAGTTCATCAGATAACTCAGATTGTAATAACGTTTTCACTAAAATGCCCACAATAGAACAGAAGAAATCCTTCATAAGCCCTTGTACTTCGATGATCAGCAAAAATTATAATGGGTATCCTTCAGGTCTTGAGTCGTTTACTGATTAAATGAATTTGATAGCAGATTTAGTAGGAGAAGGCTTAACCAGTATATTCATAGAATTTATAAAGGTAAAGTTAGAAGTAAAAGCCCGCGAAGCTATACGGACGAAAATAAAATCAGTTAAAGAAATTAAAAAAGCTCTATTTACTAGGATCAAACCACACAGCTCGAGAGTTGTAGCAGGGAAAATAGCAGCGTTGCACGTAACACCAACAATTATACAGATTTTACAAAAAAAATTAAATAACTCACTTGAGCGGTCTCTTATTATTGAAGGGATCACTCTTGGAAAAGCTCATGAAATGGTAATTTAACAAACGGTTAACGTGTATCGCTTAAACTCTAGATCCGATTTAGTTAAAACCATTTTAGCTTCAACAGCTTGCATTGATCCCAAAGACGTAGTAGCGAAACTAATTGTAGAACAGATTAATGAAGTAAAAGAGTGCAAAGTTTTAGCTTTTCGATCACACGGTAATAACGCATTTAGGTATTCGCGTCGTAGCTATCGTGACTTTTATCCGAATTGAAATTATAACAGTAATAGAAATAATAGATAATTTTCATACAATAACAACCATAAGTGTAACAATTGTCAACATAATCGATATGCTAACGGAAATAGGTATCAAAATAAAAACAATACTAATGCACGTTGAAATTCCAGTACCAGTAACAATAGCGGTAACAATTCAAGATCATTAAACGGTATAGGTAGGAATCCTAATGTCCACGCTTCAAACGCGAACGCCCCTCAGGAGCGAACGCTGGGAGAGGCCGAGTTCAGCGAGTAAGCGATTTTTCGTTAAAAAAAGTCATTAATTGTTTAAATTTAAATTATTCTGACTTTATCGAGTTATAAGTTAACGAGTTAGTAAAATGTTCAAATATAGACAGAAATCCTCCATTATATACAAATGACATTAATAATGATACCGGTGTCACTTCCAACACTGTATGTACTTTTGGTAAAACTATTTGAATTTTTCGAACTTTTCTTTTAATCATACTTGACATATAGTATAAGAAGACTTTAACATCACATCCGATGGTATGCTGGGTAAAATAACACGCAAACATCAAGCTGTGTAGTGGTGTTTCTATTTTGTTCTGTGTTTTCTTTAATAATTAAATCATATCTTGATATTCTAAATATTCTAAGTTATAATTAAGGTTAAAAGGATTTAAATAGTTAATGTGCTTCACTATTTGGTGTGGAAATTGTTAAAATTTTTGAATAGTGATTAATCATTATAAATTCATACTTTTAAATTTGTGTGTGCCGAGTTATTTGCATATTTCAATTGTTTTATTTGTTGCTTTTGAAAGGCTTACATTTTGTATTGCAATTGTTGTTGTGTGCTGACTTGTTTTTGACTTCTTTTCCATTACAGCTGTTTGCGTGGTTTGTTGAACGTCACATACAGTGTGTTTAAAACTGCTCTCTCAGCACAGTGTCATTTAAACTGCTAGGGTTGTTTTGCTTCCATCTGCTAAATTCTTAAACTTATAATTTTTTCTAAATTTATATAAGTATTTATTTATACAATAATTTCGTGCATGATAGCAAACTGCCAAGTAAAAATCGAGTACGAACACTTTGTAGTATGCTGGCTGTGTGATGGACTTGTCCACGCCAAGTGCACTGGGTTAACCGGTAGAATAACTGACCTGCTTAATGAAGGAAAGGGCCTACGCTTATCTTGTTCCAAACGCCGATCGACGGAAGTTGATCTCTGTAAAATCTTTAGGAATGATGAGGATGATCGGCCTACTACCTCAACAGTGCCGAACTTGCCTCAACCCCTTGAACTTATTGATGTGGCTTCTCCAATTCCTAGTACGGTTGTCCGAGCAACGTCCAAGAACGCCCCTTCAAAAATATCCACTAGGAAAAACGCGGAACCTCCAACTATTGCAATGGAGTCTGAACCAATCGTTAGTAAGCTGGTTGTGGTCCCTTGCAAAAAATCTGTTTTTGTGTCTAGGTTCCATCCAAACACTACCAAGGATGATTTGAAGTACCATATTTCCAAGAACAAAAATAGGGTTCATACCTACATGTGTTGGGAGGACTAAAAGGAGTAAGTGAAAGGTCATAAAAGCAGAAAGGGAAAGAGTCGATGAAGGTGAAAACAGGTGTAGAGATAAAGCAGAGGCCTGCCCTGTCAGGTGGAGTCTTCCCTCCCACTTCCGCGCAACTTGCGCGAAACCATGGCCACTGTGCTGACTCCTAATTACTTGCAGTGCCCCCAAGCCTGACTTCGGTCTATCTGTCGGTCACTTAGTCATTTTCCCTAATATTCACCATCACATCACCGTGGGCCCGCACGCGCAGCACCCACACCAAAATCAGAAATTCAACCTTGCATCTTAGCAAACAAAAACCTTATTTTAGCCATTCATTATAATTTTATTTAATCTAATAAATAATAAACAAACTAGTTAGCCTATGTTCATCCTTACTCTATTTATTATAGTCTTAACTTCAAAAATTACTGCACATTTGTTTTTTTTTTTACCCTTGTATACAGATGTTGGTAATTGCTTATGTGCATAGGTGTTTGTTAGATTATTAAATCAACGGAAAAGTAAAGAGTAAAAAAAATTTTAGCAAAAATAAACATGTGCCAACTTATCATCTAATAAATATGAGATTTGTGTTAACACAAATGAAGATCTATACCTATATGTAGATTCAACTGGAATTCAGAAAATAAAAAAAAAGTAAAATTATGATACTGCCTAGTGCCGGCTTAGATGATCTCGCGATCAGCTGTTGAACCTGTCCTGACCTAGTTTTAAATTTCAAGTTCAAGGCAGTAGTTATGTACATAAAAAAATCTAAATAGAAAAAAATTGCGAGCGTGTAGTTATGTATGCGCGTGTGATTGTGTAGGCGTTTAGGCAAATTTATGTGTGTACATATATTCTTTCGGTTTTTTTTTTCAACTCCTACTCTAAATCTTTTGCTGAGTAGGAATTGCTAGTGAATGTATGTACATGCATGCAGCATATATTCGTGAATTAATTGTCACTCACCAAGTCACTTGCTCCAATGGCGCCACTGCAGAGTACCTGTGCAAAAAGAGAAAAAGGTATATATGCTCCACCTGCTGGATCATGCGCACAATGATCGCTCTTTAGGTATTGCTCAGCCAGATCACTCGCCTGTGATCTTGGCTTTTGAGCTACTGATTAGTTCACTGCACTGCCGCCTCGGATGCACATGCAATGTAAGACCCCCTTTGTCAAAAATAGCAGTATGCTATATAGAATCTCAAGCATGGAAAAACTCTTATGTCCGGGATGCGGACCTTCGAATTAGGATAGGGTTGAGACGGAAGGCATGGACAAAGGTAAAAATTAATTAAAATTGTGTTAAGTTGTGGAAAACAATAAAAAAAAAACAAAAAAAAAGGTTGGCGGTAATGAGGGCTTACTTACCGGGATTTTCCAAATTTTTGGGTGTGGATAAAGGTGTTGGTGTTGCGCGTTCCTTGGCGAGTTTTTCCCGATTTTAACTTCTTACCGCGAACCGTTTAAGCTTCTCGACGGTTTGTGTACTTAACAAACGGTTTGAGAACACCTGCACTTCACTATTCACTTTAGCAAAAAACGTTTGACTCACTTATGGGCACAGTTTTAACACAACTTTGGCCCGTTGACCACTTCGACTCCCTTTTATACCTTCCGCCGTGGCAGGAAAAGTAACGTTTTTGGTCCTTTCTTTCTAACATAGATATAATGTTGCTAGCCGTTCAGTAACACTGCCTCTATTACAGTGTCTGTTGTTAACAGCAAGTATCAATGCTATCTACAGCTGCAACCCAAGCAATGTTGATGAAACCCTGTTGCACTAGATCTATGTTAGATACTTAGCTAACATTCATGGTAGTACGTTGCCAGCATGGTTAAAGGCTGTCGTTACAGGCTCGCAGCCGCCGATGGTGCCTGCACTATGGAGCGTGTGCGTAAAACTATTTTCAACGCAGCCTGTCACTCAAAATTTCCTGTGCCCAACGTGTAGCCTCGACCCCCGACTCAGTGCCGGGGTTAACTGTAGATCGGGTGTACAGAAAACTTCATAATCCTATCTTATGTATCATTATTGATACAAAACTCGATCTACGGTTAAATTAATAAATGGACATTTGCACATGTTTAACTCCCTATAACTAAATCACTGGGCTATTCCTACTTCCTAAATACTACTTAGCTACATCACTGGGTATGGAGTATCTCAAAGATAAAAAAAAAAGAAAAAAAAATATCACAGATGGAAAACTAAAATTATATAAATAAAATATGACAGCATATAAGTCAAGTAGATAGATAACTAAATAAATTAATAAATAAACAAATAAAAATTATTGCAAACATAATAAAATAAATAAATTCATACTTGTCCCAGTTTTTCTGGTTGTCCTTTATAAAGGAACGGACGATCTGCAACATAGATCGATTTACCCTCTCCACAGCGTTAACCTGAGGCGAATAAAATTCCGTTTTTATGTGTTTTGTGCCGTACTTCTGTAGAAAGTTATTGAACATTTCAGATACGAACTGTTTTCCATTATCTGAGTGGGCATATTCGGGAACGCCGAATATATGGAAAACATCCCTTTCTGAAAACTTTATAACTGCAGCTGAAGTTGCCCTTCTCATAGGTTCTAAAAACACGAGTTTTGTAAAATGATCTAAACATACAAAGACGTACACATTACCATCACTCCTACGAGGATAAGGACCCATAAAATCAATAAACGAACGTTGGAAAGGTCGATCGGTAAGCTTTTGATTTCCCATTAGTGTTTGTTTAAATACATTTTGCGTTTTATTTATCTTACAGATCAGATACCATGCCTGGCCAATAATATTTTTGACGTAGTCGGGATAAGGTCTTATGTATGCCACCGTGGCCTGCAGATGGTGAGCCGTGAGATATTTCCACTAGCCCCGGTCGCAACTCCGACGGAACCCAAAGCTTGTAGGTCTGGTCCGCTAGAAGATCGTCCCCTCTGTCAAATTGCGTCCGTTTGTACACGACATAGGTCGGGGAGGTTTTCTTGGTTTTCGGTTACCGTTTTTCGAAGCTCTTTGTACTCCTCCTCAAAGTACGGTGACTTAAGGTATATGTCTATCGCACGGTCGTTCGTCTGTATCTCGTCCATGTGCATCCGTGAAAATGTGTCGGGAACTACGTTCTGCGCTATCTATTTTTCTATGTTCGATGTTGAAATCATACAATTGGAGTTTTAAACTCCATCTGGCCAATCTCCCTGAAAGGTCTTTCTGATTCATAAGCCACTTGAGACTAGCATGGTCAGTTATGATGGTGAACGGGGTTCCCTCCATATATGGTCGAAATCTTTTTACGCTCAATACGGCGGCGTAGCACTCTAGTTCGGTGATGCTGTAGTTTTTCTGTGCTTTGTTTAGTTTTGCCGACACGTAGGCAATAGGTCTCTCGTTCTGGTCATCGTCTAGTTGAAACAAAACCCCGCAAACTCCGTCAGTCGATGCGTCGCATTGTATATAAAAACGTCTAGTGAAATCAGGGTGCGTAAGCACTGGCGCTGAAATCAAGCTCTGTTTGAGCTTTTCAAATGATTTCATGGCCTCGTCTGTCAGTGTAAATTTCTTAACCGTGTCTTTCTTTAGGCAGTCGTGCAGCGGAGCTGCAATAGTCCGGTATGAAACGTCGGTACCAGCCCGACATGCCCAGGAACCGTCGTTGCTGCTTCGGGGTTTTAGGCGCAGGAAAGTCCCTCACGGCTGCCACCTTATTGACATCTGTCCTGATACAACCATCCCCGACTACGTACCTAAGATATCGCACCTCTTTATAACAAAACTTGCTCTTTCCGACATTAATTGTTAACTTTGGCTCTCTAAGACACCGAGCGACCTTTTCCAACAAAGAAATATGAGCCTCAAAATCTATTGAACAAACTAACAAATCATCAAGATAGACAAAGACACATTCACGTAAAGCGGCCGGAATGACCTTGTCCATAAGACGACACATTCGTTGTGCTGCATTGCACAACCCGAAAGGCATTACAGTAAATTGGTATAGGGGTCGGCCCGGGACAGTGAAGGCGGTCTTCTCGCGGGACTTTGGATCTAGGAGAATCTGCCAGAAAGCGTATTTTAGGTCGATCGCGGAGATATATCTTGTATTTTGTAGGCGGCTTAAAATTCCGTCGAGGTGGGGTAAGGGGTACGCATCCTTAATAGTCCTTTCATTTACTTTCCGCGCATCTAAGCATAGCCGGTTTTTGGTGCCCTTGATCACCAGTGACACTGGTGAGTTCCAGCTGCTGTTCGATTCCTCGATGACTCCCATGCTCAGCGTACGGTCCAACTCTGCGTAAATATGTTTTTGGATAGCAGGCGAAATCGAGTAATGGCGTTGCTTAACTGGCAGATTCTCGTCGACAACTTCGATGACATGCTCTTCCTTATCCGTTCGGCCTAACCCTAATACCGCGAACGACGGAAATTGGGCTTTTACACGCTTTAATTCATTATTTTCCTCGACTGTTAAAGTATGTTGAACGGCGTCGAAAGACAGGTCACCCTCAGCGGGGACGAGTTCCGCCACACTGGCAACTTTATTACAAACATTCATACCCTTACTCACCACATTCATACCAAAGGCCTGCCAAAAATCAACTCCTAAGTAGACTTCTTGTTGTAGATCAGGTACGATTAAAAATTCCAAATCTTTTGTGTCGTTAGCCCACAAAATAGGTAACTTTATCACCCCTACCACGGCGGTTTCTTCCCCATTTGCCGTCCGGATATTTTGACCCTTGATTGACACAATCCAGGCCTCTATACCGCGGAGGAGTGCCGCTGAGCCTTTTCCTAAACAGCAGGCACTCGCCCCTGAGTCCAGGAGAGCCAGGACCTCATGACCTCCTATTTCGGTTTTCGGAAAAAATCTATTGTCTCCTTTTACAGTTACTATTGTTGCAACTATCTTGCTACGTAATCGTCTAAGATATTTCTTCTTCTCTCTCATTTTCCTAATTTGCTCATGATTCGTACTGTTCTTCTTCTTCCTATCCATTGTTTCACAAAATATTCGCCGCCTTGCCTCTTCATATTCTAACTTTCTTTGGTGTAAGCTTTTTCCTTCCCGCATCTCCTTTCCCTCAACTGGTTTCACCACCGTTGCCTCATTTTCTACCCTTTTTAAAATCTTAAATTCTGTGTAGCCAGCTTCGGGTTTCCCTTATTTTGTTTAAAAACACAGAAGGACGCATTACTACCACAGGCAAAACAAAACATACTATGGAACTGGGACGAACATTTATTTGGTTTTTGTGCTTCTGCCGGGCTTTTCTCAAAAAAATCCACCGGCATGCCACACGAAAAACACAAATAAGATGGAATGGTGACGCACAAAAGGAATTTATCGTGGACTTGGGCACATTAGGACTAACAGATATGCTTGGGACATTGGAATTGACGGGGGTTTGGTTCTGGATCTGGGATTGGGGTTGGGGTCTCCTATTAAAAGCTTCTATCTTTATATCACCTTGCTGTTCGGGATGTTCGAAACTTATTTCGTTTACAGCCCTACTCTTACACCTGTTTTCCGTTATCAATTTTTCGGCTCTCCTGCACTCATTCTTGAGCTCCGCCTGAGAGCCCATTTTAAGGGCGAGGGTCAAGTTGGCCAGGTATGGTTTGAGATTTCTCCTGATTATGTCAACCAGCTCCTTCTCAGGGATTCGCGTCCGCAAACGGAATGTCATATCATGAATTTTCCCATAAAAGTCGTCGATAGTTTCGCCGGGTTGCTGCTTCTGTTCCATTATTTCACGGACTATCTCATAGTCGGACTCAGCGGTCTTAAAGTGGCTCAGCAGCTCGGCTTTCAGTCCGCTGTACCCAAAATCGGGATCGTCGGAATGATCCTCGAGTATCTGCCAATACCACTTCAGGGCACCGCCGGAAACCAGACATTGAAAGTCCGTGAAAAGCTGGAAGTGGGAGATGTTGTGTTGTTCCCGCATTCTCTCAACCCGGAAAACAAAACTTTCGATGCTTATCCCTTTATTTGTACCGTCAAATTTGATGTGCCACTTTTCCAGATCTAGCTTTTTCCACCTTGGAGGTGCATTCGGGTCTCTTGTGTAGCGTGGCAACACTGAGGCCCGGTTGGGCGATGGCCCACTGGCAGGACCAGCAGCTCCGTCAGCTTGGCGTTGTGGAGTGGACAATCCGGTTGGTTGATTGCCTAGGGGATGCACGGTGGTTTCCATTTCTGCCACACGGCCGCTCAGGTTCCCAACATTGGTTTTGATGCTCCTTACTTCGGTTGCTATTTGAGACACCATGTCTTGCTGCTGCGCCATCATCGCCATCATTCGGCTCAGTTGCTCCACGTTAGACATGGCGTTGATGTTCTTGGTCACAGGTTGATCCCCAACGTTGGGACCCGAAATGTTTTGTTGTGTTTCCCCCGGTGCAATATCGCCGGACATTTGACACAAGAGATCGATCTTTTGGGAAAAATTCAAGCTATTATGTGACTCGTTAAATGACAATCCGTTTGCGACCGTTACCGTCTGAATGCGCTCGGGGTCAATAGACGCAAAAATTCGGGAAGCGCACCTATTGAAGTAGTCAGTTGGGACAAAATCGACTGTACGCGGAATCCCCGTGTCAATTTGGTTGAACACAGACCCAACTATTTGATTTTCGAGCGCCCTCCTTTCGACCGCTTTCGATTGGCTACGAGTAATCCGCCTATTCGTATTTAAAACCCCTAGACAACCAGGTACGATGTCTTCCAATACCTTATCTGCCTCCTTGTCTTAAGCAGACATTCACTAACAACTAAAAAAATTAACAAAAAGAACTAATGTTAAAAAAAAGTCGAAATAATTAATTAAAGGATCCGTTTATGCTACGCGCTCTAATGCATTTAATAATACTCGTGCAAGACCAATAGTGAAAAGCAATGAATATAGAGAGGAACAAAATCGGCTTGTATTTCAGAAAAACACTTAAAATTCAAAGAGGGTATTATAATTAGGCTAGTAATTCAATTATTATTCATAAGTATATATATGTAAAACAAAAGGTTTCAAAACAAAAAAAAAAAATATACTGGAGGAAGTACATATTAAATTTAAATAATAAATTTTCCATTAAATTAAGAAAAAAAACTTAATAATAAAAATCAAATCCACAGGATATATTATATATTATATAAAAATTCAAATATTTATTCTTTCATAAATTGTGTGTAATATTATTATAGATACGTGTGTTCATGTATGTGTTTATGTGCATATTTTGTAGAGTCGGAACTAACTCACTATAATCCCAAAGAAACTATGCTAATTTATCCTACCCGCAACCAAAAAAGGTATATAAAAATAATATTAAAAAGTATGTTTATAAAATATCAAAGATCCTTTAACTACTAGTTAGAATAGTGTAGAGGGGATAATTCAACTTGGCAGCAATTATACGTATGTATAAGAAAACTTTTTCGAATAGGTGTGGAATTTGTATTTTATAGCAAAAATCCAAATTGTTTCAATAACGCAAAAAAAAAACTGTATGCTCTACTATTCTGCAGACCGTTGATAAGAAAAATACAAAAAATTGTTTCGTTTGGCTTAAAAGTAAAATTAACCAGGGATAAAAAGGCGTTTGTGTAAGGAAAACAGCAAATAATGTAGATTATATTATTGGTGTGTGTAGTGCTACCTTGACAAGGGCCCTGTGAAGGCGATAAGTTCGTATCCATCGTCGTGGCCATTTTCGGTCCTCGTACTGTCCTTTTAGGTGTGGCCCTACACGCCCGGTGACGAATCACTAAGTGTGGATGCCACACCTCCCTACTCTCGTCGTGGCGACTTGTTGCAAACCTCACTTACCGGTAATGCTGGATCACCGGTAAAGTAGCTTAAACAGGTCGTCACGATATCCTACCTAGCGTTCGTCTCTAGCTGTATGCCATACCAAGTACCACCTACTCAGATTAAAATCCAAGCAGGGAACCCTGTTATGGTCCTCAGCTTCGTCCTAAATCCCAATTGCGTTGCCATCATGACGGTCCCTGTCGAAGTCAAAAGAAGCAAACAGAAGTGAAAAGAATGAATAATAGAAAGTTAAAGGCAAGAGAAAAAGAAATTGAAGTATTAAAATCATTAGCATGTAGAAGTAAATTGTAGTAAAAAGAAGTAAAATAAATGGGATATAGACGTTGGGCGCCATTGTTATGTAGCTGGTTGTTTGTTGGGTGAGGCGTGGTGGCAAGCAAGTACGCTTGCATCCCAGGCTAGCTCGTCAGCGTGAGGCGGGGTACTTTCCACCACCCTCACCTATAGCCACACGAACAAAAATAGGGTTCATACCTGCGTGTGTTGGGAGGACTAAAAGGAGTAAGTGAAAGGGCATAAAAGCAGAAAGGGGAAGAGTCGATGAAGGTGAAAACAGATGTAGAGATAAAGGAGAGGCCTGTCCTGTCAGGTGGAGTCTTCCCTCCCACTTCCGCGCAACTTGCGCGAAACCATGGGCACCAAGCCTGACTTCGGTCTATCTGTCGGTCCCTTAGTCATTTTCCCTAATATTCAGCATCACATCACCGTGGGCGCGCACGCGCAGCACCCACACCAAAATCAGAAATTCAACCTTGCATCTTAGCAAACAAAAACCTTATTTCAGCCATTCATTATAATTTTATTTAATCTAATAAATAATAAACAAACTAGTTAGCCTATGTTCATCCCTATTCTAGTTATTCTAGTCTAAACTTCAAAAATTACTGCAGATTAGATTTTTTTTTTATCCTTGTATACAGATGTTGGTAATTGCTTATATGTATAGGTGTTTGTTAGATTATTAAATCAACGCAAAAGTAAAGAGTAAAAAAAATGTTAGCAAAAATAAACATGTGCCAACTTATCATCTAATAAATATGAGATTTGTGCTAACACAAATGGAGATCTATACCTATATGCAGATTCAACTGGAATTAAGAAAATAAAAAAAGTAAAATTATGATACTGCCTAATGCCGGTTTAGATGATTTCGCGATCAGCTGTTGAACCTGTCCCACCGACCTAGTTTTAAATTACAAGTTCAAGGTCGTAGTTATGTCCATAGAAAAAATCTAAATAAAAAAAATTGCGAGCGTGTGATTGTGTAGGCGTTTAGGCAAATTTATGTGTGTACATATATTCTTTCGGTTTTTTTTTCAACTCCTACTCTAAATCTTTTGCTGAGTAGGAATTGCAGCATAAATTCGTGAATTAATTGTCACTCACCAAGTCACTTGCTCCAATGGCGCCACTGCAGAGTACCCGTGCTGAAAAATAGAACAAAAAGAGAAAAAGGTATATATGCTCCACCAACTACGCTGGATCATGCGCACAATGATCGCTCTTTAGGTATTGCTCAGCCAGATCACTCGCCTGTGATCTTGGCGTTTGAGCTGCTGATTAGTTCACTGCACTGCCGCCTCGGATGCACATGCAATGTAAAACCCCCTTTGTCAAAAATAGCAGTATGCTATATAGAACCTCAAGCATGGAAAAACTCTTATGCCCGGGATGCGGACCTTCGAATTAGAATAGGGTTGAGACGGCAGGCATAGGCAAAGGTAAAAATTAATTAAAATTGTGTTAAGTTGTGGAAAACAATAAAAAAAAAACAAAAAAAAAGGTTGGCGGTAATTAGGGCTTACTTACCGGGATTTGCCAAATTTTTTGGTGTGGATAAAGGTGTTGGTATTGCGCGTTCCTTGGCGAGTTTTTCCCGATTTTAACTTCTTACCGCGAACCGTTTAAGCTTCTCGACGGTTTGTGTACTTAACAAACGGTTTGATAACACCCACACTTCACTATTCACTTTAGCAAAAAACTTTTGACTCACTTATGGGCACAGTTTTAACACAACTTTGGCTCGTTGACCACTTCGACTCCCTTTTATACCTTCCGCCGTGGCAGGAAAAGTAACCTTTTTGGGAAAGTTTCCACACACTCGCAAAATCAACCATTCGTTTTTCCCGCACAACAAGCTAATATGGTCCTTTCTTTCTAATATACATAGATATAATGTAGCTATCCGTTCAGCAACACTGCCTATGTTACAGTGTCTGTTGTTAACAGCAAGTATCAATGCTATCTACAGCTGCAATCCAAGCAATGTTGATGAAACCCTGTTGCACTACATCTATGTTAGATACTTAGCTAACATTCATGGTAGTACGTTGCCAGCATGATGAAAGGCTGTCGTTACAAGTGAAAGAGACACAACATTATGATTAAATAATTTTTGTAGTCATTTAAATGCAGGTTTGATATTTGCAGCAGTGTCATCGAAGTTGCGTTGAAGTAAAAATGGCAAAAACGTAGCAAATTTCGAAGTTGCGTACCAACGTACCCGGGGAAAAAATGCGTACCAAAAATGGTACGTTTCGGCGAAAACGGCGACTACAAAAGAAAGCCTAAAATGTGTATTGTTGTTAAAAGTTAGTAGCCTGTGTTCGTGAGCAAAATAATAAAAATTTTTTTTTTTAATATTTATTCATATAACCTATTTATATTAAAAAACAAAGTCTAAAGTTTTGCAAATAAGTGTTCTCGTATACTACAGAGAGGATTGGGAATTGTGTGACTAAAGCGGGAATATGTGTGACTGTATGAGCAATAAATCACAATTAAAATTGTTGTGTATGTGTGTGAAAAAAGTGAAGGGCGCAACCTCGCACAACTCATTGCAAAAGCAAGACGTATGGGGATTTGAAGTCGTTTAAAGTCGAAAGGCCAATCCGGTGGAATCATAGGGATGCGTGGTCAGTGGCGCTACTCACAAAGGGGCGCCAAATGGTCCACAAAACAATAAATGGCTGAATGGTTTTTATTTGATTGGTTTAATTTGATTTTAAATTTAGTCGCACATATAATAAAATTGTAACAGGTCGATGTCTGCACATTGCAGATATTTAAGAAAAGTTTATAGAAGGGATCATCATTGAGCCAAATTTAGGATATCCTTTAATTCGATATCTCGATCGGTTTTGGAGTTATCGACCAATATGTGGACCAGGCTGACCCAAAATGTATTAGTACAATATTAAGATCAAACAAAAGGTGTCAATGAGTGCTACATTAAGCGATGTGATTAAGTCGCATATCCCAACTGCTTTCGGAGAAAAAATTATTAAGACCGGACACAGTCCATTATAATTTCTGCAACGCAGCGAAGCGTGGGCGGTCTTCTAGTAGACTTATATTTCTGTGGCAATAAGCACAAACTAGAAAAAGGAGATAGTACCACCATTGTGTTCTCGGTGTGATAAACAAATAAATCACGACTTTGGTCGAAAGTTGTGGGTTTTATGGACAAAAAACTATATCTCAATTCCATACATTTACAATACAATTTCAATTTTCATAGCGCTCTAGTGAAAACCCTACCTAAATGACTTTGGTAGTTTGTCATTATTGCTACAGATTTATCTAGCAACGTTTCGTTATTTTCTCGCCAGTTGCAGTATTCGAGTGATTTGCAGAGCTTTTTGTGGGTATGTAGCTTTGTGGTTATTGTCTTTTACACATTTGGTGTATGTAATATTACAGGCCCGTGCGCACGCCCCCCCCCTCCCCCCACCCCCTACTGGGGATATTTCAGCATACATTTATAATCCAAATGGCCAAATTCCATTCCAACTGATACTGCGTACAGCCTTAGATAAGGTTCAAATTTTTGGGCATATGTATTCAAATTGTCATTTCCGTTCGTGCATTCACTTGTATGTGTAAAGCGGTTTGAATTTGCCTTATTACAATGCGACATTTTCTATCCCTTTCGCACACATAAAAACCGAATTAAAAGCTTGTAATTACTACATAATAGCTTTACTTATTTAATACATATGTAAATGCTCCTTTCACCGCGCTGCAACAATATTTTATAAAAGCGTGCGACTGTTGGCATATGCTGACGATATTGATATCATTGGCCTTAACAACCGCGCCGTAACTTCTGCTTACTCCAAATTAGAAAAAGAAGTGGAGAAAATGGGATTGGTGGTGAACGAGGGCAAATCGAAGTACCTTCTGTCATCATGCAAAGAGTCAGCGCATTCACGCCTTGGCAACCAAGCCACTGTTGGAAGCAATAGTTTCGAAATAGTAAAGGACTTCGTTTACCTGGGAACCAGCATTAACACCAACAATAATGTTAGCCTAGAAATCCGACGAAGAATTACTCTTGCAAACAAATGCTACTTCGGCCTGAGTAGGCAATTGAAAAGTAAAGTCCTCTCTCGACGAACGAAAATAACACTCTACAAGTCACTCATGGCACCCGTCCTGCTATATGGTGCAGAAGCGTGGACACTAACAAAATCTGATGAGGCGGCTTTGGGAGTATTCGAGAGAAAGGTTCTTCGAAAGATTTGTGGACCTCTACGCGTTGGCGACGGCGAGTACCGAAGAAGATTTAATGATGAGCTGTATGAACTTTACGCAGACGCCGACATAGTTCAGTGAATTAAAACACAGCGGCTTCGCTGGCTAAGCCACGTAGTGCGAATGAGCGAAGATTCTCCAGCCCAGAAGGTATTCTTATCGGCACCCGCCGGTGGAAGCAGAGGAAGAGGGAGACCACCACTCCGATGTAAGGACCAAGTGGAGACCGATTTGCGATCCCGCGGTGTTTCCAATTGGCGCCAGTTGGCGCAACGAAGAAACGACTGGCGAGCTATGTTGGACGGTCAAAATCGCCCAGGCGGTTAGATGACCATTTAAAGAATAAAGAAATACTCCTTTCTGTTTGTTGTTGTTCCCGCAATGCGTATTTACCCGGTTATCATTCGTTGACCAGAGAAAACTGGTGAGGCACACACTACGGTAAGCTGAATATTATTAAGTTATTTAAATAATTTGCATTATTATTAAATAGTTTGTATAAGTCCTATCCTTATATTTTTTACCCTGGATATTCGTCTTTTCTCTGTAAAAAATGGCGAATGGAGAACGAAGATGTAAGTTTAACATAATATTAAATTCAGATTTGTAATAAGTGCATAATATTATTTGGTTCATGCTAGGACGTTGGCGAATTTAGTCGTACTGAGCTTCAAACTCAGACAAATATTGCGGAAAATTACCATGTACAGAAGTGGGATTTAATTTGGAGGTACCGAAAAGCTCGTCTTTGCCAGTTTGCTCTTTGAAAAATGATCTCAGTTCCTATTATATTGGATTGTTTGTTCAAAAATTAGCAGCTGATGGAATAAACTCAATTCCTGGATTGCAAAAGAAGATTTGGAGTCCCCCTAACGACTACAGTTTTCCCGCATCGGGCCCTAGAAGTTTTAACTTTCGACGCTCTTGGCTCCAACTCTAGGCCAGTTAGTTACCACTGCATTAAAAAACTGGAAAAAAGAACTGGAAACTTTCGAAAAGCACAGTTCATTAGAATACCCCAAAAAATGGCTGTTGCAATGGTCTTTGAGAATGGGAATCAAAAAGAAAATGCTTTACCCATTGATTGCAACTGTCGAAAACAAGGACATTTATAAATGCAAGAGCCGATGTCATTAGCTCCACGCTTCGCAATAACTTCATTCCAAATACAGCATTTAGCTTTGTTGGTTGCACCATCATGAACACTTAAATTAAAGGCCCGTTTATAAAAAAAATTTAAGCTTTCAAATAGGGCGTTGGCAGGCACTGCTGTAGGTTAAAAGAAAACATTTTCACAGACTCACCTTTTAAATTAATTTCATCTTTTTCCTCTATGCTCTCAGTGTTCTTTTAATATTTCGCATTGGGTACACAAGTCAAGTTGGGGCTTTTTAAATTTAATATCTAGAGTTTTGAAACTCCTGAAATTTTGTAGGGAAAATTCCAATCGGCACACCACAAATTGGAAGAGAAGCTTGGCGCAAAAATCTCTTAGGAGGTTTATGATGATATACCTGTTGTATATCGCGCCATAAAAGAAAAAAGAAATTTTGTTTCTGCCACCGAATTAGAAATCTCTTCTTTTTACAATTTCTAAAGTGAAGCCATATTAAAGGCTCCTTGGAAATATAGCTTTGTAGTATGCCGCCTGCTGTAATGACTTTTATATTTCGGAATACGGTTTATAAAGTCCAAAACTTGGTTATGTTTTTCAATCGTTAGCTTGTTGATTGGTACGCGCTGTCCCCGTCGGTCATTTGGGATGACTTCGCCGCATTCCTGCTTTATTTTGTATTTACAAGCAGTTCTGATTCTCTGTTTTGTTTCACCATACAATTGCAGGAAACATTTTTTGCAAACTTTTGTTATTTCGCCATTAGTTTCAAAATGGTATATATACACGTACTTTCGTTTATTAGAGTTTGCTATGGTTCTGGGTTTTTTATGCTGACCTTCAATTAAGTTTGACAATGTTTGCCAATAATTTTTAATGATTCTGATTTGTTGTTCAGAGCTAATTTTTGTATTGCATTTCATTCTGCATTTCCCCAGACCTTGTATATTTATGTGAGCACTGCAGTTGTTTCTAGATTTTTTGCACTCCGTGTTTAAATTTCTAGCTGGTTTCCTATTTCGGTTTGGCGATTTATTTGGAGTAGCAAAAGTTCGACCTCATTCAAACCGGGTGAGTTGAAATTATTAACGTTAGCTTCTAATACATTCGCCCTAATTTCTGTACTTTCAGTTGTCGAGTTTAGCTCCGAAGCACCACTTGAAGGTTTGGAATCTGAGTCCAACAAATCAGTTTCATGAAATACGTCTTCTTCCCATTCAGTTTTACTCATAAATCCATCAGCAGCATTAGGTATTTTAGATTTAGATGGCGAAGGTGTTGGTACTGCAAAAACACACGGCGCACTAGATGTTAAGGAAATAGGTGATAAATCAGAGCCCGTATCTGGAATCAGCTGATCTGTTATCGAACTGTTCTTTCTTTCTATCGAATTAGATGACAGGTTATTTGGCAATTTTTTTGCCTTATACGGCAGAATTTTTCCCCTTTTCATTGAAAAAAACAACTTATCTGACATTTTTTTTTATATTTGAATTTTATAAAAGCTCTTAAATGCAATTAAAATACCCTAACTTTAAGCCTTTGTGTTCTGAAAAAGTTCTGAAAATACTCTTAGCAGGACATAAGGTGTGTTCACACGGCGATAGTTGATCGTCACATAGTTGAAAGAGAAACCGAACTCCTTCTATGTTTGTATTATTTCATATTCTGTACAAGGAAAAAGCACTTACTCAGAATTAGGATGCTTTTGCAAAAGCGAATTTAAAAAAGAAAGGTCACCACAAATTGACTTAAGATGCTTTTTCAAGCGGTAGTTGAAATTTATTTTGAATTTTTGTTCCCTTTCCTGTCTTGTATGACTTAAGTTGCTTCATAACTTCCTCCCCAATTGAAGTATTCGAGTGGCTTGCAGAATTTTTTGCGGGTATGTAGCTTTGTTGTTATTGTCTTTTACATATATTTAATAATATATGGTTTCGTAATTTAGGGAGGGGGGACGCTAAACAAGTATTGTGCACCGGGCGCGAGTTAAGCTCACTACGCTACTGTGTGTGGTATCTAAACACTTTCCTTTCAAAATGGTAGCTTCAATCAGATTTGTCTCAAAACCAAATTTGACAAGGGATGACGAAAAATCGTTCCAATATACATCAATTATTCATCCTGTCGGAAAAACCACAAAACAAAATAATAAAGTATATAACATTGCTATGTGCACTGTATGCTTTGGACAGTAAAGGCGAATATGGAATCACGCATCTGTTATCGATTCCATATCTAGATGATTGACTTTAATCATTGCCGTCTTTCCACCACTCTCTGTCGCTCTACGACGATATAATGGATAACCATAATTTTCCGGTCCGTGAATGAAATTCTTCGTTACGATTTCAAACATAATTGAATCAATATTCTGATATGGGATTTCAGCTGAGATAATATCACCAAACTCCCTTGTGTTTTATGCAGTGGTTTCTGAGTGATGTACGGAAACGTTTGAAGAGATGCGCCGCCATCTTGGAAAAAATTATAAGAGACCTCTTATTTGCAATACGCACAGGACATTAATTTTTGCGTTGATTTTCGCCAAACCTTTGGTACGACAACCACCTATTGTGGGAAACGCATCTCGTGTATATAGATAGGTCGGCACATCTCTTCACACACTCGCTACCAACGAACATACATTTTAGACTCCTTTTTTATATATATAGATATTAAAAGTTATAAACACCACGAATGATGTAAAGTATGTAGAAAGAAATGGTATCCCAGTAGAGAAACTTTTAAATTACATTGTTATTTCAATTAAAGCAAGCAAGGAAGTCTAAGTTCTAGTGGAACCGAACATTATATACTTAATAGTGATCTATTATGGCAATCCAATTTACGCAGGTCAATTTTAATACTTTTCAGTTCAGTGTATAAAGCCAGCTGATTATTTTCAATAAAAACACTCCTGATATGAGTTTTGAGGGGTAAATTAATTTATTTGTATATAAATAACTTCCTTACCCTACCAACCATGGCTATCCAGTTTTTATCAATTTCTTATCGATTTGAAAAACCATCTCTATTTTTTTCTCCTTTATACCAACACCAAAGCAAGTTTTTGGGATATTTTTCAGGGTTGTAAAAAAATTTAATGAGTGCGAATGAGACAGTAAGATGCTCATTACTCAACTGAAAAGAAAATTTACTTTCGGTGCCAAAAAATTTAAATTAATAAAAATAACAAATAAATTCGTTCTTGGAAGAATATTTAATCTGGTAAGTATCAATCAAGATCAGGAAACTGTTATAGTGTCAGCACAATATACAAATGTACATGCGCTTGTGCATTTGTTGATTATGGTTTTGGCCAAAGTGTGTTTAGTGTACCTGACCAAGATCAGGGGTAAATTATGGTGTCACCACAATATGGAATTGTGCAAGCGCTTGTTTATTTGCTTGCTTTGGTTGTTGCCAAAGTGAGTTCAGTGTAGTGTACCTGGCCAAGATCAGGAAAATGTTCTAGTGTCACCACAATATGCAATTGTACAAGCGCTTGTGCATTTGTAGATTATAGTTGTGGCCAAAGCGGTCATTAAAAAATAGGGAACAAATAATTGATAAGAATATTATTAGTTTGTCCATAAGTAAGGTAAAAACTTGGGTAATTGTTTGCTTTAGGAGACAACTGCTAAAATACATCCGAAGTTATCGGGAAAGGTATTAAAAGACGCGTTTTGACCTCGGTAACAATAATCCGGAAGCGGATTTTCCAGTTTTTGTTTCAATGAGGAGATATTTGCAACCAAAGTTGAAAATTTTCTGTCATTTTCATGTGGTTCTTGTAATCACAGATTAGGGTCAACCGAAAAGTACAAAAATGTGTTCTGCGCAGAAATACTGTGAACCGCGTAGCCGGTGTTGGACCGGGTAAGGGTTATTTTTTTGAAGCGCGGCCGAAGGCCGCCTACGCAGAGAGGTGTTCTGCACAAGCCCCTATTTCGGATCAATCCCCTATTTTGGATCGGACCTGGGTAATTTTCGGGTTTTTTCTGCGAATAATTTTTGACTGAAACAAAAAATTTAGTTTTGATACAGAGATCAAAACGCGTCTTTTGATACCTTTCCCGACATTTTTGGGCGTGTTTTAGCAGTTGTCACCTAAAGGAAACAATTACCAAAACTTGTAAAGAAAGCGCTGTCTTCGGCTGTGTCAAAGGCTGTATACCTTTCATGAATATGCATCACGGTTTTAAGTGTTCGTGATGATGATGCAAACTTAAGCAATTTGTTTTTACCTTGTTAAGTAAATGATATCTAGCCAAATCCCATATTGGCGGAACAATCGTTTGTTTGTAGGGAGTGTTAGGCAAATTATAATTGTTAAAACAATTAATAATTAAAAAATTAACAATTAATTGTTAGTTGCAACTTATAAAATTAACAATTTTGAATCTAATTTGTTAAAAGTTACAATTAACTTAATCTAATGAATTGATTTAATTGCAGCTAATTTCTTAATTAATTAATAAGTCAACTAAAAATTTAATTATGGTGATTGTTGTTGGAGCAAAGCTCGAATTTTTATGTTTTGTTTGTTAACTGATATTAGAGGAAAACTTACAACGTTATGCACAGCGATGGTATGGGATGACATGTTTCGAAGTGCCCAACTTCTCATCAGACCCCTTCTCGGACACTGAGATATGAACCCAAGTGTCTGTACCAAAGCCGCTGTTAGAGTACTCTAACAACTAAGCTATGATGCCCTGTAGCGTCACGATGCATTTTTCCTCTAATGTGCCATTTTGCTTATTCCTTTTATACATTCTTTGGTACATATATTTTATGTGTCAACAACTGGAGCTTTGCTCCAACAACAATCACCATAATTATAATTGTTACAGGTACAGTGCGGGTGCATAACAAATAACACGGAAGTGTTGATATGCAAAAAAGCCCTTCTGTATCTAAAACTGTTCTATGAACGCGCCTAAAAAATATTCCACTTTCCTTGAGTTGACACATAAAATATATGTACCAAAGAATGTATAAAAAGAATAAGCAAAATGGCACATTAGAGGAAAAATTCATCGTGACGCTACAGGGCATCATAGCTTAGTTGTTAGAGTACTCTAACAGCGGCTTTGGTGCAGACACTTGGGTTCATATCTCAATGTCCGAGAAGGGGTCTGATGAGAAGTTGGGCACTTCGAAACATGTCATCCCATACCATCGCTGTGCATAACGTTGTAAAATTTAATTATTTAACGCCCAGCACCCCGAGTAAACTTAAGTTCAAATGTATGTAATGAAACTCGATTTTAATTTCAGATACCCGAACGTAGTGAGGTACTGGCCCAAGGCGTATTACGGAGAGAGTGTAAGGTGCTGTTTTTCATATTTTTACTTTGAGTGATTAATTAATTATTTATTCGTATTTTACAGGTATCCATTCTTTGCGAAACGCGAAGCCTGCGAATATATGTATTTAAAAATATGTCTTTTGTAAATATTAATAATATGTGTAGTATTAATTTATTGTAAATTTTGTGAATTTTGTAAACACATATGTGTAGTAGAAAAAATCCATGGACTTTTTTTAAAGTGTAAGAAAGATAAGTTTTTTCTGTGAAAATAACTTCAAAATCAATAGTTGTTTAGCATCAAAAGAAAGGCTATTAAATTACCTTTCATTTGATGCTAATTGCGTCAAAATCGCAAAATAATTCATTGTAAATTTTGTGAATTTTGTAAACACATATGTGTAGTAGAAAAAAATCCATGGACTTTTTTTAAAGTGTAAGGAAGATAAGTTTTTTCTGTAAATATAACTTAAAATTCAATAGTTGTTTAGCATTAAAAGTAACGTTATTAAATTATCTTTCATTTGATGCTAATTGCGTTAAAATCCCTAAATAATTTATTGTAAATATTTTAAATTTTGTAAACACTTATATGTGATCAGAACGAATGTCATGTATTTTGTAAATTTCAGTAAAAATAGCTAATTTTGTATTTATTTACATATAATAACTTTAAAAAAAATTTAATATTGTTTTTATTCAAATATGTATCCTTATTTTGATTAGAACATATTTAAAAACCGAAGTTTTGTTGAATTATTTGGATATTTATTTCTCAATTTAGACGATTCTTTGGGCTTTTTGCCTTTTTTATGGGTATTTTTTGGGCATACCATGTTTCAGATCTGGCAACCCTTTGTTTTGGCAAATTTTCTTAGTTAGAACGGCGTAGATATATTTTTTCTTACGGCGTTTATGAATGTGTGCGAGGGTGATGCAAGGTCACACGTACACAAAATGTACATGGGGAAAGTGGATAATATCTGCACGCCGCCCATACAAAACTATCCATTTTTTTATCTTCATTTGTGGATAGCGCGAGCTATGTTTTATCCACTTTTTTATCTGCGTATGGTTGGTAGGGTACCCATCACGGCATACCACATTTTTTTCAAAATACCAATACATGCACATTTTATATTTGAAAAATTTGCTTTCAAATAGACAGACGGACAGACAGACAGACGAACAGAGAGACGGACGGTTAAAGCGACTAAAATTCAAAAACATTAGAAATTATTCTAATAGATCCCGTATATACTGGGGCAGACGATAACAAAAACTTAAGTTGATTACAATTTATCAGGACGACCCAAGTTCAAGATAACATTGTGGTACGAAAAGCTGTACCAGATAAATCAGTAAAAATAATTGTATCGGCAATTTTTTAAGGCTTTATTTTAACATGCGGCCTAATGAATGTCATTAAGTCAGATTTATGAACAGAATTAAAAATTAACTTTTTGCAGAATTAACCAACCTATTAAACATAAAACATGATTTTTCAACTGCATACCATTATGAAAATGTTGGTACAATTGAACGTAATCATAGGGTCTTTAATGAATGCAAACGTGCATTTTGGAATGAAACTTATGTGAGATATTTTTCGAAGTCACCAACTACTCATCACCAAGTGCCTGCACCAAAGCTGCTATCAGAATAATCTAAAACTAAGCTATGGTGTCCTGTAGCGTCACGATGCATTTTTCCCCATTCCTTTGACATTTTTAAATTATTCCTTTTAACATTTTTTGGTGGGTACGTATAGTTTCATATGTTAACTCAAGGAAAGTGGAATATTTTTCGGCGTGTTCATGGGACCGTTTAGATTCCAATTCGGATTTTTATTTAAAATGCTTCATATTTTTACACAATACAATAACAAGCACAGTTTTCGACAATACATTTTCTCATTTCGAATTAGTATCTGAGGAAAAAGCATATATCTAAGTACTATATACGAGTACAAGTATATCCCGTGGTCGAAATTCGACCACCTTAAATTAGTTTAGTTATTAAATGATCTGTTCATATTTTTTTCAGCACTGCCTAGAATCCGAAATATTTGAGACATTTTTGTTCTTCAAATTAATTATATATAGTTGAGTAATTTCGGGCCGCTTTCATAAAAGTCGGTTCACACTAAAAGGCGGGTAATTTGACAACTAACCGAAAAAAATCAGTCTATTTAAGACCGTTGTTTAAGCTTTATGGAGGGCGAGTAGTTTTTTTGAGTTATTTTTTATTTTATTTTATTATTTATATTAGATTATTAGTTTAGCGAGGAAAAGGGGGTGTGCGGAGCACATGTTAAATAGGGAGCCCTTTTCTAATATTTATTTAATCATTATTTTATTTATTTAAATTATTTGGTCTATATAGAACGGGGTGCGGTGCACCTGTTACACCTTGTATGTATTAATAGGGGGCGAGCACTGTTGGCTCTGAGTCATTGCACGAGATTGGCTTCCTCATTTCCGTTGTGAAAAACCCCCTTTGCACATATTGCATAGGGGCGATATTTTGGGAATAGTAAATTATTTTATTTGTATATTATCATTTATTATTTGTTCAGAGAGTAGAACGGGGGGTGCGGAGCCCGCGTTGCATAGGGAACAACTTTTGAATCATATTATTTGTTTTTTTTATAATTATTTGTTCTATATAGAACGGGGAGTGCGGTTCACCTGTTACACCTTGTATGTATTAATTGGGGGCGAGCACTATTGGCTCTGAGGCATTGCACGGGATTGGCTTACTCATTTTCGTTGTGAAGAACCCCGCTTTGGGATTACAAAACATAAACTATATATTGGGGATATTTCATAAGCTGCTTGCGAATTACAAGAGAGTGCAGCGTAAATAAAATAGACGAAATAAATCGTTATAGCTTATGTCGCTTAAACAACCGTTAATCATTGGTAGGAGATGGCAAAAGCAGTCCTTAGGAATGTTTGAAAGTCCACCATCAGAGCCACCCCTCCTACATATTCGGTCAATATTTAAAAAAAAAACGCGGATTTTATGGACATATACCAACAACATAGTTAGACTTATAATATATGGTTACTTTAACTCAATGTGCTCAGTGAGTGAAAATATGTCCACCGTTTGGACATGGTTGCCATATTGTAATTTTTTGGTTATTAGTATACAGGCAGTGTGAACCATTTACCGGGAGAAAATTACAAATTCAATTTAGCAATTCCGACTCAACGACGCACCTTCCTACTTTGACTCTGCTTTATTTTTGATCTGAAATTTTGAATTATAAGGCGGCCATGTCTGGTTTGGAATCCCGTTTTAATATTGGAGTTTTATGAACAGTAAAAATTTACATTATTATAAACACTTAGGGTTTTCAGGATTTTAGGATGCATCTAAATGTCCGACCGAAAATAGAGGCCATGAATACCTTTTAATCTCATTTTAATTATGGAATTTTCCAAAAGAAAAAAACAGAAGTTTGATTGTACATAAAAAAAAATTTGGAATTATATGAACACAGGCCATTATGGGTGTTTTTGAACCTCATTTCTATAATGGAGTAAAAATTTTAATTTTGAACTATTGTTTGCAATAAAACTTGCGAGATATGTTGAGAAGAAATATTTTACGATGCATCTAAATAACCGACTGAAAATAGTGGCCATGAATACCTTTGAATCTCATTTTCAAAAATGATTGCGGTTTTAAAAAAAATTTAAATTTTGAATTACGCGAACAGCAGCAACTTTTAATGCTTTTGAATCTAATTTTGATAATAGAGTTCTATTAAAAAAATTAAGCTTTTATTGTGTTTTCCCTGAAAATTTCAATTTTGAACTATTCTTCTTCTTCTTTAAATGGTCATCTAACCGCCTGGGCGATTTTGACTGTCCAACATAGCTGCCAGTCGTTTCTCCGTTGCGCCAACTGGAGCCAATTGGAAAACCGCGGGATCTCAAATCGGTCCTTCCATCGGAGTGGTGGTCTCCCTCTTCCTCTGCTTCCACCGGCGGGTGCCGATAAGAATACCTTCTGGGCTGGAGCATCTTCGCTCATTCGCACTACTTGGCCTAGCCAGCGAAGCCGCTGTGTTTTAATTCGCTGAACTATGTCGGCGTCTGCGTAAAGTTCATACAGCTCATCATTAAATCTTCTTCGGTACTCGCCGTCGCCAACGCGTAGAGGTCGACAAATCTTTCGAAGAACCTTTCTCTCGAATACTCCCAGAGCCGCGTCATCAGATGTTGTTAGTGTCCACGCTTCTGCACCATATAGCAGGGCGGGTGCGATGAGTGACTTGCAGAGTGTTATTTCCGTTTGTCGAGAGAGGACTTTATTTTTCAATTGCCTACTCAGTCCGAAGTAGCATTTGTTTTCAAGAGTAATTCTTCGTCGGATTTCTAGGCTAACATTATTATTGGTGTTAATGCTGGTTCCCAGGTAAACGAAGTCCTTTACTATTTCAAAATTATTGCTGCCAACAGTGGCTTGGTTGCCAAGGCGCGAATGCGCTGACTCTTTGCATGATGGCAAAAGGTACTTCGTTTTGCCCTCGATCACCACCAAACCCATTTTTTCCGCTTCTTTTTCTAATTTGGAGTAAGCAGAAGTTAGGCGCGGTTGTTAAGGCCAATGATATCAATATCGTCAGCATATGCCAAGAGCTGGCGGTGTTGCTCAAGGTCATTTTGCATAGCCGTATAAGATTTGCGGGGAAACCAAGTTCAGACATAGCGGCATATAGGCAGCTCCTTTTCGTGCTATCGAAAGCGGCTTTAAAATCAACAAAGAGATGATGTGTGTCGATTCTTTTTTCATGGGTTTTTTCCAAGCTTTGGCGTATTGTAAAAATCTGGTCGATGGTAGATTTACCAGGTCTGAAGCCACACTGATAAGGTCCAATCAGTCTGTTCACATCAGGCTTCAGTCTTTCGCACAATACGCTTGATAGGACCTTATATGCGATATTCAAAAGGCTGATTCCGCGATAGTTGGCGCAGTTTTGCAGGATCGCCCTTCTTGTGGATTGGGCAGAGAACACTTAGATTCCAATCTTCAGGCATGCATTCATCCAACCATATTCTGCATAGAAGCTGATGCATGCGCCTTACCAGCTCCTCGCCTCCGTGTTTGAATAGCTGAGCAGGCAAGCCATCACCGCCAGCTGCTTTGCATCTTCTCTGGTTTCTTGCTCAGTTTATCCATTTAAAGGGGCAGAGAAGTGATCCCTCCATATTCTGAGTGCTCTCTGAACATCGGCCACCAGGTCGCCGTTGTCATTCTTACAGGAGTTTGCCCCGGGTTTAAAACCTTCTGTCATTCGCCGAATTTTTCGATAGAATTTTCAGGCATTATTCCCGTTGGCCAGCATCTCAAGCTCCTCTATTTCACGCTTGTCTGCCTCTCTGTTTTCGCCCGGAAAAGCCGCCTCGGTTCCCTCTTCAACTCGTGGTAGTGTTCACACACACTCCTCTTTGCATTCGATCTCTTTTCGTTGCAGCGCGGCACTCTTCATCATCATACCAGTTGTTTCTTCGCGTTCGCCGGAATCCAATTACTTCTTCGGCTGCGGTACGGAGTGCTCCTGAGATATAATCCCACTGCTCATGCATTCCACTAGGTTGAATTGTGCTCTCGGAGAGCAGGTGTGAGAGGCGATCTGCGAAATAATTGGCGGGCTATTGCGATTGCAGCTTTTCGACGTCCAGCTTTCCCTGCGTTTTATGTTGCACCTGTTTTGTCGTACAGAGGCGGGTACAAAGGTAGTGATCAGAGTCGGTGTTAGGTCCTCGTATTGTGCGATCATCGTAAACGCTGGAAGCATGCCGTCCGTCTATCACAACGTGGTCGATCTGGTTGCGTGTTTTCGATCGGGGGACAGCCATGTAGCCTGGTGAATCTTCTTGTGCATAAACCTAGTGCTGGATATGACCATGTTTCGGGCACCGGCGAAGTCGATCAGCCTGAATCCATTTCGCGAAGTCTGATTGTGGAGACTGAACTTCCCGACAGTGGGGCCAAATACACACTCCTTACCCACCCTGGCGTTAAAGTCGCCAAGCACGACTTTAATATCATGGCGGAGGGAGCGCTCGTATGCTTCTTCCAGGCGCTCGTAGAATGCATCCTTTTCCACGTCGTCCTTCTCTTCCGTCGGTGCATGAGCGCAGATAAACGATATGGTGAAAAATCGTGCGTTTATGCGGATTGCAGCGAGACGCTCGTTCACGGGTGGGAACGACAGTACTCGGTGACAGAGTCTCTCTCCCACGTGTTTTGATCGCGTTTCCTCGCCCCGTCCATCGGATCTCTTGTATGGCTGTAATGTCAGCTTTTGCTTTCCTCAGGACCTCAACCAGCCGGGCAGCGGCACCTTCCCCATTAAGGGGCCGGACATTCCAGGTACATGCCCTTACCTCATAATCCTTATTTCGTTTGCGGGTGTTGTCATCTAAAAAAGGGGTTCTCATATACGAGGCTTTGTTGTTGAATTTATGTGGTGGGTCCCAAGCCCAACGCTCAACCCATTTCACGGGAGGTTGAATTCTATTACGCGTTTGTATAGCGAGCCGCTTGATCCAAGATAGACGCCTGCTTGCAGCCGCACCACATGGTGATCAGACGCTGCTGTTTGAACCCCCCAGCAAGCCCTTAAACCGATTATGTCGGAGTGGCCTTACCAGGTTGTCGCCTTCTCACGTTTAGCTCACCACCAAACGGGTGTTCGGTGGTTACCCAGAGGATAATTGGGGCAAAGCCCGGAAGTAGCGAGCTGCTTGAACCGCATGCAAAAGAATCGCTCTGGCCATTCCCAGGTGAATGGCGATCAGAAACTTTCCCCACTTGCGTGGACTTCTGCACACGGCCCCATCCATTTTGAACTATTGCTTGCAATAAAACGCGCGAGATATGTTGAAAACAAATTGGTATTTTTTTTTTTAATTTAGGTAAGGTTCAGTATAGGGGAGGGCAACTCCAGACGCGCCGACGCTGGTGTATACTTTAACTCAATTTGCTTTATGAGTAAGAGAATGAAAATATTTCTACCTTTCGGAGAGCAAATGAAATATGAGTTGGACGCACCGACGCCACTACTTTAACTCAATATACTCAATGAGTAAGAGAATGAAAATATTTCACCGTTAGGAGTGTGCCCACATATACATGTTTTGATTAAAAATGAATTTAGCGTTTATTTTGAAGTTCCTTAAATTTCTCAATATGACGCCGGTTTCAACTTTGGTTTTTTTGTTTCGGATATACAGACAGTGCTGTCAATTTAACAATTTTCCTTTAGATCTGGTTTTTTTGAAACCCATTTAGCGGGGGAAAATTACAACTTCAATATATGGTTTTCTGGTTTTTTTCCTTAACCACAATGTATACATGTATAAAGACATTTTATATTGACTTTTATAGCATTTCAATAATATTTTGTGATATATATGTACGAGTATATGACCGGAACTTATTATTTCTTATGGCTGTGCGTATAAGTTAACCTTAAGTCCTATATCAATCAGGAAAAAGTGAATTCTTAAAAAAAAATTTATAAAACTATGTAAGTATCTTATATATTTTATTATGCTAAAATTTTAGGAACTTTCTTGTGGTTTTTTTTTTCAAAAAATTGGTTTCAAGAAAAGATTGCTTTAAAACCTTAACAAATTCAAGTCATGGTAAGAAATTCAATTTTATAAAAATAAAATAAAATTATTGTCGGGAACCTGGCCTCGAACCATGGAACGCACGCGTCTCGCCCGAGACGCTTAAAAAAAATATTATTTTCTGATTTTGGAAAAGTCGATTTTTCGAAAAACCCAAAACCCAAAAAATATTTTTTTTTTAAACTGATATCGCCAACGTTTTTAGCGGAAATGTTTGGGTCGGACAGGGTATACATGAAAGTTTTAAAATAAAATGAAAATTTTTTAGTAGGTCATGAAAAAACCCCTTAACAATTAAAGTCGATAAAAGTCAAAAAAATGAAATTTCGCAGGCTCGAAAATTATTTTTTTGGGTATGCGTAGTGGAACTTTTTTCTTCTGCGCCCAAAACCTATCCAAAAATCGATGGCGCGATAACGGTTAATAAATCGACCCATTCTAGTACACATACAGTCTAGTTCATTTGGAAGTTCCAGTTTTCTCAATTTTACCTTTACATCTGGCATTTTTGAAGTCAATTTAGGGCGAGAAAATTAAAATGAAATGATGGTTGTCTGGCTTTTTTCATTAACCACAACTTAGACATATTTAAACCACATTTCATGTTGATTTTTAAGGAGGTTGTCATCTTAACTGGGCAAATTTAGTCTACATATGTAAGGGTTCGGGCTATATGTGTGCCCTTTGACAAATTAAAATATTTGAAGAAGAAAATAGTTGATGCCTTCAGGAAAATTAACACGATTTCTAACCACTTCGTAAATAGAAAACTGAAGAAGCTACAAACTGTGTTTTCGGCTTTTTGTATTTGAAATATAGGGTCTATCAGCCATTCTGTCTCATCGGAAAGCCCGATAGAAATAATGAAAAGTACCAAAATTCTCTACTGCGAAGGGTTTGGCCAAAAAATCTTCATAGCTTCTGATAGAATTATAGGCAAAATATCATATTGGGCTTACTTTAAAGGTATTTTACGTACATTTCAGAATCTGTATTAATATCTATAGTGTGTTTGAATTTTAGTAGAGATATCAGGCTTAAATTATGAGAAGTTAGCCTAAAATAAACTTTTAACTACTATATTATCATTTTTAACAAATTTCTTATGAACATTTTTTTTTCTTTACAGCTGAAATAAGTTCAGAACATTTCCAACAACTTTCATTCAGACAGTTTTTCTTTTTTCGAATTCGTTTAAGAAGAAACAAATTTTCAAAAAAAAAAACCTATATTTTCAAGTAATAAGCAAAAAACACAATTTTTATAATTTTTATGTAATTTATTTAAAAAATTCTTTTTTTACTTAGAATTGACCATTTTAACGTATTTTTAAAAATAAAAGTAATGTTATGTTATAATTTTATAAAATCTCTTTTGCTCTCCATTCGTGGTTGTTTTTCACCACACGAACTCCTTCACCATCTCTATTTTTTTCTCCTCTATACCAATACCAACGCATACTTATGAAATATTTTTCCCAAACAAAAATCATTATAATTTCTCACTATTGCTACTCCTATAAGTGCAAATGAAATAAAAAGGTTTTAATAATTGAAAACAAAATCAATACAAAGGGAAATTAAACATTTGTTTCCATAAATTAAATTGTTTTGTCAAAATCCAAATTGGAAAATTGTTCAGCTTCAACTAATTTTTTTTTTTATTCTAAAAACATGGTGAGTGCCGTAATTGGAAGCCATTTCAATCATAATACTAATAAAGTGCATGTTTCCACAGGTAGAAACGGTGGTGGCAAATTTCAGAGGTGGGGATAACGTCTAAATAAATTCAGTTACCTTCGTGGCCTTTAAGATAAGTCTGATGGCAGTGTAGACGTCAAGGACGTGTGAGTCAGCCTCATCATCATCAGCAAGATGTAACGAAGTCTGAAGGGGTGCTGCTGTGGCCGGGTTGTTGGCGTGGAAGGCTAAAGAGATTTACAGCATACCAGAACGTGCCACAGTCCAACGCAAGTATTGGATTGGAGTTGATGGGCCTGACTCACATACAAGCTGATAGAGGAGGAGTGATGTTGGCATTAGTGGCAGAAGTTCGCAATTGGTCATACTTGTCCAGCCTCGAAGAAGGTAGGAGTGTTGAGCATGGCATTAGGAGAAGGCGGCAGCCAAAGTTGTTCTTTTAATTCCGTTGTAATGCATTTTACATTTTTTAACTTTTTTTTACTTGGTTATTTGTGTTTTGTTTTGGTTTATTTTTTAATAAAAATAAAGTTATTAGAAATTCATTTTCGGGTATTTTAAAATGTTGTTTAGGCATAGCGGTTTACAGGGTGGAAACCCTAGCAGTGCCTAAAAGTATGCCGTCTTTTCTGTGCTTTCAGGTTTGTTTTGGGAAATTTTTTGGTAAAAGGAGTGCAGATATGTTTTTTCTTACGGTGTTTTTGAATGAGTGCGAGCGGGATGCAAAGTTACACGTACACGACATGTACAAGGGGAAAGTGGATAATATCTTCACGCCGCCCATACAAAACTATCCACTTTTTTATCTTCATTTGTGGATAGCGCGACCTATATTTTATCCACTTTTTTATCCGCGTATGGTTGGTAGGGTGTAGACAGAGTAAGAAGTATATACTCGTATATGTAAACATATCATACATTTGAATAAAGGTTTTTGCTTTTCTACGAGTACAATCAAACAAGAAATTATAATCTAAAGTGGAGCAACAGTTAATTAAAAACCCCAAGGCAAAGAAAGAATATTGACAATACCCATATTGGCACATCCTCCTTTTTTTGTTCCAAAAAGGTGGCAACATTGCAAAACATCTCAAGTGGCAATACCTGGTTAGAATATCTTAGAATATAATAATACCCGAGGAGCGCATCCGCACAACGCACAGCTTGTTATACCTAGTAGTGTCACGCTCACAAGGTTCAAAAACTTGCAGTACGTAACGGCATAAACGGATCGAGATAGATATTGACTTATAAATACATACTAACATATTCAGGAGGGAAAAAAAAATTGATTGAGCCATGTCCTTCCATCCGTCCATCTGTTAACACGATAACTTGAGTAAATTTTGAGATATCTTAATGAAATTTGGTATGCATGTTGCTTGACACTTATCTCGGAGCGCTATCTAAAATGAGCGAAATCGGATGATAGCCACGCCAACTTTTTAAATATATAGAATACAAGGAATGTTCCAGTAAAAAATGGCCAAAATCGGTTAAAGTCCAAGCCTACTTTTATATGAAAGATTTTCAAACAGATCAAAGATATATTTAATAGAAAATAACTTTGCTTATAATCGCTTTTTATCATTTCTATGTCACTTTCAAAGTGTCCGCGAACGAAGAAATTCGAAAAATAAAAATTTGGCTAATCGGACAACACACAAGTAGAATATCCGGGCACGTAGTTAATACCCCACTGCAATAGGTAAGTTATATATCTTTTTTGATTTTTATATCTTTCATGGACATGAAATGTTTGTAAACTACTACACTTCATTTTTGACCTTAAGTGCAGATAATGCAAATGCATTTTGCTATTCATTAATCATTTCACAGAAATATAAATCGTGTAATATAGCTACTTTTCTGTATGAGCTATAATAATAGGGAAGCTTTTAAAGTGTGTTGCACTTTTGAAAATGAATGAAACGTTCATTTGGAACTTCCACAAATTTCTCAATATTAGCGTGACGCCGATTTCCATATTGGATTTTTTTATATACAGGCAGTTTTCTCAATTTTACCTTTACATCTGGCTTTTTTGAAGTCAATTTAGGGGGAGAAAATTAAAATGAAATGATGGTTGTCTGGCTTTTTTCATTAACCATAACTTAGACATATTTAAAACACATTTCATGTATATTTTTAAGGAGGTTGTCATCTTAACTGGGCAAATTTAGTCTATATATGTAAGGTTTCGGGCTATATGTCTGCCCTTTGACAAATTAAAATATTTGAAGAAGAAAATAGTTGATGTCTTCAGGAAAATTAACACGATTTCTAACCACTTCGTAAATAGAAAATTGAAGAAGCTACAAACTGTGTTTTAGCCAAATTTTTATTTTTCGAATTTCTTCGTTCACGGACACTTTGAAAGTGAAATAGAAATGATAAAAAGCGATTTTACGCAAAGTTATTTTCTATTAAATATATCTTTGATCCTTTTTTTCCTCCTGAATATGTTAGTATGTATAAGTCAATATCTATCTCGATCCGTTTATGCCGTTACGTACTGCCGTTAGGCGACTAAAGTTAATGGACCTTGTGTGCGTGACACTACTAGGTATAACAAGCTGTGCGTTGTACGGATGCGCTCCTCGGGTATTATTATATTCTAAGATATTCTAACCAGGTATTGCCACTTGAGATGTTTTGCAATGTTGCCACCTTTTTGGAACAAAAAAAGGAGGATGTGCCAATATGAGTATTGTCAAGATTCCTTCTGGGTCTTGGGGTTTTTAATTAACTGCTGCTGCACTTTAGATTATAATTTCCTGTTTGATTGTACTCGTAGAAAAGCAAAAACCTTTATTCAAATGTATTGTATGATATGTTTACATATACTCGTATATACTTCTTACTCTGTCTACAATTTTGTGTTTAGGCAACATTGAGTTTTGTGTGTGTTGCCAACTACGTAAGTGCAGGTTTTTTTTTTGATCTATAAGGTAAAAGATCGCTAAAACTTAAAGCTATGTACATATACACCTCCCACTTACTTCACATTCCTCTTGCCCCTATACATATGTTAATTGTTTCGACTAAACGAGTATCTTTACACTAGAGTGTTCCTTTCCCTTTTTTCGGTTCATTCTTGTTTGTATATTTTTGGTACATTTGCAATTATAGGGTCTATCAGCCATTCTGTCTCATCGGAAAGCCCGATAGAAATAATGAAAAGTACCAAAATTCTCTACTGAGAAGGGTTTGGCCAAAAAATCTTCATAGCTTCTGATAGAATTATAGGCAAAATATCATATTGGGCTTACTTTAAAGGTATTTTACGCACATTTTAAAATCTGTATTAATATCTATAGTGTGTTTGAATTTTAGTAGAGATATCAGGCTTAAATTATGAGAAGTTAGCCTAAAATGAACTTTTAACTACTATATTATCATTTTTAACAAATTTCTTATGGAACATTTTTTTTTCTTTACAGCTGAAATAAGTTCAGAACATTTCCAACAACTTTCATTCAGACAGTTTTTTTTTTTCGAATTCGTTTTAGAAGAAATTAATTTTCAAAAAAAAACCTATATTTTCAAGTAATAAGCAAACAAACACAATTTTTATAATTTTAATGTAATTTATTTAAAAAATTCTTTTTTTACTTAGAATTGACCATTTTAACGTATTTTTAAAAATAAAAGTAATGTTATGTTATAATTTTATAAAAACTCTTTTGCTCTCCATTCGTGGTTGTTTTTCACCACTTTCTGTTGTAACAGCCATAACACCTTCACGTTTTTTTTTCTATAATACATTTGGAAACAGATGTTAACAACTGTACATATCTTTCTGTTCCCTGTATATCTCTCTCTATGGCGCGATGTACAACAGGTATATCATCATAAACCTCCTAAGAGATTTTTGCGCCAAGCTTCTCTTCTAATTTGTGGTGTGCCGATTTGAATTTGCCCTACAAATTGGTGGGACCTACAGTTTTTTGCCGACTCCGAACGGCATCTACAAAGGAGACGAATTTTTGCTGAGAAGCCTGTCATGGCAGAAATACACTCGGAGAGTTTGCCAAACCACTGCCGAGGGGCGACCCCGTTTTGAAAAACTTTTTTCAAATCACTTTTGATGTTACCTGTACCAGGGCTCGAACCATGGCCTTCGGTGTGGTAGGCCGGCAACACTACCTGCACACCACGGCGGCCGCCTTGTATACGCATTGGAATATTAGGAGCATCTAGTGTTGGCTCATCATAATCTAAGAATTGTGAATGCCGGTTCAGATAGTAAATTATCGTCATTCAGATGAATCATATCAGTATAATCTGAAGCATTCAAATTGATATTATATTTTTTGTAAACTCTGAGTTTAGTTGGAGCAAGTATTGTTTCTCGATAGTATAAAATGTTTTTCATAGCTCTACGCCGTATTGCTTTTCTGCCATCAAATAACATTGTTAATAAAATGTTTTCTGGATGAGCGTAATATGAATTATTTTGGATTACACCATCTACAACGTGGTAGGTATCGTGTCCAACGAATAAACTTTGATAAAAGTACACTGCCGCATAAAACAGATTTATAGTATTTTACATTGAAATACATTGGAACATAAATTCTAATAATATAAACTTCTAGAGTTTTCAAATTTTCCGATGGTGTATTAGTTGTTGTATATAGACGTAATACCCTGCTTGCTTTGGTTAGCCATCGAGAATATACAACTGGTCCTGGTTTTATGCTAGCTAAATCAATTGAAACAGCACCATTTGAAATTGCTTTGGCCATTTGATATAAATATTTAACATCTGTAGATAATTCTCGTTCTTGTTCATCGCTGACATACCGGGCATATTTTCCAATGCTATTGGTTCAAAATCACTTACAACCTGAAAAATAAATTTTTTAGATCAACTAAAATTAGTATAATTTTAATATTTTAATTTTATTGAAAAAATATTATAAAATAATTTTAACAAATGCATACCTGAAATATGAATATATTTCCACTTGCTACATTTGGTCCACTCGTGACTGCTTTATCTAATGCTCTGAATAAATGACCAAATGGTAATTCATTGAAATGAAGCAAACATATAAACCAGTGCCGTGGTCTATTGAAATGCTTTTAAAAAAGTCTTATAACACCATTTTCTATTCCAGTATTAGCTGCTTCTCCATCGCTATTGACAGTTCTTTGCTATTGAAGAATTGATTGAATTTTTTTTATTTGTGTTTTGCATTTTGTTCTTCACCCAAAAGAACATATCCAAGTAATTCAGCATTAGAACAACTAAATGGGATTCTTTTACCATATTTGTATGAAATTTCTCATTAATTAATAGTTAAAGAATCATTTTTTCTGCCATCGAAAGAAAATGCAGTTATGTTGGAATCTGTGTATCGTTGACGAAGGACTTCATCTCTAGCTTTAATTTTTGCTTTTTGTAAAAAGTTCACCCCGAATATCTCGAAAATGTATACCTTCGAAAAGGGCTGTTGCTAAACATGAAGCAAGTCTATCTGAAACACCGAATCTGTCACACATCATAGCAAAATTTATAGCATCGTATGGTTGAGTATAATGTCCTCGTATCATTGTAAGAGATACTTCTGCAACTGTTGCATTTGCAATTTGTGCTTCACCTGTTTCCATATCTGTTCCAAGTGGTTCGTATGTTGGATCATCACTAACGGTTGGCATTGTTGGTATTATTGTAGGTGTTTCTTCTACAATGCCATCCATATATTCAGGTATTGTGAATTTTCTATCATTATGTTCGTCCATCATAAATTCTTTTGAATGGTTTGGTATTAAACCACATGAGCATTCTGTTGTTTTCAACTTGCATTTACATTTTCCAATGTAAAATAATTCATTTGTTGATTGTACGAATGCTGTAAATTCCTCAACTTTTTTTCTGTGTTTAATGCTTTCGTGATATTTTACAATTAAAACATTTAGTTTTCTTAGAATACTACGTCCATCAATTAGTTGAATATTCAATTTATTCCAAATTTCAACCAATTTATAAATTTTTCGCATAAATTTTATGCGAAAGCATTTTACTTTGAATTTTAGCATGATCACGTAAAAAAATAAAATCTTAAAATGCCACGACTAGACGGTAAATTCAGACTATTTAATTCACTTAATAAACCAAATGCAATAATATCGTGTGCAAGTATATGTGATAAAGTGGATTCAGATGATGTAGAAGGATTTGGTTCATCCATTATAAATTTATTTTAGCTGTAAAGAAAAAAAAATGTCCATGAGAAATTTGTTAAAAATGATAATATAGTAGTTAAAAGTTAATTTTAGGATTATTTCTCATAATTTAAGCCTGATATCTCTACTAAAATTCGAAAACATTATATAAATTAATACAGATTCTGAAATGTACGTAAAATACCTTTAAAGTAAGCCCAATATGATATTTTTCCTATAATTCTATCAGAAGCTATGAAGATTTTTTGGCCAAACCCTACATTTATATTGCAAAATATCTATTTTGCAAAAGTGGGGGACTCGAAATCGGACTTAGAGCTTTGGTGTCTTAAGCAATTTTTCTTAGAATCATCTGTAGATTACATTTTTGCTATACTCAGCTTTTACCCGCTCTAATATGCATATATGTGAAGTATTATTACATATATGCAAAAATCCACTTTGTTTATTAACTTACGAAAAGATAAAATCGATCCAATCCACAATGTCGAAAGATATGTGAAAGAAATTAAATTTGGAATGCTAAAGGCACATGACGTGGCACAAAATCTAATAAATAAAATCAAATTACAAACTAAATTGGTGATTAAGTCCTTTTACAAAAATATATATCAAGGTCCGTTTTATTATAAAAAAAAATTTACGAAGTTTTTGATGAAGTCAATAAAAAAGGGAAAATCGTACATAATAATTGAATAGAAAACAAGTGAAATTAAAACCTTACACTTTCATAAGCTGCGAAAAGAAACCAAAATTTCCTATCTTTATATATATCAATATAAGCGTTTTTGTTATACCGCCAAGAAGGCACACATTCAATCATACCAATATATAATTGCAAATATACAAAAAATTTACAAACTAGAATGTACCGAAAAATGGGAAAGGAACACCCTAGTGTAAAGATATTCGTTTAGTCGAAACAATTAACATATGTATAGGGGCAAGAGGAATGTGAAGTAAGTGGGAGGTGTATATGTACATAGCTTTAAGTTTTAGCGATCTTTTACCTTATAGATCAAAAAAAAAACCTGCACTTACGTAGTTGGCAACACACACAAAACTCAATGTTGCCTAAACACAAAATTGTAGACAGAGTAAGAAGTATGTATATGTAAACATTACAATACATTTGAATAAAGGTTTTTGCTTTTCTACGAGTACAATCAAACAAGAAATTATAATCTAAAGTGGAGCAGCAGTTAATTAAAAACCCCAAGGCAAAGAAAGAATCTTGACAATACCCATATTGGCACATCTTCCTTTTTTTGTTCCAAAAAGGTGGCAACATTGCAAAACATCTCAAGTGGCAATACCTGGTTAGAATATCTTAGAATATAATAATACCCGAGGAGCGCATCCGTACAACGCACAGCTTGTTATACCTAGTAGTGTCACGCACACAAGGTGCATTAACTTGCAGTACGTAACGGCATAAACGGATCGAGATAGATATTGACTTATACATACTAACATATTCAGGAGGAAAAAAAAAATTGACTGAGCCATGTCCTTCCATCCGTCCATCTGTTAACACGATAACTTGAGTAAATTTTTTGAGATATCTTAATGAAATTTGGTATGCAGGTTGCTTGACACTCATCTCCGAGCGCTATCTAAAATGAGCGAAATCGGATGATAGCCACGCCAACTTTTTAAATATATAGAATACAAGGAATGTTCCAGTAAAAAATGGCCAAAATCGGTTAAAGTCCAAGCCTACTTTTATATGAAAGATTTTCAAACAGATCAAAGATATATTTAATAGAAAATAACTTTGCTTATAATCGCTTTTTATCATTTCTATGTCACTTTCAAAGTGTCCGTGAACGAAGAAATTCGAAAAATAAAAATTTGGCTAATCGGATAACACACAAGCAAAATATCCGGGCACGTAGTTAATACCCCACTGCAATAGGTAAGTTATACATCTTTTTTGATTTTTATATCTTTCATGGACATGAAATGTTTGTAAACTACTACACTTCACTTTTGACCTTAAGTGCAGACAATGCAAATGCAAAATTTTGCTATTCATTATTCACTTTACAGAAATATAAATCGTGTAATATAGCTACTTTTCTGTATGAGCTATAATAAAAGGGAAGCTTTTAAAGTGTGATGCAGGTTTGCAGTGAGATTGATATTAACTGGAGACATACGTCGATGCTATGTGTCTTTAATTGTTGCATTGATAAGTCTTTGGAATATCTTAAAATATGATATGATTTCATTTGGCTCTGCTTCATACGAAAACTTAATTTGAATCACGAGGTGTAATTTTTCGATGAGCTCGAATTTCAGATATAAAAAAAATGAGCGGAATCTCCTTAGTAAAAAATAAGCTTTAATACTTGAAATGTTGAACTGATAAAGACCACCAGAAGTGCAGAAAAAAAAAATTTGTTTACACCAAATGCTTTAAGAAACAAACAAAATATAAATAAAATTCATATAGTTACATCTGTTAGGATACTACTTTTATTTTCTTTTTAATAAATTACTCCATATTTTTTAAATGTACTATATTGTTCATATTAATTTGTGAAAGAACTATATTTTTCTGAAAAAATGTTGGCAACTCTAAGTGTAAGAAGTTTATTTGCAAACCCTCTGAGCGTATTTCCACCATGAAAAGATTCGAAGCATGTGTTTAGCATATGTAAAGGGTGTTTTTTTAGGGGTATAGAACTTTGAATTGAAATAAAACACAAGAAAATCGTTTTAAGGTCCATCAATTTGGCTTTATTGGAAGGATAATTTTATGCCATTAATGTTTAAATATGATTTTGGGCATGTGGCCGCCGCGGCTGGCTCGAATAAAGCCAATTCTACAGGTCCAATTTTCAACCACTTTTTCGAGCATATGGGGCCGTATGTCGGCAATAACGCCACGAATGTTGGCTTCCAATTCCCCTAACGTTTCTGGTTTGTTGGTGTAGACGAGCGACTTCACATATCCCCAAAGAAAATAATCCAATGGTGTCAAATCACACGACCTTGGTGGCCAATTGACAGGTCCATTCCGCGAAATTATGCGCTCATCGAATGTTTCCTTCAATAAATCGATTGTGACGTGCGCTGTGTGGCATGCAGCGCCGTCTTGTTGGAACCACAACTCATCCACATTCATGCCATCCAATTCGGGAACAAAATAGTCGGTTATCATGGCTCTATACCGGTCTCCATTAACGGTAGCTGCCTCTCCAGCATTATTGCGGAAGAAGTATGGCCCAATGACTCCACCAGCCCATAGAGCACACCAAACAGTCAGTTTTTGTGGATGTAATGGCGTTTCAAGGGTCTCATGTGGATTCTCTTCACTCCAAATGCGGCAATTTTGCTTGTTGACGTAGCCATTCAACCAAAAATGAGCCTCATCACTGAACAAAATTTTGCGATGAAAATCAGCATCGAAATCAATCTCATTTTCGGCCCATACACCAAAATCACGACGCATTGCATGGTCTCGCGGCTTTAATTCTTGCACAAGCTGGATCTTGTAAGGTCGCAAGCCAAGATCTTTGCGCAAAATCTTCCATAAAGTTGATGGACAAAGCTCCAATTGCTGTGCACGGTGGCGAATCGATTCATTCGGGTCCTCTTCAACACTTTGCTCTACAGCGGCAATTGTTTCTTCGGTGCGCACTGTTCGACGTCTCTGCGGATGCGTATTATCACATAGAGTAAACGTAGTGCGAAAACGATCCATGGTTAACCGAATTAATTGCTCTGATGGACGATTATGTCGACCATAAAATGGACGGAGCTCACGGTAAACTTCGCGAACTGAACCATTATTTTCGAAATAAATTTGCACGATTTGCAAGCGTTGTTCTTTTGTAAACCTGTTCATGATGAAATGGCAAACCAAACTGAACATAAATGACATTAGAGTTGCCAGATTTGACCACAAAATGCCAGTTTTATCTCTATTCGAAAAACAAACCTGTAAAAAAAACACCCTGTAGTTGCAACACAAAACCTCAAAAGCCGTGATTAGGTAGGATTAGTACAAGGTTAAAAATTTTAGTTTAAATTTCAAACCATTGTTCGGTTTGAGCATTTTTTAAACATTTTTCAATTTATAGCGGTTTATATTTAAAACTTAACTGAAACAAGTAAGGACGGCGCTGTATTCTGCTGTGCCGAAGGCTTTATACCTTTCATGAATACGGCAAACTTAAATACGCATTGTTTAAAGTTTTCTAAAACTTTGTCAGCAATACATTTAATTTTCTTTTATAATAAGCTTTATTTGTTATCTGTTAGCAAATATCTCACCAAGTTTCAAGTTTTAATCTTCCAAAATGAGGGATAAATGGCCATAATCCTCTTATCTGAACGATCGGTTGTATAGGATATATACTATATAGAGCTCCGATCTTGGTGATTTTTTTACGAAATCTTTTAATATCCATAAGAAAATATCTCACCAAGTTTCAAGTTTTAATCTTCGAAAATGAGGGATAAATGGCCCTAATCCTCTTATCTGAACGATCGGTTGTATGGGATATATACTATATATAGCTCAGATCTTAGCGATTTTTTTACCAAATTTTTTATTATCCGTAAGCAAATATCTCACCAATTTTCAAGTTTTAATCTTCCAAAATGAGGGATAAATGGCCATAATCCTCTTATCTGAACGATCGGTTGTATGGGATATATACGATATAGAGCTCCGATCTTGGTAATTTTTTTAAGAAATCTCTTAATATCCGCCGTGGTGTGAAGGCGGCCGCCGTGGTGTGAAGGTAGTGTTGCCGGCCTACCACACCGAAGGTCCATGGTTCGAGCCCTGGTTCAGGTAACATCAAAAGTGATTTGAAAAAAGTTTTTCAAAACGGGGTCGCCCCTCGGCAGTGGTTTGGCAAACTCTCCGAGTGTATTCCTGCCATGACAGGCTTCTCAGCAAAAATTCGTCTCCTTTGTAGATGCCGTTCGGAGTCGGCAAAAAACTGTAGGTCCCACCAATTTGTAGGGAAAATCCACAAATTGGAAGAGAAGCTTGGCGCAAAAATCTCTTAGGAGGTTTATGATGATATACCTGTTGTATATCGCGCCATAGAGAGAGAGAGAAATATCTCACCAAGTTTCAAGTTTTAATCTTTTAAAATGAGGGGAAATGGCCATAATCCTCTTATCTAACATTATTAACAGAATTACAACAACAAGTAAATTTGCACATGAGTTTTACAATATAGTACATACTAAAATTAATAAAATATATTTGCATACTTTATTTTTTTTTTTAATTGTTTTATTTTATTTCATTACACCCTTCAAATTAAGCTCTCTACATTGCATGCTTCGAATTAGATTGTTGATTGCTAAAATCTTAGAAAAACAGCTAAACCTAACTATTTTGCCACCTTTCACATTCCTACAGATGTACACCAATACTAATTAGCGTTTCGACCTGACCGATTGGAAATACCACCTTGAGACACTCAACTTTGGGGACAGTGTGAAGTGGGACCCGAGAAGTTGCACCATCTTCTTTTTCCGAAAACTCACGCCATTTGCCGTCAATGCCTTTAAATTCCATCGACGCCCACGCTAGACATAGCTATTTAGCGGCTATTTTCAATCTCTCGCTTGAACGCACCTTTCAGAGATAAGGAAACAGCGGGCAAGTGGTTCCCCTCGTGAGACATGACTGGCTTTTCAAAATTTAAATATATCTACTCACAACTCTAAATTAATAAATTATCCTATTCAAACAAAAGTTGGGCAGTGCAGATCGAAATCGGGTTCATTCTGCATGCATCCTTATCTCTATCACTTGGAATTACTGTATCCTAACCTCTATCACTCGGAATTACATGTATTTCGACTTCGACAATAAATATATATACTAGCAGACCCGACAGACATTGTTCTGCCTAAAATTTGACTCGCCTACATTTAACAAACTCTACTCTCTTCTCTTGGCGATTTATCTTCATCCATCCCTATATCTAAATTTTTCTTTCTACTTTTGCTTTTCCCCCACCCTTATATCCCGTTACTCTCCTCATTTTCCTCTTACACCTCCTCTGCATCTCAAATTTTCTTACTCCCTTTTCCTCTGCGGGTACTGATATGTACATAGTTTCGAAGATAAAGCTAATTAACTTTGTTCGGTCTTGTTAGAATCCAAACTAACAATTTTTAGAATTTTTGTCGGTCTGTCTCTGTGTTTGGGCGCGTATTACTTAGATACTAGACGTTGCATTACTAGGCGTCTAACTTTAAATTTAAGATACCCCTTATTTCGATAACTCGAACGGCTTCAGAGACGTTCAACTTAAAATTTAAGATATAATTCCTTCCGTTATGGCCTTGAGCTCATTTATAGTCTTGGTGCTTTCCACAAACTATTTATAGCCTCTGTAGTACCTAGCGGAGTCATGATACTCTGAAAATTTCCTAAAGATCGATTGAGTACTTTGGACGCCTATAAAATACATACAGATACATTAATTTTTACTTATAAAGGTAAGGCATCTTAATTAAGTTTAAGCTCACGCTATTATGTTCCCTAATTTTTTTATTTTATTTCCCAATTCTAGTCTGTAAGATTTGTACAATCTGTAGACTCAATAAATAACTAGGTCTTTAATTTATGCATGTATGTATTTGTAGTTTTAGAAGTTTGAAGCATAAACTAATTTTAATTATATATTGATGCAGGAGTTTTTTGGTGTGCCACCTATTTAAATGGGTTGGTGAGATGATGAGTATTACTCTTTCTTAAGGGAGCTAAAGTTTGCTTTTACGTTACTTCACTGCTTTTCTTTTTTTTTTGACATATCTTGGCAAATTTCTTTAAATCAGTAGAATCTTTTTATAGGCATTACTTTTGATACTGGTGTATCACTTTCATTCTATCCTGGATGAGAATACCAGTGGCTTATTTCCCTACCTGCAGTGTGGTTTTATTCCTTTTAAAAAATTTAGGGCTTGCCAGATTTTTAATAATACACAGTGGCGTGGTGAGCTTAATACTACATTACACTGCACCAAATGAGTTATTTCGGGCAAAAAAATCCAAATGACTGATTTCATCGCATTTGTTAGTTTTTGAGGCCTCTACAACATGTCATTTTTTTCGAACGCATTGCGTCTTAAGTTTCACAAAAAGTAAATGTCAAACAAACCCCAAATGAGCTAATGTAAATGGGTTTGCAATGACTCATTTGAATTTTCCAAGTGCGATGCAGTGTAAATGTAGAATAACTCGCGCCCGGTGCACAATACATTTTCAGCGCCCTCCTCCTCTAAATTTCGAAACCTTATAATATTACAGGCCCGTGCGCAGAAAATATCCGAGGGGGGAGGGGGGTTTAAACTCAAGTTACGTAATCAATGAAAAAAGATAAGATATTATTTTCGGAGTACCGAAATTTTATTGTTTAAACTCAAGTTACGTAATCAATAAAAACGATTTAATGTACTGTATGTAGATTGTTTGTATAACGGAAATAATCTTCAACTGAATCAGTTTGTACGTTGGAACGTTGGGTCTGCTTCGACGCAATCCTTGGCTTTCGCAATTCAATTTCGTATTGCTCGCTAATTTCGCTCTCTGTTTTGAAAATTTGTCCGAACTCCCCCTTAGCGTTTTCTCTTCTTTCAATCAAAATTTGTTTCGCAGCATCAGCCAATTTGATAGCCTCTCCCAGATCTTGATTTTCTCCTTGAAGTACTCGACTCAGAGACAATGTGACACCGAACTCAAAATATGCATGGATATCTGGAAATTTGCGGTTTTTATAGCTGAAAGCAGTTGGAAAGAAGCTCCAGATGAAGTCGTTGGGTCTTTCCAGTCGGTGGAGATCACTTCAAGAGCACGAATTACTGTTGGTTGCAAATGGAGATATGTTGCGATGGACTCATGCCGTTCTACCCATCTGGTTTTACAAAATTTTTTTCAATTTCTTCACCCGAGTTTCCGATAAATGTTAATTTTCATTTATCGCATCCTGAAGGGCATTTTGGCGTTTCGGATAAGTTTTCTTGAGAACAGCTTGAGCCCCTTGGAACTCTCCGATAACCGCTCTCGCACCGTCATATCCTTGCCCGAAGAAATATATGCAATCCAGTCCGGAAGATTTTAGGAAATAAAGGTAAGCTGTCCCTATTCCCTTTCCAGTGAAATCGATGATAGGAATAAAACACAAGAAATATTCCTGAAGGATGAACTCTTTGCCACATTTATCCCAGTAGCGAATGCAAATTGAAATTGGTTCTACTCCTGCACGGTCTGGCGTGTCATATCCGAGAAAAGAAAAGCCCTTCGATTTGTTCACTCGATCGATGTTGTAACTTATGATGAGGTGGTGACAAATGTTGATTATTTCATTATGTACACGGTTGCTTATGTACATAGCATTCTTTGGTGAATCACTCAGGTGTTTTTTCAACTGCTCATCAGTTTTGGATCGATATCTTAAGAGAGCTCTAAAGTTTCCATCATTCGTCAACGGTTCGTCTTCAGAAATTCTTCCCGTATCATTGGAACCTCTGAGAGCAAAGTCCTTGTCGGCCACACAGGATAACCGTTTCAATAATTGGAATTATTCGTAGTTTGCTTTCATTTAGAAAGTCTAATTTTTGTTTCGACAGTTGCAAATCAATGGGTAAAGCATTTTCTTTTTCGACTCCCATTCTCAAATACCATTGCAACAGAAATTTTTTGGGGTATTCTAATGAACTGTGCTTTTCGAAAGTTTCCAGTGCTTTTTTCCAGTTTTTTAATGGCGTGGTTAGTATCTGGCCCAGAATTTGATTACGGACTCCTCTCAATGTAGCACAAAATAAAACACAATAAATATTTGCAATATGCATCTTCTTCTATTGCCGAATACGCTAGCCGTTGATGTTTTTGTGGCTTACATGCGTAATTTTCCGCAATATTTGTCTGAGTTTGAAGTTCAGTGCGACTACATTCGCCACCGTCCTAGCATGAACCAAATAATATTATGCACTTAGTACAAATCCGAATTTATGCTGTATTTAATATTATGTTAAACTTACATCTTCGTTCTCCATTCGCCATTTTTTGCATAGCAAAGACGAATATCCATGGTAAAAAATATTAGGATACGACTTATACAAACTATTTAATAACAATGCAAATTATTTAAATAATTTAATAATATTCAGCTTACCGTAGTGTGTACCTCACCAGTTTTCTCTGGTCAACGAATGATAATGAAGTGTGCGGCAAAGAATTGTCAAACATTCTAATAACATGATAGAATACGCGCAACAACGAACCGGTTAAATACGCATTGCGGGAACAACAACAAACAGAAAGGAGTATTTACATATGTATTAAATAAGTATAGCTATTATGTAATAGTTACAAACTTTTAATTCGTTTTTTATGTGTGCGAAAGGGAGAGAAAATGTCGCATTGCGGTTCAGTTATAAGTAATAAGGCAAATTCAAACCGCTTTACACATACAAGTGAATGCACGAACGTAAATGACAATTTGAACACATATGTCCACCAAAATATTTGAACCTTATCTAAGGCTGTACGCAGTATCAGTTGGAATGGAATTTGGCCATTTGGATTATAAATGTATGCTAAAATATCCCCAATATGGGGGGGTGGGGGGCCTGCGCACGGGCCTGTAATATTACATACACTAAATGTGTAAAAGACAATAACCACAAAGCTACATACCCGCAAAAAGCTCTGCAAATCACTCGAATACTGCAACTGGCGAGAAAATAATGAAACGTTGCTAGATAAATCTGTAGCAATAATGACAAACTACCAAAGTCATTTAGGTAGGGTTTTCACTAGAGCGCTTTGAAAATTGAAATTGTATTGTAAATGTATGGAATTGAGATACGAGGTGTGTTCAAAAAGTATCGCGAATTTTGTGTTTTTTCAAAAATTATTTACTTATTCATGAATATCTATTTTGTCCCCTTCAAAGTAATCCCCATGAGATATTATACACTTGTGCCAACGGTTTTTCCAATCTTCGAAGCACTTCAAAAAATCATTTTTTTGTATCTTGTTCAGCTCCTCCTTCGATGCCGTCTTTATCTCGTCAAGAGAAGCGTAACGTCGTCCTTTCATGGGCCTCTTCAGTTTAGGGAACAAGAAAAAGTCACAGGGGGTCAGATCTGGGGAATACGGTGGCTGCGGCATCATTAGTGTGTTGTTTTTGGCCAAAAAGTCGCGCACAAGCAACGATACGTGAGCACGGGCGTTATCGTGGTGCAAAAGCCAATTTTTGTTCTTCCACAAATCCGGGCGTTTCTGGCGGATTGCTTCGCGCAAATTGCGCATAACTTGCAGGTAATATTCCTTATTGACCGTTCTTCCCTGTGGCAAGAACTCATGATGCACCACGCCCCTGCAATCGAAGAAAACTGTCAGCAAAACTTTCACATTCGACCGAACTTGGCGCGCTTTTTTCGGTCTTGGTTCGTGCGGCAGCTTCCATTGAGATGATTGAGCTTTGGTTTCCACGTCATAACCATAAACCCACGATTCGTCACCAGTTATGACCCTCTGGAGCAAATTTGGGTCGTCGCGGACAGAGTTCAACATCTCATTAGCAATGTTCATGCGATGCTGTTTTTGGTCACAATTGAGCAATTTTGGTACGAATTTCGCGTAAAAATCGAAGACGATCCAAAACACGTGCAAGCAAAGCAGCTGTCAACAATTAACTGAACATTGAAAATGGCCGAGCTTGTCGGCATAAGTGAGAGACATGAGTACCAACATAACGCCACAAAAAATTCGAAATTCGAATATACGTAACCAGCGAAAATTCAAAATTCGCGATACTTTTTGAACACACCTCGTATAGTTTTTTGTCCATAAAACCCACAATTTTCGAGCAAAAGTCTTGAAATTTTGTTTGTTTATCACACCGAGAACACAATAGTGGTGCTATCTCGTTTTTGATCAAACATGAATTTGGTAGTTTGTGCTTATTGCCACAGAAATATAAGTATACTAGAAGGCCGCCCACGCGGCGCTGCGTTTCATAACTTATAATGGACTGTGTCCGGTCTTAATAATTTTTTCTCCGAAACCAGTTGAGATATGCGACTTAATCACATCGCTTAATGTAGCACTCATTGACACCTTTTGTTTGATCTCCATATTGTACTAATATAGGGTGTTTTTTTTACAGGTTTGTTTTTCGAATAGAGATAAAACTGGCATTTTGTGGTCAAATCTGGCAACTCTAATGTCATTTATGTTCAGTTTGCTTTGCCATTTCATCATGAACAGGTTTACAAAAGAACAACGCTTGCAAATCGTGCAAATTTATTTCGAAAATAATGGTTCAGTTCGCGAAGTTTACCGTGAGCTCCGTCCATTTTATGGTCGACATAATCGTCCATCAGAGCAATTAATTCGGTTAACCATGGATCGTTTTCGCACTACGTTTACTCTATGTGATAATACGCATCCGCAGAGACGTCGAACAGTGCGCACCGAAGAAACAATTGCCGCTGTAGAGCAAAGTGTTGAAGAGGACCCGAATGAATCGATTCGCCACCGTGCACAGCAATTGGAGCTTTGTCCATCAACTTTATGGAAGATTTTGCGCAAAGATCTTGGCTTGCGACCTTACAAGATCCAGCTTGTGCAAGAATTAAAGCCGCGAGACCATGCAATGCGTCGTGATTTTGGTGTATAGGCCGAAAATGAGATTGATTTTGATGCTGATTTTCATCGCAAAATTTTGTTCAGTGATGAGGCTCATTTTTGGTTGAATGGCTACGTCAACAAGCAAAATTGCCGCATTTGGAGTGAAGAGAATCCACATGAGACCCTTGAAACGCCATTACATCCACAAAAACTGACTGTTTGGTGTGCTCTATGGGCTGGTGGAGTCATTGGGCCATACTTCTTCCGCAATAATGCTGGAGAGGCAGCTACCGTTAATGGAGACCGGTATAGAGCCATGATAACCGACTATTTTGTTCCCGAATTGGATGGCATGAATGTGGATGAGTTGAGGTTCCAACAAGACGGCGCTACATGCCACACAGCGCACGTCACAATCGATTTATTGAAGGAAACATTCGATGAGCGCATAATTTCGCGGAATGGACCTGTCAATTGGCCACCAAGGTCGTGTGATTTGACACCATTGGATTATTTTCTGTGGGGATATGTGAAGTCGCTCGTCTACACCAACAAACCAGAAACGTTAGGGGAATTGGAAGCCAACATTCGTGGCGTTATTGCCGACATACGGCCCCATATGCTCGAAAAAGTGGTTGAAAATTGGACCTGTAGAATTGGCTTTATTCGAGCCAGCCGCGGCGGCCACATGCCCGAAATCATATTTAAACATTAATGGCATAAAATTATCCTTCCAATAAAGCCAAATTGATGGACCTTAAAACGATTTTCTTGTGTTTTATTTCAATTCGAAGTTCTATACCCCTAAACAAACACCCTTTACATTTTGGGTCACCCTGGTCCACATAGTGATCGATAACTTCCATTCAGACAGACAAAAATTCTAAAAGCTGTTGATTTGGATTCTATTGGCTCAGTAATGATCCCTCCCATAAATTTTTCTTGAATATCTGCAATGTGCGGACATCGACCTGTTACAATTTTATTATATGTAGAGGTTAATACTCATTATATTACTCTGCGACTAAATTTAATATCAAATTAAATCAATCAAATAAAAACCATTCAGTCATTTATTGTTTTGCGGGCCATTTGGCGCCCCTTTGTGAGTAGCGCATCCCTATAATTCCACCGGATTTGCCTTCCGACTTTACACCTCGACTTGTTACAATTTTATTATATCGTCGGTGACATTGCAAAACCGCGTAACCCACAAATGCAAAACCGCGTAAGTGAAAGTTGTGTCAAAAACCTTTATAGACCGCTGCCATCAAGATCTACTGATTTGTTCCCAAGAAAACTACATGTTGGTTTGGAAAATAATTAAAAGAATCGATCTTGCAGGGAACTTTTTCCATAAAGTGAATAAGTCGAAAAAATAAGGAATTTGTTGTGGCAAAACAGCCAAACTGGGATATGACTTACGCTGTTTTGCATTTATGCGTTACGCGGTTTTGCAGTGTCACCGACGATATGTAGAGATTAACACTCATTATTTTACTAAATCAAATTGAATCAATCAATTGTAATGCAAATAAAAACCATTCAACTACTTATTGTTTTGCATGATGATACCCCTACGCCACTGAGTATACATATTCTTTTGGAAAACTGATCGAAAATAAAACTCAAACATGACGAAATTAAACTTATTCCTTGAGCGATATTTTATCCTTTAAGAATAAAAATTAAATTTTGAGTTTTAATTTTTTTCACGAATCGGAAAACTCAAAAACCTGTATATACTCGTATAAAAGAAAGTATCGTTAGTTCCAACGCTCATAACTCAAGAACGCCTGCACCGATTTGGATGATTGAAACTAATTTAGATTGTTCTCTGACCAGAATAGGAGAATACCCAATAAAATTTCCGAAAAATTCCTGAAAAAAAAAATTTTTATTTTCCCATAAATTTGGTATGGTGCGAATTTTTATAATTTGTTTGTTTGTTAGAAAAGTCCAATAATGGATCGATCGATGGTGAAGTGGAATTGTGTGTGTGGGAAATCGTTACATCTATAGGGATAGGGATAGGAATGGGGATAGGGCTAGGGATTGTGATAGAGATAATGATAGGAATAGGAAAAGTCAAAATTTCTAGATCCATTCAGGTAAATATCTGGGCAGGACAAACTCTGCCGGTCCCTCTATTTTGATCATAAATATTGGTTGGTATAATCTCGTAAACATATCTGTGGACATTTGGAAGAACAACTTACCTCGAGCTTAGTAAATTTTTCAGTTTTTTTATCATAAAAACCAATTCTTATGACGGTAATTTCTGTTTAATCGGCGTAATAATAGCGTTTATAATTACGGAGATATGAAATCTGGAAAAACATCTTAGCTCTATATTTTTTTCAAATGCATTTGCCAAAGCAACTTAAGTTAAATAAGATAGGAAAAGGAACAAAAATTCCTAACTACCGCTTGAAAAATCATCTTAAGTCAATTTGGGGTGACATTTTTTTTTTAAATTCGCTTTTGCAAAATCATCCTAATTCTGAGTAAGTGCTTTTTCCTTGTACATAATATGAAATAATACAAACATAGAAGGAGTTCGGTTTCTCTTTCAACTATATAACTATCAACTCTCGCCGTGTCAACACACCTTATGCCCTGCTTAGAGTATTTTCAGAACTTTTTCAGAACACAAATGCTTAAAGTTAGGGTATTTTAATTGCATTTAAGAGCTTTTATAAAATTCAAATATAAAAAAAATGTCAGATAAGTTGTTTTTTTCAATGAAAAGGGAAAAAATTCTGCCGAATATGGCAAGAAAATTGACAAAAAGAGACCCAAATAACCTGTCATCTAATTCGATAGAAAGAAAAAACAGTTCGACAACAGGTCAGCTGATTCCAAATACGGGCTCTGATTTAGCACCTATTTCGTTAACATCTAGTGCGCCGTGTATTTTTGCAGTACCAACACCTTCGCCATCTAAATTTAACATACCTAATGCTGCTGATGGATTTATGAGTGAAACTGAATCGGAAGAAGACGTATTTCATGAAACTGATTTGTTTGACTCAGATTTCAAACCTTCAAGTGGTGCTTCGGAGCTAAACTCTACAACTGAAAGTACAGAAATTAGGGCGAATGTATTAGAAACTAACGTTAATAATTTCAACTCACCCGGTTTGAATGAGGTCGAACTTTTGCTACTCCAAATAAATCGCCAAACCGAAATAGAAAACCAGCTAGAAATTTAAACACGGAGTGCAAAAAATCTAGAAACAACTGCAGTGCTCACATAAATATACAAGGTCTGGGGAAATGCAGAGTGAAATGCAATACAAAAATTAGCTCTGAACAACAAATCAGAATCATTAAAAATTATTGGAGTATGGGCGACTATAGTTCACGTCGGCAAACATTGTCAAACCTAGTTGAAGGTCAGCATAAAAAAACCAGAACCATAGCAAACCCTAATAATAAAATGCGGCGAAGTCATTCCAATTGACCGACGGGGACAGCGCGTACCAGTCAACAAGCTAACGATTGAAAAACATAACCAAGTTTTGGACTTTATAAACCGTATTCCGAAATATAAAGGTCATTACAGCAGGCGGCATACTACAAAGCTATATTTCCAACGAGGCTTTAATATATATTTATTTATTTATTACGACTCTTAGAGCCTAGTTAACACATAAAAGTATATAAAAAAAAAATATGTAAATTATTGCAGCAGTTACTGCCTTAAGTATTTAAATTAAAATATGTTGAATTGGGTTAAATCGAATTTAATTGAAACATGCACCACAAATCCAATCAAATCAGAGAATAATAATAATAATAATTCCCAACGGATTACCCACCATATCCCGCCCGACCGGCGCGAGGGGCGCATCCGCATAACGCGCGGATTATTCGTTCGTGCTGAGTCGTTGAAAGGCTTTGGTTTGTTAATCGTCGAGATCTAAAACTGCTCAGCTACAGAGAAAACCTCATCAGCTAAGTAAAGTAGATATAGGATAGATTATACATTAAGAAATAACTAGTTAACAGAATAAAATTATTGTTAGAAGTTAATATAGAAGTCAAAGAATAAGAAACAATTAGTAGCTATGAATTTAGGATAGAAAGAATTGATTTTTTTATGCTGAAAAGCGATTCTGAAATATCAAATCTACCAGAAAGAGAGTTATAATCTTGACACAAACAGCGAAAAGGCTCATTTAACTGAAAATTGGTTCGGCACTGTTTTAAGACTAGAGGTTTAAAATGCCTTGAAGGACGGGACGGTACATTGAAGTTCACTTCACCTAGAAGAAATGGGCTGGATAGTGAACCATTTAGCAATTTAATCATAAAAATAATTCCAAGCATTTCCCTCCGACTAGAAAGTGTGTGCAGATTAATGAGTTTTAAACGATTCGTATAGGGTGGCAGATTGTACAAGGGAGCCCAATCAAAATCTCTTAAGGCAAATAGTAAAAATTGTTTTTGAACTGATTCAAGGCGATCTACATGAACCTGGTAACGCGGGTTCCAAATTATAGAACCATATTCAAGTATCGGTCTGACTAATGTAGTGAAGAGGGCTTTAGCTACATAAGGGTCGCTAAATTCTTTAGACCATCGTTTAACGAATGCTAGAACACCTCTAGCCTTATTGACTGTTGTGTTAATATGGCGGTTGAAACTGAGTTTATAGTCCATAGCAACCCCCAGGTCAACAAAATCATACACTTGCTCAAGACTATAATTTTTAATTGTATAGGAAGCCGGCTGAGAAATTCCACGCGAAAAACCCATGTGTTTACATTTTTTAAGGTTAAGTGGCATATAATTTAAATCGCACCAAGTAACAAGTGTATCTAGATCTGATTGTAGGTTATTTCTATCTTCAAATGACGCGAATGACATGAAAACTTTACGTCGTCGGCATACATTAACATTTTTGAAAATTTTATTATTGTAGAAATATCATTTATAAACAACAAGAACAGAATCGGGCCAAGATGGCTTCCTTGAGGAACCCCCGAAAGGACATAAATGACATCGGATACGAAATTTTTAAACATTACTCTTTGTGTCCTGTTACTAAGGTAAGAAGAGATCCAGCGATTGAGACGCGGCTGGAAGCCCAACTGATCGAGTTTATGAATAAGTAATGAGTGACACACTTTGTCAAAAGCTTTGCTGAAATCCGTATAGATAACGTCGGTTTGCAGATTTTTTCTAAAACCATTTGAGACATGACTGGTAAACTCAAGTAAATTCGTAACTGTGTACTTTCCCTTACTGAACCCGTGTTGGCAGTCAGCTATAAAGGCAGAGATCGGACCCGTAAGTTGATTTGTAACAATAGCTTCAAACAATTTTGGGATGGCAGAAAGCTTTGCGATACCACGATAGTTCTCTATAGAAGACCTACTCCCGCTTTTATGCAGCGGTAGAAGAAACGATTCTTTCCACGCAGTTGGAAAAACACCACACTTTAGTGATAGATTGAACAAATTGGTAAGGGGTTGGTAAATATGGTTCGCACACTTTTTCAAGAAACATGTAGGAACCCTATCAGGACCATATTTAAAAGATTCTTTTAAGCTTTTAAGATAAATTAGAACATCTTTGGCGCATATAATTGGTGAATTAATTGAATTTGTCCCGTGTAGCTTATAGGGATAGTTTTGAAAGTTTGAATTGGTGACAGCAGAATAGTTAGAAGTGAAAAATTGAGCAAAAAAGTTTGCGATATATTGATTATCGCTAGATATAATGTCTTGATATTTCATGGCTGAGGGAAACCCTGATACTTTACGTTTAGAATTTACGAAACCATAAAATGACTTTGGATTGAGAATAATGTCTCTTTTGGTTTTAGAGATATAAGCTTTATAGCACTTTTTATTTAAATCTATGTACTTCTGACGTAGAATGGAATACAGTAGGTAATGTTTATTTAATCCGGATTTCTTATATAAATTAAATGATCGCGTTTTCCTATTTTTAAGAGCCTTAAGCTCTTTAGTAAACCAAGCTTGCGTAGGATGATCATAAGTTACTTTACGTTTAGGAATAAACTTCTCAAATAGGCAGTAAATAGTTTGATTGAAATGTGAGACGTTTAGATCCATATCACAACCAAATTCAGGCCAAGTTAATTTAGACAGTTCTTTATTTAATTTCTTGTAGTTTGCTTTGGAAAAGTTAAAATCAAAGCTACTACATGAGTAGCATTCAGTGCCTTGGCCATTACTTATGGTTTCGTAGACTATTTCCATAGAAGGGTGGTAAAGGTCTTCTGGTAAAACCAACGGATCACAACGATTTACAGAAAATTGGTTTATATCAAATCTTAACTTTTACCAAAATCTTAAAGTTGAAGGAGAATTCGAGGTTGAAATAGATTCGGATTTGGCTGAAATTGAAGATAATGTAATTTAATAATAGGCATTTAAAAAAATATCATTTGTTTCTGTTTATCTATATCGGTTTATGAAAATTCATGTATTTGTTTATTTTATTGGATTAAAAGTTTTATATTCAAAATTTTTATAAATTAATTCAAATCTTTAATTATGACTTTTCTACTGTAGGTTATGCATGTATATAATTTGAATATTTTGTTTCTTATTACTTACATTGAATTATAATTTTTTCACTTAAGTCGATTTTTATTCATAAATCTGTTTGCAAAAGGAACTTAAATCATATTACGTGACCACATTTTTAAAACATTTTGCTTAAACTGATTTTTGCAAAACCCTTACGTGACTTAAGTTGATATTTTTTTCTAAAACCTGTTTGCCCAAACCACTTATTTTTGTAAGCCCTGCTATAAAAAACCGTTCCGGTTAGAAGAACAAAGTTAACTGAAAAACTTCGACAATACATAGTCCCATTATATAGTGGTCATACTCCTTTTTAATAACTACCCACGAAGATTTTGTACGCAGTTAAAGGTGTTTTTCGCCCTCCTCTAAAATGTGATTTTTAGACTTAAGGTCTTTTTTCAAATGATTTGTAACAATAGCTTCAAACAATTTTGGGATGGCAGAAAGCTTTGCGATACCACGATAGTTCTCTATAGAAGACCTACTCCCGCTTTTATGCAGCGGTAGAAGAAACGATTCTTTCCACGCAGTTGGAAAAACACCACACTTTAGTGATAGATTGAACAAATTGGTAAGGGGTTGGTAAATATGGTTCGCACACTTTTTCAAGAAACATGTAGGAACCCTATCAGGACCATATTTAAAAGATTCTTTTAAGCTTTTAAGATAAATTAGAACATCTTTGGCGCATATAATTGGTGAATTAATTGAATTTGTCCCGTGTAGCTTATAGGGATAGTTTTGAAAGTTTGAATTGGTGACAGCAGAATAGTTAGAAGTGAAAAATTGAGCAAAAAAGTTTGCGATATATTGATTATCGCTAGATATAATGTCTTGATATTTCATGGCTGAGGGAAACCCTGATACTTTACGTTTAGAATTTACGAAACCATAAAATGACTTTGGATTGAGAATAATGTCTCTTTTGGTTTTAGAGATATAAGCTTTATAGCACTTTTTATTTAAATCTATGTACTTCTGACGTAGAATGGAATACAGTAGGTAATGTTTATTTAATCCGGATTTCTTATATAAATTAAATGATCGCGTTTTCCTATTTTTAAGAGCCTTAAGCTCTTTAGTAAGCCAAGCTTGCGTAGGATGATCATAAGTTACTTTACGTTTAGGAATAAACTTCTCAAATAGGCAGTAAATAGTTTGATTGAAATGTGAGACGTTTAGATCCATATCACAACCAAATTCAGGCCAAGTTAATTTAGACAGTTCTTTATTTAATTTCTTGTAGTTTGCTTTGGAAAAGTTAAAATCAAAGCTACTACATGAGTAGCATTGAGTGCCTTGGCCATTACTTATGGTTTCGTAGACTATTTCCCTAGAAGGGTGGTAAAGGTCTTCTGGTAAAACCAACGGATCACAACGATTTACAGAAAATTGGTTTATATCAAATCTTAACTTTTACCAAAATCTTAAAGTTGAAGGAGAATTCGAGGTTGAAATAGATTCGGATTTGGCTGAAATTGAAGATAATGTAATTTAATAATAGGCATTTAAAAAAATATCATTTGTTTCTGTTTATCTATATCGGCTTATGAAAATTCATGTATTTGTTTATTTTATTGGATTAAAAGTTTTATATTCAAAATTTTTATAAATTAATTCAAATCTTTAATTATGACTTTTCTACTGTAGGTTATGCATGTATATAATTTGAATATTTTGTTTCTTATTACTTACATTGAATTATAATTTTTTCACTTAAGTCGATTTTTATTCATAAATCTGTTTGCAAAAGGAACTTAAATCATATTACGTGACCACATTTTTAAAACATTTTGCTTAAACTGATTTTTGCAAAACCCTTACGTGACTTAAGTTGATATTTTTTTCTAAAACCTGTTTGCCCAAACCACTTATTTTTGTAAGCCCTGCTATAAAAAACCGTTCCGGTTAGAAGAACAAAGTTAACTGAAAAACTTCGACAATACATAGTCCCATTATATAGTGGTCATACTCCTTTTTAATAACTACCCACGAAGATTTTGTACGCAGTTAAAGGTGTTTTTCGCCCTCCTCTAAAATGTGATTTTTAGACTTAAGTTCTTTTTTCAAATGTCCCAGATATGTACTCAATAATTAACACATACTCGTACATGTAAGTGTGGATACGTTGGCATGCACGTGGTAGAGAAATTAAATGAACATGTTTGAATTATTGAGTACATATCGACTGCTGAGTGGAACATCACCCTATTTCAAAAACGCCCTATATCAGAATTTGTTTGATTAACACTTTATTTGAGAATTTGATTCATAAACGCCCTATCTCTGAATTTTTTTTAACAAAGAAATTCTGAGATAGGGCTTTTTTGAAAAATATTTTGAAATAGGGTGATCTTTCACTCAGTAGTCGATATCTTGACGACATTATACCAACCAATATTTATGTTCAGTCACTTGCCAAAAAAGCTCAGCGGCTTTTTGAATTTTTCGAACAAAACTCAAAATTTCATTTTTATTCTTGAAGGATAAAATACCTCTTAAGTTTTATTTTCATAAAAAAAAATAAAACTCAACCAAGAGTTTTATTTTCGAGCAAAAAAAAAGATAAAACTAAAAAATTATTATTAATTTTGATCAAAAAAATAAAACACACAAAATATTGATTTGATGTATATTATATAGGTTTCAAACTTTCTTCAATCAATGCAGATTTCCGTTGAGCATGACTAAAGATGCACATTCATATACTTTTAACTGTCCTCCGATACTGGAAAGCCTTTGGTTTTTTTTTTTTTTTAAATATAAAAATATACATTATCCGGGGCCCCTGTTCAAAAATTTCGAAACTGTTGTATGTAAGTATTATGAATAATAAACAAACTACATACCAAGAACTTTAAAGTTTAAACAACTTCGAAATCAATCCTGAGTCAAAAATAAGTTCACCACACTTTACTAAATGAAAACTAAAACAGTCTGATGTTGCAATTATCATTTTCCACAGAGTATAATAAGGCGGAACACTCTCGTCACGTACTATTTTTATAGTGCTACACATACAAGGTATATTAACTTCATTCGCCTAACGGTAGTATGTAACGGGATAAACGAATCGGGATAGATATTGAGAAGTTGATTAAGATTTGCCCGTCCGCCCGTGCGTCGTCTGTGAACACGATAACTTGAGTAATTTTTGAGATATCTTAATGTAATTTGGTTAGAACTCATATCCGAGTGCTATTTAAAATGGGCGAAATCGGATTATCGCCACGAAAAAATATTTTCAAAAATACAAAAAAACGTTATTATTTAGAACATAATAAGGATAAAATTTGGTGTGTACATTAACATTGAAGCAGACAACTAATTTTCCAACAATTTTTCGAAAATGGAGAAGGCACCACCCACTTTTGATTAAGTCAAATTTAGAAATATTATTAATCATAAATCAAAAATAGTTCAAGATATCGAAACGAAATTTGGCACAGAAATTTCGATGAATACGGGGAATGTTTCGGTGAGAAATGGGTGGATTCGGTTAAGGTCCACACCCACTTTTATATAAAAGATGTTGAAAAAGATCCTAGATATATTTAATAGGCAATAAATTTGGGTAAAATAACTTTATATCATTTCTATTTCACTTTCAAAGTGTCCTTGAAAAAAGAAATTCGAAAAATATAAATTTATTATAGTAGATTATTAAATTATAGTAGATTATTACACAAAACTTTATGCCATAACTTCGGCAAAAATGGATTTTTCGAAACGAAATTTATCGAAAATGTTGAATGTTGAAAATGTTAACTGTTAATTGTAAAAATAGGCGAAATCGGTTGAGGGCTACGCCCAGTTTTTTAACATACTTCTGGAAATTTCTATGCAAGCTATATCTATATAATCTTCCACACATAATAAGATTTTTAATCAAAACTCGACCGATTTTGTTGATTTTGGGGAAGTAGGCGTGGCGACGCCCACTTTTCAGCATAAAAGTTCTGCTACATTCAAAGGCGATTGCTTGTTTTTTCAACTAGATATTTTTGTAAAAATTTGTCACCTGCTTCTCAATAGTATGTATTTAGTATACTTCTGCCAAAAATTAGGCTATTCGGGTAACACATCATCAATAAGTATGCTGAAATAATCAGGATGACGGGAGTCGATTAACCCATGTCTGTCTGGCTGTTTGAACGCACATTTTTCAAACATAAAATGGTATTTAAAAAAAAAAATGTTGGAGAGTACGAAGTAATTCTAATGCAACCCTGTATCATTTCATTGTACTGTAACTTGTTCATATACTATTGTAATTTCTTTCTATACTTACTTCACTTCCGTTTATATCATCGCAAAATAAAGTACACGTTTAAAACAGCAGGTTATGGGCCCAGCCCTACCAAAATTCGGAAAATAGTAATTTTTTCAAGAAGTTAAATTCAGTATAAATTTGCGCGATTGGTAACTGAAAATAGTTACATCGATTTATCAAAAAATGGCCACGACAAGTGTGAGGATTGATCCGCTAAACGCGGATAATTATGACAGCTGGAAGCTACAAATGCGTGCCATTTTGATAAAGTGCGATTTGTGGGATTACGCATCGGCGATGACATATCGCTTGCTATATCTCCATCAGAGTTGGGTTTGGTCACTGATTGTGAAACAGCGCATGATATGTGGAAGAAACTAGAGTCACCTTTTCAATCAAAAGGGCCTGCGCGAAAGCCACCCTGTTAAAACGTATTGCGCTTGCACGTATGACAGAAGGGGATAACGTTCGTGACCATCTCAACGAATTCTTCCATGCAGTTGCTAAGCTGAAAGAAATAAATGTCACTGTGGGTGACGATCTCCTGACAACTTTATTATTGTATAGTTTGCCCGAATCCTACGAAACCTTCCGTTGTGCCCTAGAGACGCGTGATGAGCTGCCCAAGCCAGACGTTCTTCGCGTAAAAATAATGGAAGAAGAACAATCCAGAAAAGCTAAAGAGGCCGATACAGAGCAAAATGGATTAATATCACAATCAAAAGGTAAGAGTTACATAAAAAACCAAGCTGGCGAAATTACTATAAATGTGGTATAACTGGCCACATTGCACGTAATTGTCGAGCAAAACAAAAGGTAAAAACTTCGCACTCAAACGCACGTCAAGCTAATGAAGAGAACTTCGAAAAATCTTTATTCTCCGAATCAGCATCGTTGGCAAAAAATGTTAGCGAATATTGGTGCTTAGACAGTGGCTATTCATCGCATATGTCTTCGAATAGGGAAAACTTCGAAACATTTAAAGAAATAAACAAAACTCTGTGCTTGGCGAACAGCAACACAGCTAGCATCACAGGTGTATGTAATGTCAAAGCGACTATCAACGAAAGGGGAAATAGTGAGAGAATCAACTTCGAAAAAGTGATGTACGTGGCAGAGCTACCCACAAATTTATTGTCTGTGTCAAAAATAGCAGACAAAGGGTACGAAATAATTTTTCGACGAGATGAAGCAATTGTTATAAAAAATAATAAACGCATTCTTACAGCTGTACGAATTGGTGATTTGTATTATATTAAAAGCGCTGAATCTATTGCAAATATTTTTGAAAAGAAAAACATGAATATACAAACTTGGGACGAGCGAATGGGTCATTTAAACGAAAATGACTTGAAGTGTGTAGTAAATATGGTGCACGGCATAAAATTTGACACAAACGAAAAGCTGCAAACATTTGAAATTTGTATTAGCGAAAAGCAAACAAAGGAAAGTTTTCCGAAGCAGAGCCAGCAGCGCACGTCCAATTTGTTGGAAATCGTCCACACTGATGTTTGTGGGCCATGCGAGCACATTCAGGTGCAAAATACTTTATAACTTTTACGGACGATTTCACGCGATATAGCGAAGTCTATTTTATGAAGCAAAAAAGTGAAGCTCTGCAAAAGTTTAAGTTATTTAAGAATGCGGCAGAAAATTTTACAGGGAAGAAAGTAAAAATGCTTCAATCTGACAACAGGTTGGAATATATGAGCACCGACTTTCAAAACTATTTAAATGATTGTGGTATTAAGCGCCGGCTGACTGCTCCATATACACCGCAACAAAATGGTGTTGCAGAGCGAAAAAACGGAACGCTTTTAGAAATGTGTCGGTGTATGCTGAAGCAGGCAGGTTTGCCAGCTGTTTTTTGGGCAGAAGCTATTAACACTGCAAATTATATAAGAAATAGGTGCCCAACCAAAGTACTGAAAAACGAAGTGCCACTTAAAATTTGGTCGGGGAAAACCCCTACAGTAATTCATTTGAGACCTTTCGGTACAAAGTCGTACGTATTGAAAAAAGACAATAAAAATAGTAAATTTGACTCACGCTCAGAAGAGTGTATCATCATTGGATATTCAACCGAAGCCAAAGCGTATCGCCTATGGTCGCCAGACAAAAGGAAAGTTTTAGTTAGCCGCGATGTTAAGTTTCTGGATAAAATGTTCAAGAAACAAAATGATGAGAAATCAGAAAGTTTAGAAATTGATTTACAATTGAAAAACGATGAAATGAATGTTCAGTCTGACGAAGTTGCTGAACAATCTTCAAATGAACGTGAAGGTGTCGAAGACACAAAACGCAGTAGAGGTCGACCAAAACTAATTAAAACCGAGGGAACGACGCAAAAAAGTTTATCAACAACCGGCAAACAGTGCAACTGAAGAAGTTGCCGAAAGCTCCGATGCAAATAGCAATGACTTTGAAGATTGTGAATATGCAAATCTAGCGTTGACCAATGACCCAGAAACTTTTCAAGAAGCAATAAATGGCGATGAGGGTGCATCATGGCTCCATGCTGTTGAAAATGAGTACAAGGCACAGATGTTATATGAAACGTGGGATATTGTTGAGCGGCCCACGGAACGAAAAATTATTGGCAATCGTTTTGTGTTTCGAACCAAAGATGGTAATATGAGAAAGCGCGTCTGGTGGCAAAAGGGTGCCTGGAAGCCAAATTTGAAGTTATTTTTATTTGGAAGTTTGTATATGGCTTTCTCTAAGCATTTTCTTAATAAAATGTCTTTCAAACTGTATCCCGCATGATCAGATTCGAGTCAGGAAGGTTTTCTTGAGCATTTCTTGAACCTTCCAAGAAAACCTAGGGCTTTTTCGGAACAATTTTGGAATTGTTTTAGGAATTATTCTGGGACATTACCAGAATCATTTCGGAACATTTTTCAGTCCCAAATAGTCTTGAAAATATCCCATATTATCCCTAAAACTATCCCGAAGTTGCCCCAAAAAGGATTAGGTAGTCCCGCCAAAAGCCTTATTTTGTCTAGCAATGATCCCGAGCTTGTTTCAACTCAGTGAATCTAAATTTTATGAAAAGAAGAAGAGATAGACCCACCAATAAGTATACCGAAATGATCAGTGCGATGAGCTGAGTCGATTTAGCCATGTCCATCTGTCCGTCTGTATGTATGTATGAACGCAAACTAGTCCCTCAGTCGTTGAGATATCTCGCTGATATTTGCTAAGGGGCCGCCATTTTGTAAAACATTAATCATTTGTCGGAACCATCAAGACCGGACCAATACAACGCATATCTCCCATACAATCGATAGTTTCGATAAATGGGGGTTGGGCTATAAATTTTGCAATTAAAAAGCTAGGCACGTAAAATTTTGCAAGTTTGGTACTTATTATATATGTAATGTGTGTAGTGAAAATCAGCCAGAACGGACCTACATAACATATAGGTCCCATACAATCGATTGTTCCGGTAAACGGGTTTTGGCCTATAACTATTGCAATTAAAAAGCTAGGAACGTAAAATTTTTGCCAGATCGGACTTACATAACATATAGCTCCCATAAAATCGATTGTTCCCATATATGGGATTTGGGCTATGTATCTTTAAATAAACAGTTTTGCAGAGTTAGTACTAATTGTAAGTAAGCATCGGCCACTTAAAATGGTGATGCGTATACATGAAAGTCTTCGGCACAGTCGAAGACAGCCATTTCCTTACTTAATATTCGTTTCGGGAAATCGCTTATTTGGTATCGTTTTATACGTGAACGTACTCAAATAGTTGTCATAGTAAACAAATTTTATTTTATAGCAAAATTGCTTTCGAAAAAAAGAAGAATATTTTTGCAACAAAAACAAACTGACCTGCAGTGTCCTTTAAGAATACCTGTTAAAATTCTTAAGCGAGTTGTGTTATTATCTCCCAAGAGCAACTTTGCCGGCATTTAACCTGGAGTCTTTGTCCTCCTTCTCCTCCCTCCTCAGACATTCTCTTATTAGTGGTTGACTAATTGGTAGCAGCCTTCTATGACCAGAAACCCAGGCCAGCATTACAGTGCTGCGGGCTCCCAGATATTTTAGGAGATGTCACTATAAAGTAGTCCTCTGATTAAGAAATAATCTTCGCTTTTTCTGTCTTAGAATATATTTTGTCGTGTATGGAAATTGAACAATGTAGTTGATAGACAATAAGGTTTGGAGATAACACTTCAATCTCAGTCATATAGTGCTGTCTTCTCTTCACAACACTTCGTCTAGGCACAAGTCGTTTAGGAATTCAAGGAGTTTCTTCGGGAAAAGATCGTATTTGGCCATGCTCTGGCCAAGCTACGCCAAGATGCTTCCTATTTTTCACTCGCCATGCGACAAAGCCAACAGAGGCTGCCGTTTTTTTAGGCAGGCACGCTACTTTCTCATGAAAAACAGGAGTATTCAGTCCATGATGAGATGGCGACCTCATTTGCTTCCTCTATTTGCCCTTCATGAGCTGCTTGGTCTTCTTTCATCCCTAAGTTTAGATGGGGTCCCGTATCCTCAACCCTTCATTTATAATACGCCAAATCTACGTACGCAGACCCTCGTTTTTCGCTCTAAGTACCCCTATCTACAACTCGTAGGATCTTCTCTTGTGTGAGAATGGGTAAGAAGAGGGTGCGTTTGCATTCCAGCAGGTGCAGTTGGTTCCTCATTGTACTGTTGTTGAGTCGGTTTTTACCGCTCTTCCGCCCGCAGGTGGATGCTCTACTTGTCTCCGTAGGTGCAATGGGTCTAGCCTGCTTCCCAGGAGGTTGCAGGTTGATTGAAACACGCGCGAATTTTTCGATGTCTTGCTCTTCTTTGCAGCAGAGAACTTAACATTTTTATACTCTACGATCCTAGATTATGTTGAGAAGGATTCGCCATTGTTGCTACCTCACCCGGAGCGGGTGAGCGCCCGGTGGCAGTCCTCTCCGCGCCATTTTCTGTCATTCCGCCGTGTGTAGCATGTATTAGTCCGACTTTCTATCATCGCAGCCTTCACCGTTTGCGTGATTTACCGGTGTTGGACGACGGTACCTCTTCGCTATATCTTACATGCTCTTTAAAGAGCGTAGTTTCTTTTTGTGAATAGGCAATTGAGGAGTTAAGTCGTCTCTCAAGGAACAAAAATATCACTCTATAAGTCATTCATCGCACGTTTTCTGCTATATGGTGCAGAAGCGTCGACATTAGCCATATCTGATGAGGCCGCTCTGGGAGTATTCGAGAGAAAGGTTCTTAGAAAAATGTGTGGACCTCTACGCGTTGGCGACGGACAGTACCGAACACGATTTAAAGATTAGCTATATGAGCTTTACGCCAGCGCCTACATGTCACGTTGTGCGAATGGACAAAGATGTTCCGGGCAAGAAGGTATTCTTATCGGCACTCGCCGGTGGAAGCATCATTGGTGCAACGAAGAAACGACTAGCGAGCCGTATAAGACGGTCAAAATAGCCCAGCCCGTTAGGTGACCATTTAAAGAAGAAAAAGAGAAATTGAAGTGTTCGAAGATCTAAAAAATAGATTTTTTTTTACTTAAACATGTCAACGGCACAAAAAAATTGTAATTAATATTTTGGAAATTTTGTCAAAGATAACGATACGATTGTGAACATATACCGGTAACTGGTTTGCCCTTCTATATTCCGAATAAATAGGAAATGAGAATTTTAAAGATTTTTCAGTTTGTTCCAACTAAGCCGCAACGAAAGTAAGAAAAACCCGAGGGAAATTTTTAATCTTATGAATGGATTTTAAGTAACTTCCCCTTAAAACAGAGAGTTAAAACTTCGAGCACACCTCAGATCCGGCTTGGTGGCACTTTGATCGCGATATCTGGAAACTCGTTCGAACCAAGTGCATTTTGCCATCGATTGCTAAGTAGGTATCTAATTTCCAGTTGAGCGAAAGAGTTCAAACTTGAATGATAATTCACACGCTAATGTCGATGATATATGCCACGAATCGAGACATTTTTAAAAAATATAAAAAAACGTTTAAATAGTTTGGAATCTTAAGATCGAATTTTAAATTTATTTCCGTTGAGCTAGAGGCTAAAAATTTTAAGCAAAGTTTAGAACTCATTGACAACGCAACAAGAAATTAACAAAGTTCCGTTAGTTTGTGCGCTGGTCGAGATATTCTAAAATCTCAAAAAAGCACTTTAAAAAATTTGGAATCTTGCAACCGACTTTTAATTAACCACAAGTGACAAAACTTCTGACTAAAACTATGCAACTAATGACCGAGTGACAACCTTATTTGTGCCCGTTTTTTTGCTGTCAGTAGTCAAAAAACCGAGACTCGTATGGGCGCGCAACTCTTACGTATTTACATATGCAGGTGTTTGTCATGCAAAATAAGCTTTATATTTGCATTGCCTAAAAATTTACAGAATTTTTGGTGTGTGTCGAGGACCTGTAGGATACGAGGTGTGTTCAAAAAGTATCGCGAATTTTGTGTTTTTTCAAAAATTATTTATTTATTCATGAATATCTATTTTGTCCCCTTCAAAGTAATCTCCATGAGATATTATACACTTGTGCCAACGGTTTTTCCAATCTTCGAAGCACTTCAAAAAATCATTTTGTTGTATCTTGTTCAGCTCCTCCTTCGATGCCGTCTTTATCTCGTCAAGAGAAGCGTAACGTCGTCCTTTCATGGGCCTCTTCAGTTTAGGGAGCAAGAAAAAGTCACAGTGGGCCAGATCTGGGGAATACGGTGGCTGCGGCATCATTAGTGTGTTGTTTTTGGCCAAAAAGTCGCGCACAAGCAACGATGCGTGAGCAGGGGCGTTATTGTGGTGCAAAAGCCAATTTTTGTTCTTCCACAAATCCTAGCGTTTCTGGCGGATTGCTTCGCGCAAATTGCGCAATAACTTGCAGTTAATATTCCTTATTGACCGTTCTTCCCTGTGGCAAGAACTCATGATGCACCACGCCCCTGCAATCGAAGAAAACTGTCAGCAAAACTTTCACATTCGACCGAACTTGGCGCGCTTTTTTCGGTCTTGGTTCGTGCGGCAGCTTCCATTGAGATGATTGAGCTTTGGTTTCCACGTCATAACCATAAACCCACGATTCGTCACCAGTTATGACCTTTGGAGCAAATTTGGGTCGTCGCGGACAGAGTTTAACATCTCATTAGCAATGTTCATGCGATGCTGTTTTTGGTCACAATTGAGCAATTTTGGTACGAATTTCGCGGCGACCCGTGTCATGCCAAATCATTGATAAAAATCGAATGGCACGAGCCAATCGATATGTTAAGGTCCTCAGCAACTTCTCTAACGGTGATTCGACGATTGGCCAATACCATTTTCGCCACTTCATAATTTTTTCGTCTGTTGTTGAAGTGCTCGGGCGTCCGGCACGCTCTTCGTCGTTCACATCTTCTCGGCCTTCTGAGAACATTTTGTACCACCGATAAACATTGCTTCGGTCCAAGGTAGCTTCTCCGTATGCCACAGTCAACATTCGGAATGCATCCGCGCACTTAATTTCGTTTTCACACAAAATTTGATACAGGTTCTTTGATCCATTTTTTTGAATAGTTAAAAATCGAAGACGATCCAAAACACGTGCAAGCAAAGCAGCTGTCAACAATTAACTGAACATTCAAAATGGCCGAGCTTGTCGGCATAAGTGAGAGACATGAGTACCAACATAACGCCACAAAAAATTCGAATATACGTAACCAGCGAAAATTCAAAATTCGCGATACTTTTTGAACACACCTCGTACATAGCGTTTTGATGCATTTAGTGTCCCATCATAAAGCGTTAATGATTTTTTTTAAAACTCCAGGTACGCCTAGGGCTTCGAGATATTTTAAAATAAAGTCAGCACATACATGTGAAAAATTAGTAGAAATTAATACAAAACCAGGGCTCAGTAAAATTATAAGTTCACCATGAAATCGGTACAAATAAATAAGTATTCAGTGCAGACAGTTTATTTTAATGCAATAGGCTTACACTTTTTAATTTACATGTTGTTGCGGCCTTGTTATAAAACTAATTAACATAAAAAAAATAAGCAATAAACCACAAATTATGCATATTACACGGCTAAACTAGCAGGTAAATTTGTTATTGGCTTAGGATATTTCTATATTTTCCAGAACTATGAACATGTGGCGAAATATGAAGTCACAAATGTTCTACAAATATGGCTAGTTACCGCTAATAAGGTATGCCATCCATTTGTCTATACCATCTAATTTAGTTTACTGTAACCTTAAAACTTAAAGCATTACGAAGTCCTTAAAAAGATAATCATAATATAGAGACAGCGCTAGTGTCCGGACACTATGTCAATGCTTTGGGATCAATAGGGAAATCACTAACAAATAGTCGCAAATAACCAGACAAGTGAAAAGTATGCGTTTTCTGAGTGTACGTGGAAAATTGAAGTTAAATCAAAAGATTAGTTTAAAAGTTACATTTATGTCGTTTTCCTTTCAAGAAAATGTGTTACCCTGTTGGTAATTCTCAGCTCTCTCTCCGTCAGCTTTTTTTTGGTCCCTTAAAACTTTTCTTCTTATGACTGAACAGGGCCCCACTGTCTACAAAATCAGCCATTTTGCAGAGTGCCAGCTTATCAAGGTCAAGAGATAAAATTTGAGAGGTTAACACGAGGGCAACCTTTTTTTTTTAAAGAAAACGCCATTAGTTTTAGTGACAGAAGTCTGAGCATGCGGCAAAATTGCAGGTTTTTGTATAAAAAAAATATTGGGAGCGTTTTAGTAAAAGTAAGTGCCTAAACAAGTATTTATTAACATATTACAATATAAGTTAATAATATTTGTTTATAATACAATAAACTTTCATTTTATAAATAAACACATTTATTTACTTTACTTTTCGGCCTAAATTATTCCTGTCCGGATACCAGAACCAAAATTTGAGATGATTTTCAGTTTCCGCTGATGAGTTATAAAAAGAAAAACGCCTTTTTCTTCTATATTTTCAGTCTTCGGGCACGTCTTTACCTCAGCCCTTCGAGGTTACAAAGTCAAACCAAACAAGCATCTGTCAAGCGGCAGCTTAGGATAGCTGTGGAGTTCTTAGTAGTCTCGTACAACCTATAAAAACCACCCCTTCACATTTACCCATTTTGATAAAGTGCCGTTGAGGCTCTTTCCACTTTCTCTTATATATTTGGTTCCCGCGACTGCTTGCTGTCCAAATTATTCCTAGATTTTTATGCTATAAAAAACAGTATATCTTTTCGCGGGAGCGTTAATAGTGAGAAAATGAGTCGAAATCAATGTTGAGAAAAACGTTAAGTGTCCGGAAATTAGTGCGTTTACTCTATATACTTTATGAAAAAAGATTCATAAATATCTTTATAGAAGTTCTTTACCTGGTTGTATATAAGCGAAACGTTTTTAACTTTTCAAATATATTGTTATTAGCATTCAAATATATATGCAGATGGGTTTCAATCTAGCTTTTTTCTTAAGCAAGCTAGCGGCTTTTATGTTATCGCTACTCGAACTAAAGAGCTGTTTACATTAGTCAACTTTGTAATCAATTTCAGTGGGACGTGATGCTGATTCAAAGTTGGCTGCATACCAACTTATTACATACCATTATTTGCCACCCTTTAACTGCAACTGAGCCATAGAAAGCTCCGCTCGCTTCGCTCATGAAATTTGTTGCATACAATTTTCATAACGCCAAACATGTCTACTATAACTAATTTGTTTCCTTTCAACTTTTAAATTGCTTGTTGCAATGAATTTTCAATATTTGCTATCAAACCAAGATAGCGTTCAGGTATTTAATTTTCGATTTTTTTTTTATGGCTGCTGGACATTATTCAAAATAGGTAAAACATGACATTATTGTATCAAAATGTTTCTAAAGACTCTTAACGGGAGCTACTAAACAAAGCCACACAGTTTAGACATATGAACCCCAACGTTTCGCAAAACTGTAGGTCACAAAATTTAATTATATATTGTTGTTGCCTCAAGGATAGCAGTTCTTTTCGTATAGTAGTTAAAATACCTTTAAATTTTAATATAAATAACCACCACATAAAAGAGGTTTTGATTGAATTTTGAACAGCGTTTCGTAAAAAGCCTATTTCCAACATACGGCGTAAAAAGCACAAACTGGTCAAAGCCCGTGGCTTCATGGTATCAGCACAGAAAATTGGTGCCATACCCGGCCTTAGACACTGTCAATAACCTTGTGGGTGGATTGCAAAATATGCAAAAAATCAGTACTGTTTAGACCTGTACGTTCTGGATGTGAACAATGCATTTGACAAGCTCAACCCAACGATTTTCGTAAGAGATTTGGAGCGCTCACCGCACTCATTACGATCGTGGGATGTCTTTTGATGAAACAGAAACATTATCCACACAGTGAGGTAAAAAAGCTCCATGTTAAAGAACACAGTAAAATGCTAAAAAGGCATTTTTCTTAAAATTGTTGCACACCGCAACATCTTAACAAGCATTTTCTTGATGAAACCCCTACCTCGCGTATTGAAAGATGATAAGCATTTTACCGTTATACCACACCTAAAACTCTGTTTGATCCAAAGGTGCACCGGTAGTCACTCAACAATATCCAAAAAGTATCGAAAAAAAACTTGGTCAGATCCCGCCTGGTGAATGGCTTCACTCAGTCGCAGTTAAACCTGTTCCCGCAGAGAAGCCCGAACTTTCGAGAGAGACGCGAGTAGCTCTATCTCAACTTCGATCTAAATAATATACCAGCCTAAGCTCTTTATTGTCCATACTGAACCTAGATATGCCGAATGTTTGCCTGTGGTGTGTCTTCACATGATACCAACCATTTATGTACCTGCTCAACGGAGCAGACTTTTCTAACATCAATATCACACTGGTCCTACTTTTTTGAAATTGACTGTTTCCGTTAGAAGAATTGTGGCCGGGGTAAAGTATCGTTAGCACAACATCCTTTCCTCACACACAAACATGTTATTGTGCGCTTATTTTGAAAATGTTACAGTTAAATTGTTTATTGTAGCGACCGGTTACCAGCCAGGTGTAAACGAATATGTGTTATCAGTTCGTAAATTCTAAAATTCATTGATAGTTAGATAAGGGAGGCTATGCATTCTGCTTAGAAACATCTTAAATCATTTTAACTCATAATTGCTACTGAAGCTGAAGAACCACTAATTTCCTTCTGATTTTAAAAGGGACTAAGTATTACAACAAATTATTTTTCTTTTCCAAAATAGTAAATTTTCGGTGGTGTAGGTTTCAATTTCGGGCATTGATATCATACTCTGTTTTGCGATGGTTCCTCTTATTCGATGCTCTGACAATACATTATGTGGTGTGTTCTATGTACTGTCAATAAACAAAAGTAAGCTCTTTCACATTTAAAGTCGATTGTTTTTTCTATTTTCAGGCAACACTAATAGAAAATAATACTGTGCTTGGACAAAGGTATGTTGTCGGTGAATTTAGATTTTTATATTTTAGCCTTGTCAATTACTAAAACATCTTTTTTTTTAATTGCAATTCACCGACATTGACATAAAGCTAGTTTTAAAAAAAAATTATCAGACTGCAGCTTGTAAATTATAGATTTTCTCAGTCTAAGCCATGATGTACTACAGCATTTCTTTAGAATAATGTGTACCTAAATCTGTAACATAAATCGGCAGTACCTTTATTTTACGAGTTACTGTACCATTTACATGGTTAAAGATCTATTTGTCGCTGAATTTTTTTAATAGGCAGCAAGTTTAAGTTTAAATCGCTTTATCCTTTTTATTTATTCACAATGCAACTGAATTAACTACATTACAAAACACTAAAGTTTTATGTTTTTTTACTCATTAAATTCATTGATCATTATAAAATATTATTTATGTTTTGTAAACTTTAATTTACATTAAAAATTACACATACACATGTAGTAAGTTTGTCAAAGGGAAATAAAAAACATCCCTTTGCGAACAAGTTAATCAATTTTTTTTTATTCATTCATAAAAACTTGCTATTTAAAGTTATAAATGACGTGAATTCGGTTATATTCCAACACCCTCAGTGAAAAACGTTGAAAATTCGCACAAAGTAGCTGAAATAATTAAACAAAACCGCCGATACTTAACCACGCAGTGTTCGTTTGTTACTGCTTCTCTAGACTACAGCAATATTTTTTTATGCGAGAATGCCGTTCGTCATCAGTTAGTCCCATACATATATAGACTATGAACAAATTGCACGCCACACAAGCATACTTTATGCAGAGATACTAACGCTGAAAATATAAAACATTTGCAGAGTGCTCTATACAGATAAGCTAAAGAGCGCATTGGAACTCAAATCTGGTACACGTGCAAGGGAATGAACTGGCAGAGGCTTTACTAGAGAGTTACAAGAAACAACAAATATATTATATGTATGCTATAAAACCAACAGGACAGAGTAGCAAATGAGAATGGCAGTAAATGAGTGAACTTAATGATATGTTGGGTTTGGGTATGAATGCAACATTCATTGCAACTTCCTACAAATTAGCGTTAGTGGGAGTGGAATACTCTCTGAACCACTGACTTACGGTGCTCTATGCTATTTCATAGATCCAAATTACATGCTTTAAGGTTTGTATTCGTGTTAGTGAAAATATTAACACAGGTACCTGACATAAGAATTTTCGGAAAATACGACAATAACAGATTGAACAAACTTATGTTAATCACGTGCATATGTAGGTATAAGAACATATTATTTTCGCTGGAGTCAACGTTAAAATGCATTAGAGGCCAATTAGTTTTGTTAGCGTTGTAATAGAAGTAAGTTAACTGTTTCTTTGTTATAAATTTTAGACTTTAATCATACGAAAATAAAGAATTTCTTTACTTGTATACTAAATATTGTCCTCTCAATAACGATTTTATGACAACCTTCATTGACTTAAATTATAACAAACTAACTACTTGGAAGCTGTTAGTTATGCAATGAATAACAGTTGAACCTCATTTGGTCAAAAGGACGGCAATGGACAATTCAAAAATCATGTTTATACCTATTAGGGCGAAAGTAAGAAGAAACTCCTATAGGTGGCGCAGAAATCGCGGCCCTTAGAAACTCAAAGGCAAATTTAGATTCTTGTGAAGAACTTGAAATAATTTCCCGGTAAAGGACTTGATACTTTATTCATAGTTCACAATCCAATAACAATGCATTAAATATTCCATCCGCAATGTGGATTACGGAGGTGTATATAAAGTTTTGCTGTTGAATTTTGGATTCCGCATACATACAAATGTTTGGAATAAACTTTTTAAAAACTGGATCGTCCCTCGGCTAGAGTTGTGAAAAAGTACCTCGATGTTAGTTTTAAAGAATAGGCATTTCATCCTACATCAACTGCTAAAACAGGTCGAAAAATGTTAGGAGGAGTATCAAAAGACGCATTTCGGTCCCAGGCGACATAATCCGAGACGATAATATTATATTATTAATTACTTAAAAGTTATAACCAAAGATTTTTTAATGTTTTTGTAAGTTTAAACTAATAATGATATAACTCCGGGTTATGATTCCTGGCACCGAAGCGTGCTTCAGAATTTCAGAATTACCAAAAAAACCACATTTTATTTATATTAATTAGTAACTTAGGCTTAGACTTAAGTCACAACACTGCGCGAGTAATTTTTTTGTTGGGGGATACGTGGACGGGAAAGAGAGCTTACTGATTGTGGATACTGCCACCTGAGTATATAGATTTCAAATGTTATCAAACTTTACTTTCCGAATGTGAGAGTCGCTTCTTCTTTTGACTGACTACCTTACTACTGAGACCTTACCTCGCATTGCTCCATACCTGGACCGCGAAGAGAGCTCTGTAACTACTCGCACGCTACTGGCTAGGCAACCGTCTCTCGTTTCGCGAGGACTAAGTTCCTGGTGTATCTGCTCACCATATCCCATCATCCTTTTCGCAGATCATCTTTTGGATGTCACTGGCCGGAAAAGGTCGCATAGTGTCTCTCCGTCGTCTATGCTGTTACGAATCCTTTTAGCGATGTCTGACCGTGCGTGTTTCGTGGTCCCAGAGTTTCAGTCATATAATGAATAATCGTAGAAACTGCCACCGACAAAATCACCACTTACGACTAACCCAAGACCTACCAAGAAAAAATATTTATACGTACACGTAAAGGTTCGGGGTTTTATTTCCACAGCATTTTTAGTCACCAAGAATTTTTTTAATTTTGCGAAGGCTGCATAGGGCTTTTCACATATTACGCGGTTGTACCTCCTATTTCTTTACCGCTCTTTACTCACCCTTTATGGCTATTTAGGTGGTAGCGAAGAGTCCCAATACATAAATAAAAACACTTTAATTTCAGACCATTATCTTATGAATATAAATAATTAATTTTATTTATAACACTCTTAATCACCATGTTAGCATTGTATTTATAGGAATATTAAACAAAATCAAATAATTTAACACAATGAGGACCTTAGGCACATTTGAACATATGAGGAACAATGAGGGCATTTTTTTATTTCTTTATTCGACAGAGACACGAAACGGTCAACTATTAATAATAAAAAGGTATATAGAAGGCATTAATTCAGATAAATTTATAACTATTATTACATATGAATTGAAAACATAACAATAGTATAACTAAAATTACATACAAAATAACTGTCAGAAAGCGCTGTATTCCGATCAGCTATTCGAGAGGTTGGAAAAGACGTGTTTCCAATCCTTCCATTATTTCAAATGGTAACTGTATTAGTTTTAGTTTTAACATATTAGCTGTACGAATGCAACAGATTCTGATCAATACAGTAAATTCTCCAATTGAGTTGGGAGGTTGAAACGGACGTGTTTCCAATCCTCCCTTATTATAAATGTTAACTTTAATGGTTTTAGTTTTATCATATTAGCTGTCAGAATGCAACAGATTCCGACCAACATAGCAGATGCTCCAATTTTGTTGGGAGCTTGGAAGGGACGTGTTTCCAATCTTCCCTAATTCCAAATGTTAACGCAACAAATTCCCATCAACTCAGTAAATGCTCCAATTTTGTTGGGAGGTTGAAACGGCCGTGTTTCCAATCCTCCCTTATTATAAATGTTAACTATTTTAGTTTTATCATAATAGATGTCGAAATGCAACAAATTATGATCAACACAGTAAATTCTCCAAACTCAACCCTCCTTTATTATAAATGTTAACTTTATTAGTTTTAGTTTTATCATATTAGCTGTCGGGATGCAACAAATTCCGATCAACACAGTAAATGATCCAATTTTGTTGGGAGCCTGGAAAGGACGTGTTTCCAAACCTCCCTAATTCCAAATGTTAACGCAACAAATTTCGATCAACACAGTAAATACTTCAATTTTGTTGGGAGCTTGGAAAGGACTTGTCTCCAATCCTTCCTTGTTATAATTGTTAACTTTAATGGTTTTAGTTGCATCATATTAGCTGTCGGAATGGAACAAATTCCGATGAATACAGTTAATGTTCCAATTTTGTTGGGAGCTTGGAATGCACGTGTTTCCAATCCTCTCTAATTCCAAATGTTAACGCAACAAATTCCCATCAACACAGTAAATTCTCCAATTCCAACCCTCCTTTATTATAAATGTTAACTTTATTAGTTTTAGTTTTACAATATTAGCTGTCGGAATGCAACAAATTCCGATCAACTCAGTAAATGCTTCAATTTTGTTGGGAGCTTGGAAAGCACGTGTTTCCAATCCTCTCTAATTGCAAATGTTAACGAAACAAATTCCCATCAACACAGTAAATTCTCCAATTCCAACCCTCCTTTATTATAAATGTTAACTTTATTAGTTTTAGTTTTACAATATTAGCTGTCGGAATGCAACAAATTCCGATCAACTCAGTAAATGCTTCAATTTTGTTGGGAGCTTGGAAAGCACGTGTTTCCAATCCTTCCTAATTCCAAAAGTTAACTTCATTAGTTTTAGTTTTATCATAATAGTTGTCGAAATGCAACAAATTCCGATCAACACAGTAAATTCTCCAATTTAGTTTGGAGGTTGAAACGGACGTGTTTTAGTTTTATCATAATAGCTGTCGGAATGCAACAGATTCCGATCAACACAGTAAATTATCCAATTTTGTTGGGAGCTTGGAAGGACATGTAAAGTGGCAAATGTAGGTTCAAAGCTCATATAGCAATACAAGTCGTTTTTTTTTCGCAGTTTAGACTACAAAGAAGTAAATAAAAAGTCACGAAGTATCTGAACGTAATACCAGGAACAGCGAAATTTAATTCTGGCAAATTCTGGCTCAGAAAAGTCAATCTCAATTATAATCAGCTTATGGAAGAACATTGCCCTTTGTAAAATTCTCCAATTTTCAAGAGTAGATAAACTAATAAGAAAAAGCCGATTCTTATAAGGACGTAGATGAATATTTCTTTTCCAATTGAGACCGCGTAAGGCAGAAATTAGGTTTTAATATACGGGGCACCAAACACACGAGCAATACTCAAGTATAGAATGGACTAACGATGTGTAGAGGGTCTTTGTGAGATACGGACCATCAAAATCTTTAGCCCACCTCTAAACGAATCCTAACGTGTTAGTAGTCGATGAAATATGCGTATTAAAACACAGTTTAGGATATTTCTTTGAAACACTTTGAAAGTGAAAAATTTTGGAGTGCATTTTGTTATTTTTTGTACCTGCCAATTAATTTGCTTTTTAATTTTGTGTGTACTCTATTTTTTTATACTCAGGATGAGCTGCTTACGTGACACTATTCAGTGACTATACAACTGTTCTCACTTGTCTGTAACAGTATCCAGTGGCTTCACAACTCGTTTCAACTGTCCTCATCTCCAGTGCCATCCGAACGATCTAGCACAACCCAGTTTTACCATAATAGTGTACCGGTTTACGGTCCTTGCCGAATCCATAAATACATACTTTTATTTATTTGTTTGTTGTTTTGTCGTAAGCTATACTATAATTACGGCTTTTTATTGTTTGTACAAAAACTGCGTGAAAAGCTAGTCAGCGTGCTAGTCATGCGATAATGGATCTTACATTAAATTCTCTGGTATAACCAAGTATGCCAAATGAGTGCCCGACCTGATCAGTGACGGGAAGGGACTTCGCCGGGCATGTTCATATTGTAGAGCGGCTGATATCGAACTGAACAAGTTGTTCCGAATAGCCAGAAATGGCTTCAATGAAATCGGTAAGGAACTTAAACAAAATTCGAAAGCTACGAAGCAGCATTTAAATCGTTTAAAGGGCTGGTTCCCTCACCGGTGTCGAGGAGGAAGCAATCATCTTTCCGCCGCTTGTCAAATTCATTCCGCTCCTCATTCTCATTCTGCCGCTCCTGTTTCTGTTTCTGCCCCAGCTCATAATTCGGCACGCAGTTATGGAAATGAGTTGATTTCTTACAGTCAAAATCCTCAATTGGTGGATTAACTAGATCGAAAACGCTCCTAGTAATACAAGAGGGTCCGTCAACGTCTATGGCAACGGCTGCGTCCTCTGCTATATCCACTTCAACATAGTCAAACGCAAGTTCCGCAAAAACCGAGTTGTCCTCTAAGTGAAACAGCTGGCGCGAAAACTTCTTCATCCCCTGACTGCAATTTATTACGCCCGAGCAATACTCACGCAGAGACAGCAGTGCAACTTGCTCAATCGTTATCTTCGAGTATTGCAAACGTAACATTTCCTAGAGAGTTTGCCGTAGTCCCTTTGGACAGGTCCATATTCTTTCTTGATTTGCGGAAGAGACTACGGTTGACGATATAAATTATTATGTACCACCCAAACTTACATCTAGTGTATTAAATATTAGGAATTCAAGTTTTCGCAAGGAAAGAAATATTTCTTTTTTCAAAATAGATGTTTCTTTGAAAAGCTTCGGAAAACTGGTTGACAAAATCGTTCTGGCCTGGTGGAGTGCTAGTTCACGAATTTGAATACACACCTCAAGAAAGAAATTGTAATGCGGCAGGCATTCCTCAAGCCAATACCGCTTCAAAAACTCATAAGCGAAATTACCATCAGTGTTTATTACCAAAATGTAAGGGGTTTAAAAATAAAACTCGTGAATCTTTTCCTTAGTAGCCACGACATTCATTACGACATCATCGTATTTCATGAAACCTGGCTATGTATTCAATAACAAAAATTCTGTGTAGCAGCTTTGAGGTGTTTCGAAAGGATCCATCGATCAAGGTTGGAGGGTGTGCGTTGATTGCTGTCCGTGTAAATTTCGGCGTTGAATTACCTCAGCCTCAACCTTTGAAGGTGATAGCATTGAATTACTCAGTGTGCGTGTAAAGTACTTAAATCGCTATATTTAGATCACTGCAAGCTATATTCCTCCACAATCCGATCTTCAAATATATATAAAGCATTCATCGATAGTGAAGTCTGTTTTTGCTCTGGGTGTGTCACGACTCAGTTATTCTACAGGGCGATTTTAGTTTGTATTGTGCCTCCTGGAATTTGATACTTTGTCTCTTAATCCCTAGCTCCTCTAGAGATGTTTTCAGTGCATTTTTAAGCCGCCTGGCTGATGTCGACTCGGTTAAATAAATAGTATTCAAAATAAGTACGACAAATGTCTGGATTTAATATATGTCGATGATATACGCGCTTTCTTTTTGTTCGTTGCGATCCACTTATACTACTTCCTGAGGATGTATATCATCCGCTATGGAAGTTTCAGCTTTCCTAATCTACGCGTTAGCAAAAACAAAACAGGGAGATTATTGCCAACTTATCACGGAAGTGTCTGAAATAATTTGGCAGCAATATTGGGGTAACGTGGATGAAAGTGCTTTACATTTTAACAATATGTTACACACCATATCCCTCTCATGTGATCCTCAATCTCGTAACGCAGTTGCATCCTTAAAAACCGGATGGAAATATTTGAAAAACCATAAGACCGGCTGGTATAAGCGATATTCAAAATCGGGCACTTTAACTGACCATTATATTCCATTTATCAGCATTTAAGAAGTGCTACAAGGCTTATTAAGCTAAAATAAGCTCAAAACGTAAGAATAATGGATTTCCATTAGTAATGAAATTCAATGATTCGACGTCGAATGATGACGCTGGTATTGCGCACATGTTTGCGGACTTTTTTCAATCCAACTATGCTTGTAGTACGGACTTACCACCGAGCTACCCATTCAGAGTACCAACGCTGGGCTTCATACAAGTATCTTCAATAACTGCTGATGATATGTTTACACATCTGGAAAATCTTTGTGTTTCTTACAATAGTGGCCCGGATGATATCACTGGAACAAATTCAGGCTAGCAAAAGTTAGGTCGATTCTGAGAGTGAGGGGTGAAAATAGAGGCTAAATTAGAAGACCCGTATCGCGGCGTTTGTTTATGTTAGTTCGAATTTATTTTAATCGAACTTTGCAGTAAAATGCCGATTTTCAGCATATTGTTTGTATGGTTTTTTGACTATAACTCGTCGACTAATTGAAATTTTTTCAATCTGCTAGAGCCAAATTATTGCTAGAGACATGTGCAACAATTAAAAAAAAAAAAAATTCTTTTATAAAATTTTTGTAGTGCTTATGAAGCAAAATGTAGAAATTTTTTTTATGCTTTTTGAACATATTTTTCGCAAAACTAAGTCTTTTTTGTTTCTGTTTGATCTATAATATGATTCTCAATTTTTTCAGTGTTGGTTTTGAAGAAACATTGAAAAAGAAACTATAAAGATACGGAAAAAAATATAATTTTGAAATTTTAGTTATGAAAAGTTTTAAAGAAAAAAATTAAATAAATTAAATTAATGATTTGGCCAGTTGCCGTTTAGCAGGCGGCTGTGGATGAACATCACTGCTCTCTCTAATATCTTGCTCATCGTCATCATCATCAGAAAGGTCGATAAATTCGTCCAACTGATATTCTGGAATTTCATCTTTGTCTTCCCCTTCTTCCCCTTCTTCCTCTTCTTCCTCTTTTTTGTTTCCAACCACCGCATAGGTAACGATTTTTATTTATTTCGTACAAGCGAACTAATATCAAAAATAAAGATTTAAATTAATGATTTGGTCAGTTGCCGTTTAGCAGGCGGCTGTGGATCAACATCACTGCTCTCTCTAATATCTTGGTCATAGTCATCATCATCAGAAAGGTCGAAAAATTCGTTCAACTGATATTCTGGAATTTCATCGTTGTCTTCCCCATCGTCCTCTTTTTTGTTTCCAACCACTGCACAGGTAGCGATTTTTATTAATTTCGTACAAGTGAACAAATATCAAAAATAAAGATTTAATTTATTTAATTTTTTTACTTAAAACTTTTCATAACTAACATTTCAAATTATATTTTTTCCGTATTTTTATAATTTCTGTTTCAAATTCCTTTTTCAAAACCAACCCTGAAAAAATTGAGAAGCATATTATACTCGTATATCAAACAGAAAGAAAAAAGACTTAGTTTTGTGGAAAATATGTTCAAAAGGCATGAAAAAAAAATTTCCCACATTTTGCTTCATAAGCACTACAAAAAAATTTATTATCCAATTTTTTTTAAATTTTAATTGATACACAGGTCTCTAGCAATAATTTGGCGTTAACAGATTGAAAAAATATCAATTAGTCGACGAGTTATAGCCAAAAAACCATACAAACAATATGCTGAAAATCGGCATTTGACTGCAAAGCTCGAAGGTAGATTAAAAAAAAAATTCGAACTAACATAAACAAACGCCGCGATACGGGTCTTCTAGTAATTTAGCTTCTATTTTCGACCTAACTTTTGACAACCTGAATTTGTTCCACAGTGTATTCCTACTGCAGTTCTTAAATGTTGTGTTAAATTTCTATATAATCAATGGTCGGCGTTTCATAGAACAATTCTTTGTGCTCATCTCACACAGATAGGTTACGCTCTTCTTTGGTGATTGATTTAGTCAGGCTTGCCAGTATTGGCGACCAAATTATAAAAATTGGCGATGGCGACTTTTTTAGCGACTATCCAAATAATATAAAGCTGGAGTAAATTTTTAAGAATATTGACAATGACTTGGCGTTACTGTCTTCCTGAGAAAGCCAATTTTGGCATACTTTATTATAAAGAGAAAAGTTAATTTTTGAACATATTGGAACTCTTTGCAATATGTTGCCAACAAGTTTGAAAAATTTAAAGAAAATTCGGATTATCTCCCCGAAAATTGGTTTAAATCAAAATCGACCTAAATCCAAAGATTTACAATTGCTGGAATTGAATATGAGCGACTAAAAAGCTTTGGGTAGAATTGAAAATCAGTGGAATAAGTTACTGGCAGTTAACTGGACTAATGTTCCGAAAGGGTTAACTACATGTATGTAACACTACTTTCTATATCGCTAGTAAATATGAATGCAGTTCGCCAAACATTAAAGTACAGGTATATGTACTCGTACAGTGGGAAAGGGATATAAAATCTCAGTGGCGGCCGTAAATTTTTTAAGTTGAAAGGAGAGTTAAACATTTTTAATTTATAATTAATGAACTTTACTTATGTCAAATACGTTTTACATGGGGAGACAAAAAATAAAAATAAATGCAAAACATATGAATGTGTGTAAAGAAGTTATAGGGTTATACTTGGACACTCGATTGCAAAAAAAAAAAAAAAAACCGCTGTCCAAAATGAGTACGTGGGAAAAAATTTAGGAAGTTGGTATTATTTCATAACCAAAAAGTACTCATTAACTAATTTAATTAATTTCAGCTAAGTAAAGCAATATACATGAATTTATTTATTGTTTTTTTTTTAAGCATTTATGTGAAAACTATAAGCTATATGGCTGGTAGCCTTGTATAAATAATAAATACTTTGCCAAACATTTTACTATATTTATTAGTCTTTCATTATTAAGTCCCTTAAACTGTTTTATAACAAAAATGCAACTTTTGTAAAAAGGGAAAAATTACATTTACACTCATAATATTTGACGGAATTCAAACACATTGCGCAGATAGGATAGTAGCGATATAGAAGTATTACATATATGGATAACTAGCTATCAGCGGTGCTACAATTTTTGGCCGATATTGAAGTAGTTGTCATGGAATGTTTTACAAATTTTGGTTGAAATGGCAGGTAATTCGTCGGTAAGTTCTATAGGTTTCGTTTTGATGGACATTTTATTGGCGACTTATTGGCGACATGTAAGTGCATTTTTGGCGACTTTTAAGGGGAATGTGGCGACATATTGTGACGAATTCGATGATTCCCTAATTATCAATCCTGGGTTCGATCACTATAAAGTCAAATAAACACACGCACAGATATTGTAACTAATAGCTAGTTTTATTTACTAGTAATAAACGCTATACAAATTTAAGAGTTTGGTAACTTCGCAGTAGTTCACTGAACAACACTTGAAAATAAACTGATCAACCCGCCTTGCTTGGTCACTGCCTTATATAGTCCAACAGGTTGCTTCCCACGCACCGAGAACTTTCTTGGCTATTCGTTCTTCGTGTTCTCGAAGGGTCGGTGTTATTTATTGACATCTCCTCTTTGCCTTGTATTCGTTCACACTCGCGCCATCTCTCTTCCTCTTCCTTGGTACACGCTTGCATGCATAAGCGTAGCCAACGTTATTTCTGTTATGCTTAACTAGTCGTGGGAGTGTTATTGAGTTAGGGATGGTTGAGAATATTCGCCACAATATTTCAAAAAAATACTGGCCACCTTGGATTTAGTCGTCGCTGAGTAAGTGCCCTAGCAACATCGCGTGTGGGTGTCGGTTGTTTTAACGGCGAATAATATGTATATGCAGTGTTGCCATTTTAGCTGTTTTCCAGCTAGATCTAACTTTTTTTTCCGTTTAGCTGGAAAAATTCGAATTTAGATACTAGCTTTTTCCAGAAATTTTTTTAGCTGTTTTGAGCTTTTTTCCCCGATGTGAGAAAAGATCTCATTCAACTCATGACTATTTCTAATATTTATGCTAATTCATCGGATGATGAACAAAATTGTGATATTGACATATTTTAAAACGTATTTATTCTATATTATCTCACATTACTACCTTCTATATTATATATAGTTATTTTGCATATGTACCGGCCTTTTAAATATGTGCCGCACTTGATAACTTAATGGGACTTTATATCGAATAATACAGTGATCTGTAATTAAAATTTTACTCGTTGTACCTTTTATATAAATAATAACTAATTTATATGGCTGATTCCTTGGAAACTGATATATTTGTGTTCACCAACTTTAATGTCAAAAATTTATAACAAACCGACATTTTTTTAAATAAACTGATATGCATATATTTCATCGATTCATATAAATTAAGTGCAAAATTTAATCATTTAATAGCATGGACTACTTTTAAACACACAAAAAAGAAAAAAAATGTCACAACTTATAGTGTCCCTTTGCTGAGGTCATGTACTTTCATTGGCATTATATGCTATAAATTGTGATCAAAACAAAATTTGCATAAGCAAGCTTTGAAAGAGGATAAAGAGCGTAAAAATATGCCTGAATTGTTTTTAAAACAATTTGCTTGACTAGGGTCCTATAGAGGTTTAAACTTTGTTCTCCAGTTTTGTAAAAAATCAAAAAATGGTGGTCACAGTCGTCGTGTGCGCATATTAGTTAACATATAATGATAATTTTTTTGACACATGTTCAGTCTAATGTCAACATCAACCTGTGGTAGAGCAGCTCCCATTTTGAAGACGGGTTGGGAAGATTGTGCGTTTAATATATGTGTCACACTTTCTCATGTCACAACTTTACCACAGCTTTTCTTTTAAACTAGGTGTAATTTTTCCTTGAAAATTAGAACACATATAGACCGTGGTGGCATACATCTAATTTCAAACGGAAGTCCAAAAATACCAAGCCATATTAAAATGAGAATAGATTAAACATGAAATGTCACAACCCTAAAATGTCACAACTTTTTATTCTACTGGTTTTGATACAGTCGTTTTTACAAGTTTATATAAAATGAAACACCATGATATATCTGTAATCATTTATAGTTCATGTTAGTGAAAAGTACTAGTTTTCCGTAATAGTGATCTGTTATCAGAAAATAATGGTCAACCTAAATAAAAAACCCAAAACGAGCGTAAATGGCGTTCGCGGAATAGACAAAATCTATTAGCAAGCGGTTCTAAAACTAGCGGGAATATAGTGAATGTTACGTCGAAACAAAAAACTGTAGGAAGGAAAAGAGTTAACAAAAGTTTGCGTAAGTGCTATCGGGAAAACTTAAGATTGAGAAATCAGATAAAAAGGCTCACTCGATGGAATGAATCTTTAAAAAAAAATGTAAGTAGATTGCGGATGAGACTTAAAAGAGTAAATTCGATGAATCGGTCGTCATCTCCAAAATCGAACGTCGAACGATTGTTAGGGAACCGAGCAGTTAATAACGATATTAAAAACCAATTAATAACCGGTGAAATCGTCGCGGCGCAGTTGAAGCAAGCTTATCAGGATTCGAACAGCGAAAAGCTCAAACACTTTCTCGGCAGGATTTTGACTGGAAAAATTGTGAAGAAGTATCGCCGCTTAAAGTACATTAAAGATAACGTAGTTCCATTTTTTAATTCAAGAGTTCGTACCGATATAAAACCACTCGAATATACAAATAAACAGACGGTACGTCTCAGCCACATTGTAAGCAATGTCAAGAAATTTTTTTAAGGAAATTCACAAGTGGACCCTAGCGTTAAAGGTTGTAAATTTGTCAATGGACAAGCGATATCTCGACGTTTTATGACCGCCAAAGATCAAAAGAGTGCCTCTCTCGGAAGTGTCAAATCTGTATTAACCAGAGCATTGATTTTAATTTCGCTAATGACAGTATTTCGAAAATGTCTTATTATAAGTGGGAGTCATCTAAAATTGAACGTATGAGTGAAAAAACTATAAAGCTAATACATATTTCTCTGACAAAGAAAAATAAAGTTAATTGCACTGTTGAGCAAGGAATAAACTTGTTTAAAAATCAGCTGAACACCTTACTGGCGCATGAACATAGGATAAGTCATCAAAAAGATGCCTTAAAAACGCTAAAAAAAGATTTGGGAAGCGATGAAATGATACTTTTGATTGATTTAGTGAAAATTATTCTATAAAATATAATAAAGAAGTGCAATCTGTACATTTTGGTGCCAGCCGACGTCAGTACACATTGCATACAGGAATGATGTACACAAAAAATACCGCACAGGGTTTTGCAACATGTTCTGAATCGCTCAGACATGACCCAATATCAATAATTACGCATGTAAGGAAGATATTAGACTTCTACCTTATGAAATTTCCAACAGTGAAAAAGTTACATTTTCAAAGTGATGGCCCAACTACGCAATACCGCAACAAAAAAAACCCTTTAATTTAGTAACTCAATACCTTCCGAGTTGCTATCCACAAATTGAGAATATTACCTACAACTTTAGCGAGGCTGGACATGGAAAGGAACCGGCCGATGGCATAGGGGCAACTTTAAAAAAAATCGCCGATGACCATGTAAAACATGGTCATGACATAGCAGATTTCGATACGTTTATTAAAACTCTTCGAGCGAAAACAACGAAAGTACATATCGATACTGTTACGAGCGAAGAAATTGACGCTATGGACGTTGCTCTACCCAATAATGTTAAACCATTTTCCGGTACCATGAAGGTACACCAATATACGTGGACCAGGAGCAATAATTCTCTTATACTTTTTAATTCTTTGAGTTGTTTCGTATGCCCTTCAAATTTGATATGCGACATTTTTCAATCGGTACCCTTAGCTACGAGGTGAAGCCTGATGTTAAATATGCCGAAAAAGAGGAACAAAAGCAAACAAGGAAAGCTAAGGAGCCTTCGAAGAAACTTCTCCGAAGAAGTTATCGGTACTCTTTGACCTTATTCTATTATCCTTACAACATTAAATCGATTTTATTTATATTTTCAGACTTGCACGTTAACTCAAACGAATATTTGTTGTCCATTTTTTCCTTCCATTTTTTACTATCCACTTATCTTCATATATTAAATATTTTTGTAACAACTGTTATTAGCGTTAATACATGAATAAACCGATTTTGAAGCATGTTGTTCACATACGAGTATATATATGGCCCAACGTGAAAAAAACCAAAAAAATACAAAAAGGTTTGTTTCAATTTCCAGCAAATACATATGTGTTCTCATAAGGGGTTAATGGTTTAAATATGAAACTGAATAATTTACTTGGGTTCAAAGCTGTTTATGTCATAGTTGTAGCAAAACTATATATTTTCGATATTTAGAATGCATTTTTCGATATTTGAATAAGTGTACTCGTATGGGTTCAGTGGCCGTTAATGGGTTAAGTTGTAGCGCAATGCGAATCAGGGGCTATTTCTTATACCCCATTTACACTGTATACACTTTCAAAAGTCATTTATCGTAACATTGACATTTCACAAAAAGTCGATGTGAAATATATCAGTTTCAAAGAAATCAGCCATATAGTAAATAGAAATATTAGCCTTAGTTTGACGTAATTTTAAAAAATACAGATTTGAATTGTTCATTATAATTCCAATGCTCGAAAGTGTATATTCTTATGAAAAGCATCTGTGCAAGAAACTTTTTTATTTTTATGAAATTGGAGTATAAACAACCTAATTTTTTGTATAAAATATTACTTTTTTATAGTTTTGAATACAAAAACGAATAAAACATGTGAAAAGATGACTTCCTTTTTTAGCTGTGTTTAAGCCCTAAATAATTTTTTTTAGCTTTTTTTTCTCGAATCTAGCTGGATTGCTGAAATAATTTTGGCAATACTGTGTACATGTATATATGTACGTAAATTTTTTTATAATGCATCTTAAAAATTAACAAATTTTTTTTAAGGAAAATATTATGTATAGTCATAGAAATTAAGCGGATCTATTTGATTATTGCATTTTAATTTTGCAATTTACAATCAATACTGCGACGGTATCGTACATATGTGCTTGCTCGTTGCTGTGTAACAAACAACTAAAAGACATTTTAACTGGTTCGTGCATTCATAGCGCTCTCACCAATACTTCGTCATTTGTGCCCACCCCTGATATAAATCTTTGACACATACATTTCATGCGTCCCTAAAGCAGGGGTTATTTCCTAAAATCTTCAAGGAATCATTCAATACACACTTTTATAAAAGTGGTAGCAGATATAGTGTCATAAACTATAGAGTAATTACGAAGCAAAATGTTATACCTAAACTGTTTGAATCTATTATCACAAAGAAATTGGTGTAATAGGCTCGTAATATATTGGTCCATCTCATGATGCCATTTGCAATGAAAACTCCACCGTGTCTAACTTTTTAGAGTTCACTACTCATGTCTCAAATAGCTTCAAAAACAACATGCAGACTGATGTCATTTACACTGCCTTAGCTAAGCTTTTGATAAAGGTTCGCATTCTATCCTATTATATAAACTTGACCGCATAGGATTTCCACCTATTTTCTTACGTTGGACATTGTCTTACCTGAATGGTAGAACACAGAAAGTAATATTTAGAACCGGCGTCTCTCGCTTAATTTATGTGACATCTGGTGTGCCGCAAGGTTGCCATCTTGGCTTTTTTTTTGTTTTTGTTGTATAGTAATGGCCTTCCTACTGAATCATTGTAAGCCGTTAATGTTTGCCGTCAAGATCCTTATGCCTATCCGCAGTTCACAAGATAGATTACGACATTAATCTGATTTAAACAGCTTAAGGCTTCGTCACAATGAAATTTTTCATAAACTTTAGTTCCTCAAACCAACAAAGCAAATGCCAAATTATTCTTCTTATGTTTTTTATGCAGCAAAATTCGAAAGTTTTCAACTTTTGTGTGCCAGATAGCCCTAGGGTTGCGCGATCTGCCGTTCCCCATGCAAATGCATACAATCTACCCTAGTTAATTGGTGTGCAGTGCGAACAACATGAAATTCAACCTATAAAAATGCAAGTCCATGTGCTTCAGACATATATCCTATAGATTTCTACTTACAACATTAAATGAATATATGATCCGAATGAGAGGGTGGATTTGAGACACGGTCTCTCCTACAATCCAGATAGTTCCACAGAGCTCAAATATTCGACTCGCCCTTATTGAACAAAATATATGACTCAAACTTTATATGCTAAGATTCTTGCAATATTCTTTGTATTCCCACAACAGCCAGTTCTATCGGTCCGGAATGACCCGGGAAAACCCCCAGTGGGGTTGCTCCATTTTCTCTAGTTACGGGCTGGTATCGAACCCAACTCCGGACCAAGAGATTGCTGCGTCTGCTGGAATAAAATATATATTAAACGGTTGCAATCTGTTCAATTCGTCAATTGTAAGAGATAGCTTCACAAATCTGCATGCTGAGACCTTAATCCTGCCATTCACAGACTCCGTACTTTCTTTAGTGCCTTCGAGGCACCATATTGTTCACGCCTTAGGCCGTTCCGCGGTACACGTCGCTCTAGCGCACCCCTACCGCCACTACTATCCTCAAGCGACCAAGGTGATGGCCCAGTCCCACGACTAGCAGCAATAATGGCCTCGCCTACTCCCGACTGCCGCTAACGCTCAACAGCGTTTCCATCTCGCACAACCGCCTATCACTCCTATCCCTTTCGAGTAGGTCAAAGAGCACTACTGAGCCTCGGTCCCCTCGGTCTCTGCGCCAATGTTAAATGTTAATTATCAAAATGAAAATATTATATTAAATTTTTGTTCTTTCAAAAATAAAGATACATTTTGAATTTAAATAAAAAAATTAATATAGTTTTTCAACTATAATTGGCGATCCTGCCAGGAGATTTAAAACCGTTGTGATCACATACATATTTAAAAAAAGATTGTTGCTAATTTTAATTTATACACGTCCCACGTTATTCATGGATTATAAATCATTGTGTCATTAGATCAATAAAAGTTGTGCGATTAAATTTATTGAAAATTTTTGACACAAAACTACAAATATGTGAAAATATTTCAAGTTTACCACAAAAATTAATGTGACAAAAACAAAAAAAATTATTTGAACCTTATTGTCAGAAACAAATGATGCAAAAAAAAAAAGAAATAAAAATGTGAATGTGTGTTTACAATCGTAAAAGAGAATAACTTAAACTTTAGTTTAAAGAATTATAAAAAACAAATCCAGAATACAAACAGAGAAATGATTTTTTTAATATTAGTTTTGATTATAATTATAAAACAAAAAGTAGAATACGTTCAATCATGGAAACAAACGAATATAATTTTAAAAGGAAACCAAAAAAAAAGAAGCAAATAATATACTTTGGAAGATCTAAAATAATTTTATTGACACACTCATTCAGAACCAACCAAAGCGAATTAAGAAAGCAACTATTACAATAACGACAACAGCAACAAAAAGCATAACAAAAATTTTCAACAATCAAATAATACATAAACAACAATAATATCGATACCATCAATGAATGCACGCTTTTCATCTTTTTCTTTATGTGTTGGATTCTTTATTATATTATATCCTCATCAATTGAACCCTGTGCTACTCACTTCAAATATTATTTAAATAAACGTCATTTATTTGGGATCTATATATACCATCTACAATTTACACAATTCTTCGGTGAGCTGTATTGTTCATATTCTATTTTTATATTAAATTACAAGTATCTAATTAAATATCTATGTATTTTTAAATATTTATCAAACTTTAGATAAAATAATTAATTCTAAACGAAATATCACATTTAAAAAAAAAACATTTTTTTTTACTCTTTCATTAAAAGTTCGTTTCTTAGATCTTTCGTTCAATTTATATAAATACAAAAACATAAAAATAAATTATTTTATTACGAATAATTAATGAAATTATTAAAATCAAAAGCCATTAATTGTATTTTATAATAAACTTTTCCAAATTATAATCTATTTTAACATATTTTAATTAATTTTCTTATTAAATTGTTAATTTAATAGTGTTTGGAAGCTGGCTTGAGGTCAATTAGCTTTAAATAAAACGCAAGTTTTTTTCTTTTAAATCGATATATTTCGATTACCCAGTTTTTACAGTTGAAACAATCCTGATGACGATTACCGTGTGTAATCGAAATATATCGATTTAAAAGAAAAAAAATGCGTTTTATTTAGAACTAGTTGACCTCAAGCCAGCTTCCAAACACAGTTAAGGAGAAAAAGGTCGCAAAAACAATTGTTAATTTAATATTTATTTTTATTAATATTAATATTTAAATTTTTATTATTGTGTACTCTCTTTCTCCAGTTAACTAAAATGGTTCGATCACCTATTCATACAAGAAGTTTCACAACAACAGAAACTTAAAACGAAAACTACAATTCAATTCCAAGATACTTCACATCAACAGAGACCCAAAACGAAAACAACAACTCAATTCCAAATTTGAACCGCACACAAAATATTCATACTGATAGTATACTTCCAGATAATAACACAATGTTTAGAGATAATTTTAATTTTTCAAAATCAGTTAAGTTTTCTTTTTTTTTGGGGAACAATCCCCTGAAACTTGGTTTATTTTCGTTGAAGGACAATTCCAAATAAACAACATTCAAAAAGACAATATAAAATATCAGAATATTTTAATTGCACTTTAACGAGACACCATTTCAAAAATTATAGATATAATTAATCCACCTCCTGTGATAAAGAAATATGAAACTATTAAAAAAGCATTAATTGATAGATTTTCTCTTTCCGAAGAAAAAAGATTAGAACAACTTATTTCTAAAACAGAACTTGGTGATCGTTCTCCATCAGAATTATTTCGACAAATGACCTCTCTAATTAGTTCTTATTCTATAATTAGTAAAGAACTTCTTTTTAAATTATGGATTAGTAAATTACCCAAAGAAATACTGATTCATTTAATCTCTTGCAACAATAAAACTACTGATGAAATTATTACTTTAGCAGATAAAATTTTTAATTTAATTAATAATCAACAATCTTCTAAAATTTCTGCAATAGATAGTTCTGAAAACATTGCCCTGACACAATGTATTAAAAATTTGACTGAATTAACTACTGTCATGTTTCAAAATTTAAATAATATTAGTGAAGATATAAGTGAACTTCAAATTAGATCTAGATCTAGAGAACGACATCGATCTACATCACGTAATTTTTCTAATCCCCGAAATTTCAATAACCAAAATAAAAATATTATTTGTTGGTATCATCAAAAATTTAAACACAACGCTTATAAATGTATTAATCCATGTAATTTTAGCTCAAATTATAATACAAATTCAAAGACTTTAAAGTAAAACGTCACGTTATGACAGTGGCTAGTAGCGAAAGTAACGTTAAACCTCGCCGCATATTTATTTTGGACAAATGTAATAAATTAAACTTTTTAATAGATACGGGTGCTATTGTTTCTGTAGTTCCCTGTTCTAAATTCAAATCTCATAAAAGAAATTCTGATCTAAATTTAACTGCAGCTAATGGTTCTTCAATTAAAACTTTTGGTACAAAACTTTTAAAACTTTATATTAGTTTAAGACGCGATTTCGAATTTCCTTTCATACTAGCAGATATTTCTACTCCCATAATTGGCGCTAACTTTTTAGAGAAATGTGGTTTACTAGTTGATATTAGAAATAAAGAAATTACTGACTTAAAAACAAAATTAAAAGTTTCTGGCTCTAGTGGATTTTGTGATATATTTTCTCTCAAAATAGCAATTTCTGAAAATAAATTTACCAATCTCTTAAAAGATTTTCCCTCAATAACTTGTGAACCAGATTACAACAAACCAGTGCAACACGAAACAGTTCATAGAATTGAAACTAAAGGAGTTTTACCGTTCTCAAAACCTCGTCGTCTAGATCAAATTAAATTTAAAATTGCAAACACAGAATTAAAATTTTTGGTCAAAACAGGTATATGTAGACCTCCCAGTTCTCATACTGCATCTCCTTTACATTTGGTCCCAAAAAAAGAACCAAATGATGGGAGACCATGTGGAAACTATCGTAGACTGAATTTCATTACCATACCTGATCGAAATCCATTACCCCATATACATGATTTATCTATTGATTTAAAAAACAAACAAATATTTTCGAAAATTGGTCTAGTCCGAGCATATCATCAGATACCTATGGCCGAAGAAGACATTCATAAAACAGCAATAACTACACCATTGGGAATGTTTGAGTTCGTACGCATGCCTTTTGGTTTACAAAACAGCGCACAAACATTTCAACGTTTTATAAATGAGGTATTTTCTGGGTTTGATTTTGTTTTTGTCTATACTGATGATATACTTGTTGCTAGTGATGACGAAGATCAACATTTTAAACATTTAAAATCTGTTTTTGAAAGGTTGGCGGAATATAATTTAAATATTAAACCTTCGAAATGTATCTTTGAAACGAATAAGTTAGATTTTTTTAAGTTATGATATTTCTAGTGAAGGAATTAGGCGATCCTTAGAAAGAATTGAGACAATAATCAACTTCAAAAAACCTATTTCTAAAAATAAATTACAAAAATTTTTAGGAATGGTTAATTATTACCATAGATATGTTAAAATGTTAGCAGCAGAACTTGGTCCACTGCATGAAATGTTAACATTTGCTACTAAACATAAACTTAAAGAACTTAGTTGGTCAGAGAAGACTATTAATGCTTTTGAAAATGTCAAACAGCTTTTTGCACAGAAAAATATACTCACTCATTTTGATAAAAACGGTAAATTATCTCTTGCTGTAGATGCTTCAAATGTTGCAATTGGTGCAGTATTACAGCAAGTTAGTAACAATGTTTTAGATCCACTCGCCTATTTTTCAGGTAAATTATCTCCTACTGAAATGAATTACTCAACTTTTGACAGAGATCTTTTAGCGATTTATAATTCAGTTAAACACTTTACACATTTTCTTGAAGGTAGGACATTCACCATTTAAACTGATCATAAACCCTTAACACAAATTCTTAATTCAAAAACAGGCAGATCACCACGACAAATTCGACATCTGGAATACATATCACAATTTACAAATGACATTCAATACAGTTCAAAAAAAAAAATATTGGTGCTGTTACACTTTCTCGTATTCCGGATATTAACACAATTTTAGCTAAAGACATAAATTTCCAGACCTTATATGAAGAACAGCAAAAAGACCAAACTCTTCAAAACATAATATCTGATCAAAATTCAAACAGTAATTGGTATTCCAGTTGTTAATCTTAATATATGGTGTGATATTTCCCAAAAACCTTTTAGGCCGTTTGTTCCTAAATCTATGAGAAAAAATATTTTTGACAAAATTCACTGTTTATCGCATCCAAGTGTTCGCACAACTAGACGATTGATTTAATCTAAATACTTCTGGCCAAATATGCACAAAGAAATAAATAATTGGTCTGCTACTTGCTTAAATTGTCAAAAATCAAAAATTTCCAAATATACAAGAACACCTACACAAAAAATTGAGATACCTCTTGGACGATTTGAACACATTCATATGGATCATATGGTCCATTACCTGTATCAAAAGAAACTCGTTACATTTCAACTATCATTGACAGGCATACACGTTGACCTGAAGCATATCCGCTTAGGGATATTTCAGCAAATACTATAGCAAGAACTTTTGTCTATAATTACATTCCGCGTTTCGTTATTCCACTAAACATAACTGTTGATCAAGGATCACAGTTCACATCAAAATTATTCTCAGAGCTAACTAAGTTATTAGGATCTCACAAAATTCATACAACTCCATACCATCCCCAAGCAAATGGAATGATAGAAAGATTTCATAGGAAATTGAAAAAAGCTTTCACTTCCTCAGATGATGCAATGCACTGGGCTGAAATTCTCCCATTGACGCACATCTTTCAAAGAAGATTTAAAATGTTCTTCTGCGGAATTAGTATATGGACAAACACTTAGATTACCAGGTGAACTAGTTGTTTCCAATAATAATAGTAATGAAGTAGATAATACGATTGTAATTCTTTCTAAATTAAGAAAATATTTTTCACATGTTAGATCAAAGGTCCTACATCACAACACTGAGTATTCTTTCACTCCTAAAAATTTAGATTCTTGTGAATACGTATTGGTTAAAGTTATTCACAAGTCGAATCTACAATCACCTTATGATGGTCCGTTTAAAGTTATTTCTAAACATGATAAAGGATTCAAAATTCAACATGGAAATACTATTAAAACAATTTCAAAAGATTTATTTAAACCTGCAAACATAATTACAGATACAGTACTTAACACTAACTTATCAACACTTTCAAAAAACAAAAAGAAAATAACATTTAACATAAATTAATTGATCGTTTCACTGGAGGGGAGTATATGTAGGTTATATACTTGAGTTATATATTACTTTATTAATTTTTAAAATTGTTTTTGGTTCACTGTTGTTAAATGTTAATTATCAAAATGTAAATATTTCATTCAATTTTTGTTCTTTCAAAAATAAAGAAACATTTAGAATTTAAATAAAAATATAAATATAGTTTTTCAACTATAGTCAGGACCACCATCTCCTTGGCCCTTCCACAACGTGCAGTGTTTGTCGGCAAAGATTACATACGCCTGCGGCATCGGTTAAATGCAACAATTGACTTGGCCTATGTCACGTTCTTATGTGCTCTGCCTGGCGAACGGATTAGCTATAAAGATCGCGGAGATAACTGAATTTATGAAGCTAAACAACATCAAAAGCGTTGCGATCAGACCAAACTGAACACAAGATCAGACTAACGAACTTGCAATGGGTATAATGTACATCGGAAAGACCGTCCCAGTAGTAATGATGGTGGTCTCGCGTTCACAACACACTACACTGTACAATATAATATATTGGTTCCCAACATGGACCCAAGGGACTCTACCTTAGAATGCCAAGGTATAGAAGTCCGGTCAGGCGATGTCGATCTGTATATTATTAACATCTACATATTCCCTGCAACATGTTGCCCGAGGGACTATCATGGTCGATAGTTACATATGCACGAGTATGTGCATATATTCGCTACTCTGTCCATACAAAACAACAAGCCAGTTTTTTACTCACCTTATCCGTTCATCGTTGTTGGTACCATCAAAGCCGTAGATAACCTGTGAAGAGCGAAATTTATGTACATATGGACATATCTATATATGTGCCTATGCCTACAACATCTGTCTAAGCTAGACTTTGATCATCTTAGATAACGACCCCATTCTCATTTGTGAAGTGGACGTCAAATGGACAGAAATGGAGAAACTCCCGGCTGCGTAAGCACGTTTATTTGTGCCGCTTACGTTAATTAAAAGAATACAAATCATCTAGGCAACAAAAAGTTAATACCCGATTCGAGGGCTCCCGGGAAAACACACCTAGGGCTTAAGAAATGATCTGGCTTAGACTATGTTAATTGATAAAAATCCAAGCAATACAACAGCAATAAGCTGGGCATTCTTTGGGTGTTCCGCAATAAAAGATATTCTAACGAAACGCAAAAAAAAAAACCAAAAAATATCGGAAAAACTTTAAAAGGGAGACGCGCTGAAGAAGTAAGAGATAACCGGATGAATGTCAAACACAAAAAAATTCCAAAAGGCTACTTAGAAACTGAACCAACAAGAAATAATAAGAATAAGTTCTTTCCTTTTTGTGCAAAACAAAATCTGCCATCTTAAACCAAAAAATAAGTTTGCTACTCAAACTTTTCATGTAAATTGAAGCCTTTTACCCCTAGAAAGCTAACCTTCGCTCACTCCCTATAAAACCTTACCTTTCGTCGGTTCGACGAACATTCTTTAAATACTTATTTCTACTATAGTTGTTGAATTTTTGGTTTCATTTTTTGTACGCATATGTGTACCAATTTTTAATCCTCGAAATAAAACTTTTTGTTTTTATTTTGGAACAATTCTGATATATTTCTTAAGTCTTTTAGAGAGGCAGTCTTAAAATGAGACAGACAATTTTCAATAGTGTATTGATGTTGATGGTGACGAAGTAGATTTTAATACGGGCGTCGATATTGGACGTTAGCGTTGACGTTTCGTTCGTGCGTTGCTGCTGGGTGTCAAACGAAAGGGGAATTCCACAGCTGTCATTTGAACTGTTCAATATTTCGATACATTTATCGATAAATGAGTTATCGGTAAAAATGTGGTTCCCATTAAACCTTGAAATTTGAGTGTAATATGGATGTCAAACGAAGGGGAAATTCCACAGCTGCCATTTGAACTGTTCCATATTTCGATATATTTATCGATAAATAAGTTATCGGTAAAAATGTGGTTCCCATTAAACCTTGAAATGTGAGTGTAATATGGGTGTCAAACGAAAGGGCAAGGTCGCAGCTGTCATTTGAACTGTTCCGTATTTCGATATATTTATCGAAAAATGAGTTATCGGTAAAAATGTGGTTCCCATCAAACTTTGAAGTTTGCTTGCAATATGGGTGTCAAACGAAAGGGCAAGGCGACAGCTTTAATTTGAACTATTCCATATTTCGATATATTTATCGATAAATGAGTTATCGGTCAAAATGTGGTTCCCATTAAACCTTGAAATTTGAGTGTAATAAGGGTGTCAAACGAAAGGGCAAGGTCACAGCTGTCATTTGAACTGTTCCATATGTCGATATATTTATCGAAAAATGAGTTGTCGGTCAAAATGTGGTTCCCATCAAACTTTGAAGTTTGCGTGCAATATGGGTGTCAAACGAAAGGGCAAAGCCACAGCTTTAATTTGAACTATTCCATATTTCGATATATTTATCGATAAATGAGTTATCGGTAAAAATGTGGTTCCCATTAAACTTTGAAATTTGAGCGCAATATGGGTGTCAAACGAAGGGGAAATTCCACAGCTGCCATTTGAACTGTTCCATATTTCGATATATTTATCGATAAATGAGTTATCGGTCCAAATGTGGTCCCCATTAAACCTTGAAATTTGACTGTAATATGGGTGTCAAACGAAAGGGAAATTCCACAGCTGCCATTTGAACTGTTCCATATTTCGATATATTTATCGAAAAATGAGTTGTCGGTCAAAATGTGGTTCCCATCAAACTTTGAAGTTTGCGTGCAATATGGGTGTCAAACGAAAGGGCAAAGCCACAGCTTTAATTTGAACTATTCCATATTTCGATATATTTATCGAAAAATGAGTTGTCGGTCAAAATGTGGTTCCCATTAAACTTTGAAATTTGAGCGCAATATGGGTGTCAAACGAAGGGGAAATTCCACAGCTGCCATTTTAGCTGTTCCATATTTCGATATATTTATCGATAAATGAGTTATCGGTCCAAATGTGGGCCCCATTAAACTTTGAAATTTGAGCGCAATATGGGTGTCAAACAAAGGGGAAATTCTACAGCTGCCATTTGAACTGTTCCATATTTCGATATATTTATCGATAAATAAGTTATCGGTAAAAATGTGGTTCCCATTAAACCTTTAAATTTGAGTGTAATATGGGTGTCAAACGAAAGGGCAGGGTCACACCTGTCAGTTGAACTGTTCCGTGTTTCGATATATTTATCGAAAAATGAGTTGTCGGTCAAAATGTGGTTCCCATCAAGCTTTGAAGTTTGCGTGCAATATGTGTGTCAAACGAAAGGGCAAGGCCACAGCTTTAATTTGAACTATTCCATATTTCGATATATTTATCGATAAATGAGTTATCGGTAAAAATGTGGTTCCCATTAAACTTTGAAATTTCAGCGCAATATGGGTGTCAAACGAATGGGAAATTCCACAGCTGCCATTTGAACTGTTCCATATTTCGATATATTTATCGATAAATGAGTTATCGGTCCAAATGTGGTCCCCATTAAACCGTGAAATTTGACTGTAATATGGGTGTCAAACGAAAGGGAAATTCCACAGCTGCCATTTGAACTGTTCTATATTTCGATATATTTATCGATAAATAAGTTATCGGTAAAAATGTGGTTCCCATTAAACCTTTAAATTTGAGTGCAATATGTGTGTCAAACGAAAGGGCAAGGCCACAGCTTTAATTTGAACTGTTCCGTGTTTCGATATATTTATCGAAAAATTAGTTGTCGGTCAAAATGTGGTTCCCATCAAACTTTGAAGTTTGCGTGCAATATGTGTACAAACGAAAGGGCAAGGCCATAGCTTTAATTTGAACTATTCCATATTTCGATATATTTATCGATAAATGAGTTATCGGTAAAAATGTGGTTCCCATTAAACTTTGAAATTTGAGCGCAATATGGGTGTCAAACGAAGGGGAAATTCCACAGCTGCCATTTGAACTGTTCCATATTTCGATATATTTATCGATAAATGAGTTATCGGTCCAAATGTGGTCCCCATTAAACCTTGAAATTTGACTGTAATATGGGTGTCAAACGAAAGGGAAATTCCACAGCTGCCATTTGAACTGTTCCATATTTCGATATATTTATCGAAAAATAAGTTATCGGTAAAAATGTGGTTCCCATTAAACCTTTAAATTTGAGTGTAATATGGGTGTCAAACGAAAGGGCAAGGCCACAGCTTTAATTTGAACTATTCAATATTTCGATATATTTATCGATAAATGAGTTATCGGTAAAAATGTGGTCCCCATTAAACCTTGAAATTTGACTGTAATATGGGTGTCAAACGAAAGGGAAATTCCACAGCTGCCATTTGAACTGTTCCGTGTTTCGATATATTTATCGAAAAATGAGTTGTCGGTCAAAATGTGGTTCCCATCAAACTTTGAAGTTTGCGTGCAATATGTGTGTCAAACGAAAGGGCAAGGCCACAGCTTTAATTTGAACTATTCCATATTTCGATATATTTATCGATAAATGAGTTATCGGTCCAAATGTGGTCCCCATTAAACCTTGAAATTTGACTGTAATATGGGTGTCAAACGAAAGGGAAATTCCACAGCTGCCATTTGAACTGTTCCGTGTTTCGATATATTTATCGAAAAATGAGTTGTCGGTCAAAATGTGGTTCCCATCAAACTTTGAAGTTTGCGTGCAATATGTGTGTCAAACGAAAGGGCAAGGCCACAGCTTTAATTTGAACTATTCCATATTTCGATATATTTATCGATAAATGAGTTATGGGTCCAAATGTGGTCCCCATTAAACCTTGAAATTTGACTGTAATATGGGTGTCAAACGAAAGGGAAATTCCACAGCTGCCATTTGAACTGTTCCGTGTTTCGATATATTTATCGAAAAATGAGTTGTCGGTCAAAATGTGGTTCCCATCAAACTTTGAAGTTTGCGTGCAATATGTGTGTCAAACGAAAGGGCAAGGCCACAGCTTTAATTTGAACTATTCCATATTTCGATATATTTATCGATAAATGAGTTATCGGTCCAAATGTGGTCCCCATTAAACCTTGAAATTTGACTGTAATATGGGTGTCAAACGAAAGGGAAATTCCACAGCTGCCATTTGAACTGTTCCATATTTCGATATATTTATGGAAAACTGAGTTGTCGGTCAAAATGTGGTTCCCATTAAACTTTGAAATTTGAGCGCAATATGGGTGTCAAACGAAGGGGAAATTCCACAGCTGCCATCTGAACTGTTCCATATTTCGATATATTTATCGAAAAATGAGTTGTCGGTCAAAATGTGGTTCCCATTAAACTTTGAAGTTTGCGTGCAATATGTGTGTCAAACGAAAGGGAAATTCCACAGCTGCCATTTGAACTGTTCCATATTTCGATGTATTTATCGATACATGAGTTATCGGTCAAAATGTGGTCCCCAATAAACCTTGAAATTTGACTGTAATATGGGTGCCAAACGAAAGGGAAATTCCACAGCTGCCATTTGAACTGTTCCATATTTCGATATATTTATCGATAAATGAGTTATCGGTCAAAACGTTAAACCTCGAATTTTGAGTGTAATATGGGTGTCAAACAAAGGGGAAATTCCACAGCTGCAATTTGAACTGTTCCATATTTCGGTATATTTATCGATAAATAAGTTATCGGTAAAATGTGGTTCCCATTAAACCTTGAAATTTGAGTGTAATATGGGTGTCAAACGAAAGGGCAAGGTCACAGCTTTAATTTGAACTATTCCATATTTCGCTATATTTGTCGATAAATGAGTTATCGGTCAAAATGTGGTTCCCATTAAACCTTGAAATTTGACCGCAATATGGGTTTCAAACGAAGGGGAAATTCCACAGCTGCCATTTGAACCGTGCCATATTTCGATATATTTATCGATAAATGAGTTATCGGTCAAAATGTGGTTCCCATTAAACCTTGAATTTTGAGTTTAATATGGGTGTCAAACAAAGGGGAAATTCCACAGCTGCCATTTAAACTGTTCCATATTTCGATATATTTATCGATAAATAAGTTATCGGTAAAAATGTGGTTCCCATTAAACCTTAAAATTTGAGTGTAATATGGGTGTCAAACGAAAGGGCAAGGTCACAGCTGTCATTTGAACTGTTCCGTATTTCGATATATTTATCGAAAAATTAGTTATCGGTAAAAATGTGGTTCCCATCAAACTTTGAAGTTTGCTTGGAATATGGGTGTCAAACGAAAGGGCAAGGCCACAGCTTTAATTTGAACTATTCCATATTTCGATACATTTATCGATAAATGAGTTATCGGTCAAAATGTGGTTCCCATTATACCTTGAAATTTGAGTGTAGTATGGGTGTCAAACGAAAGGGCAAGGTCACAGCTGTCATTTGAACTCTTCCATATTTCGATATATTTATCGAAAAATGAGTTGTCGGTCAAAATGTGGTTCCCATCAAACTTTGAAGTTTGCGTGCAATATGGGTGTCAAACGAAAGGGAAAAGCCACAGCTTTAATTTGAACTATTCCATATTTCGATATATTTATAGATAAATGAGTTATCGGTAAAAATGTGGTTTCCATTAGACCTTGAAATTTGAGTGTAATATGGGTGTCAAACGAAAGGGCAAGGTCACAGCTGTCATTTGAACTGTTCCATATTTCGACATATTTATCGAAAAATGAGTTATCGGTGAAAATGTGGTTCCCATCAAACCTTGAAGTTTTTGTGCAATATTGGTGTCAAACGAATGGGCAAGGCCACAGCTTTAATTTGAACTATTCCATATTTCGATATATTTATCGATAAATCAGTTATCGGTAAAAATGTGGTTCCCATTAAACTTTGAAATGTGACTGCAATATCGGTGTCAAACGAAGGGGAAATTCCAAAGCTGCCATTTGAACTGTTGCATATTTCGATATATTTATCGATAAATGAGTTATCGGTCAAAATGTGGTTCCCATTAAACCTCTAAATTTGAGTGTAATATGGGTGTCAAACGAAAGGGAAATTCCACAGCTGCCATTTGAACTATTCCATATTTCGATATATTTATCGATACATAAGTTATCGGTCAAAATGTGGTTCCCATTAAACGTTTAAATTTGAGTGTAATATGGGTGTCAAACGAAAGGGCAGGGTCACAGCTGTCATTTGAACTGTTCCGTGTTTCCATATATTTATCGAAAAATAAGTTGTCGGTCAAAATGTGGTTCCCATCAAACTTTGAAGTTTGCGTGCAATATGTGTGTCAAACGAAAGGGCAAGGCCACAACTTTAATTTGAACTATTCCATATTTCGATATATTTATCGATAAATGAGTTATCGGTAAAAATGTGGTTCCCATTAAACTTTGAAATTTGAGCGCAATATGGACTGGGAAATTCCACAGCTGCCATTTGAACTGTTCCATATTTCGATGTATTTATCGATACATGAGTTATCGGTCAAAATGTGGTCCCCATTAAACCTTGAAATTTGACTGTAATATGGGTGCCAAACGAAAGGGAAATTCCACAGCTGCCATTTGAACTGTTCCATATTTCGATATATTTATCGATAAATGAGTTATCGGTCAAAACGTTAAACCTTGAATTTTGAGTGTAATATGGGTGTCAAACAAAGGGGAAATTCCACAGCTGCAATTTGAACTGTTCCATATTTCGGTATATTTATCGATAAATAAGTTATCGGTAAAAATGTGGTTCCCATTAAACCTTGAAATTTGAGTGTAATATGGGTGTCAAACGAAAGGGCAAGGTCACAGCTTTAATTTGAACTATTCCATATTTCGCTATATTTATCGATAAATGAGTTATCGGTCAAAATGTGGTTCCCATTAAACCTTGAAATTTGACCGCAATATGGGTTTCAAACGAAGGGGAAATTCCACAGCTGCCATTTGAACCGTGCCATATTTCGATATATTTATCGATAAATGAGTTATCGGTCAAAATGTGGTTCCCATTAAACCTTGAATTTTGAGTTTAATATGGGTGTCAAACAAAGGGGAAATTCCACAGCTGCCATTTGAACTGTTCCATATTTCGATATATTTATCGATAAATAAGTTATCGGTAAAAATGTGGTTCCCATTAAACCTTAAAATTTGAGTGTAATATGGGTGTCAAACGAAAGGGCAAGGTCACAGCTGTCATTTGAACTGTTCCGTATTTCGATATATTTATCGAAAAATTAGTTATCGGTAAAAATGTGGTTCCCATCAAACTTTGAAGTTTGCTTGGAATATGGGTGTCAAACGAAAGGGCAAGGCCACAGCTTTAATTTGAACTATTCCATATTTCGATACATTTATCGATAAATTAGTTATCGGTCAAAATGTGGTTCCCATTATACCTTGAAATTTGAGTGTAATATGGGTGTCAAACGAAAGGGCAAGGTCACAGCTGTCATTTGAACTCTTCCATATTTCGATATATTTATCGAAAAATGAGTTATCGGTGAAAATGTGGTTCCCATCAAACCTTGAAGTTTTTGTGCAATATTGGTGTCAAACGAAAGGGCAAGGCCACAGCTTTAATTTGAACTATTCCATATTTCGATATATTTATCGATAAATCAGTTATCGGTAAAAATGTGGTTCCCATTAAACTTTGAAATGTGACTGCAATATCGGTGTCAAACGAAGGGGAAATTCCAAAGCTGCCATTTGAACTGTTGCATATTTCGATATATTTATCGATAAATGAGTTATCGGTAAAAATGTGGTTCCCATTAAACCTCTAAATTTGAGTGTAATATGGCTGTCAAACGAAAGGGAAATTCCACAGCTGCCATTTGAACTATTCCATATTTCGATATATTTATCGATACATAACTTATCGGTCAAAATGTGGTTCCCATTAAACCTTGAAATTTGACTGTAATATGGGTGTCAAACGAAAGGGCAGGGTCACAGCTGTCATTTGAACTGTTCCGTGTTTCCATATATTTATCGAAAAATAAGTTGTCGGTCAAAATGTGGTTCCCATCAAACTTTGAAGTTTGCGTGCAATATGTGTGTCAAACGAAAGGGCAAGGCCACAACTTTAATTTGAACTATTCCATATTTCGATATATTTATCGATAAATGAGTTATCGGTAAAAATGTGGTTCCCATTAAACTTTGAAATTTGAGCGCAATATGGGTGTCAAACGAAGGGGAAATTGCACAGCTGCCATTTGAACTGTTACATATCACGATATATTTATCGATAAATGAGTTATCGGTCAAAATGTGGTTCCCATTAAACCTTGAAATTTGAGTGCAATATGGGTGTCAAACGAAAGGGAAATTCCACAGCTATCATTTGAAATGTTCCATATTTCGATTTGTTTATCGATAAATGAGTTATCGGTCAAAATGTGGGTCCCATTAAACCTTGAAATTTGAGTGTAATATGGGTGTCAAACGAAGCGGAAATTCCACAGCTGTCATTTGGACTGTGCCATAGTTCGATATATTTATCGATAAATGAGTTATCGGTCAAAATGTGGTTCCCATTAAACCTTGAAATTTGAGTGCAATATGGGTGTCAAACGAAAGGGAAATTCCACAGCTGCCATTTGAACTATTCCATATTTCGATATATTTATCGATACATAACTTATCGGTCAAAATGTGGTTCCCATTAAACGTTTAAATTTGAGTGTAATATGGGTGTCAAACGAAAGGGCAGGGTCACAGCTGTCATTTGAACTGTTCCGTGTTTCCATATATTTATCGAAAAATAAGTTGTCGGTCAAAATGTGGTTCCCATTAAACCTTGAAATTTGAGTGTAATATGTGTGTCAAACGAAAGGGCAAGGCCACAACTTTAATTTGAACTATTCCATATTTCGATGTATTTATCGAAAAATGAGTTATCGGTCAAAATGTGGTTCCCATCAAACTTTGAAGTTTGCGTGCAATATGGGTGTCAAACGAAAGGGCAAGGCCACAGCTTTAATTTGAACTATTCCATATTTCGATATATTTATCGGATAAATGAGTTATCGGTAAAAATGTGGTTCCCATTAAACTTTGAAATTTGAGCTCAATATGGGTGTCAAACGAAGGGGAAATTCCACAGCTGCCATCTGAACTGTTCCATATTTCGATATATTTGTCGAAAAATGAGTAATCGGTCAAAATGTGGTTCCCATTAAACCTTGAAATTTGACTGTAATATGGGTGTCAAACGAAAGGGTAATTCCACAGCTGTCATTTGAACTGTTCCATATTTCGATATATTTCTCGATAAATGAGTTATCGGTCAAAACGTGGTTCCCATTAAACCTTGAAATTTGAGTGTAATATGGGTGTCAAACGAAAGGGAAATTCCACAGCTATCATTTGAAATGTTCCATATTTCGATTTGTTTATCGATAAATGAGTTATCGGTCAAAACGTTAAACCTTGAATTTTGAGTGTAATATGGGTGTCAAACAAAGGGGAAATTCCACAGCTGCAATTTGAACTGTTCCATATTTCGGTATATTTATCGATACATGAGTTATCGGTCAAAATGTGGTCCCCATTAAACCTTGAAATTTGACTGTAATATGGGTGCCAAACGAAAGGGAAATTCCACAGCTGCCATTTGAACTGTTCCATATTTCGATATATTTATCGATAAATGAGTTATCGGTCAAAACGTTAAACCTTGTAACGTGTACTATGGGTGTCAAACAAAGGGGAAATTCCACAGCTGCAATTTGAACTGTTCCATATTTCGGTATATTTATCGATAAATAAGTTATCGGTAAAAATGTGGTTCCCATTAAACCTTGAAATTTGAGTGTAATATGTGTGTCAAACGAAAGGGCAAGGCCACAACTTTAATTTGAACTATTCCATATTTCGATGTATTTATCGAAAAATGAGTTATCGGTCAAAATGTGGTTCCCATCAAACTTTGAAGTTTGCGTGCAATATGGGTGTCAAACGAAAGGGCAAGGCCACAGCTTTAATTTGAACTATTCCATATTTCGATATATTTATCGATAAATGAGTTATCGGTAAAAATGTGGTTCCCATTAAACTTTGAAATTTGAGCTCAATATGGGTGTCAAACGAAGGGGAAATTCCACAGCTGCCATCTGAACTGTTCCATATTTCGATATATTTGTCGAAAAATGAGTAATCGGTCAAAATGTGGTTCCCATTAAACCTTGAAATTTGACTGTAATATGGGTGTCAAACGAAAATGTAATTCCACAGCTGTCATTTGAACTGTTCCATATTTCGATATATTTCTCGATAAATGAGTTATCGGTCAAAACGTGGTTCCCATTAAACCTTGAAATTTGAGTGTAATATGGGTGTCAAACGAAAGGGAAATTCCACAGCTATCATTTGAAATGTTCCATATTTCGATTTGTTTATCGATAAATGAGTTATCGGTCAAAATGTGGGTCCCATTAAACCTTGAAATTTGAGTGTAATATGGGTGTCAAACGAAGCGGAAATTCCACAGCTGTCATTTGGACTGTGCCATAGTTCGATATATTTATCGATAAATGAGTTATCGGTCAAAATGTGGTTCCCATTAAACCTTGAAATTTGAGTGTAATATGGGTGTCAAACGAAGGGGAAATTCCACAGCTGCCATTTGAACTGTTCCATATTTCGATATATTTATCGATAAATGAGTTATCGGTCAAAATGTGGTTCCCATTAAACTTTGAAATTTTAGTGTAATATGGGTGTCAAACGAAAGGGAAATTGCACAGCTGTCATCTTAACTGTTCAGTATTTCGATACATTTATCGATAAATGAGTTATCGGTAAAAATGTGGTTCCCATTAAACCTTGAAATTTGAGTGTAATATGGGTGTCAAACGAAAGGGAAATTCCACAGCTGTCATTTGAACTGTTCCATATTTCGATAATTTATCGAAAAATGAGTTATCGGAAAAAATGTGGTTCCCATCAAACTTTGAAGTTTGTGTGAAATATGGGTGTCGAACGAAAGGGCAAGGCCACAGCTTTAATTTGAACTATTCCATATTTCGATATATTTATCGATAAATGAGTTATCGGTAAAAATGTGGTTCCCATTAAACTTTGAAATTTGAGCGCAATATGGGTGTCAAACGAAGGGGAAATTCCACAGCTGTCATCTGAACTGTTCCATATTCCGATATGTTTATCGAAAAATGAGTTGTCGGTCAAAATGTGATTCCCATCAAATTTTGAAGTTTGCGTGCAATATGTGTGTCAAACGAAAGGGCAAGGCCACAGCTTTAATTTGAACTATTCCATATTTTCGATATATTTATCGATAAATGAGTTATCGGTCAAAATGTGGTTCCCATTAAACCTCTAAATTTGAGTGTAATATGGGTGTCAAACGAAAGGGAAATTCCACAGCTATCATTTGAACTGTTCCATATTTCGACATATTTATCGAAAAATGAGTTATCGGTGAAAATGTGGTTCCCGTCAAACTTTGAAATTTGACTGCAATATGGGTGTGAAACGAAGGGGAAATTCCACAGCTGCCATTTGAACTGTTGCATATTTCGATATATTTATCGATAAATGAGTTAGCGGTAAAAAATGTGGTTCCCATCAAACTTTGAAGTTTGCTTGGAATATGGGTGTCAAACGAAAGGGCAAGGCCACAGCTTTAATTTGAACTATTCCATATTTCGATACATTTATCGATAAATGAGTTATCGGTCAAAATGTGGTTCCCATTATACCTTGAAATTTGAGTGTAATATGGGTGTCAAACGAAAGGGCAAGGTCACAGCTGTCATTTGAACTCTTCCATATTTCGATATATTTATCGAAAAATGAGTTATCGGTGAAAATGTGGTTCCCATCAAACCTTGAAGTTTTTGTGCAATATTGGTGTCAAACGAAAGGGCAAGGCCACAGCTTTAATTTGAACTATTCCATATTTCGATATATTTATCGATAAATCAGTTATCGGTAAAAATGTGGTTCCCATTAAACTTTGAAATGTGACTGCAATATCGGTGTCAAACGAAGGGGAAATTCCAAAGCTGCCATTTGAACCGTTGCATATTTCGATATATTTATCGATAAATGAGTTATCGGTCAAAATGTGGTTCCCATTAAACCTCTAAATTTGAGTGTAATATGGGTGTCAAACGAAAGGGAAATTCCACAGCTGCCATTTGAACTATTCCATATTTCGATATATTTATCGATACATAACTTATCGGTCAAAATGTGGTTCCCATTAAACGTTTAAATTTGAGTGTAATATGGGTGTCAAACGAAAGGGCAGGGTCACAGCTGTCATTTGAACTGTTCCGTGTTTCCATATATTTATCGAAAAATAAGTTGTCGGTCAAAATGTGGTTCCCATCAAACTTTGAAGTTTGCGTGCAATATGTGTGTCAAACGAAAGGGCAAGGCCACAACTTTAATTTGAACTATTCCATATTTCGATATATTTATCGATAAATGAGTTATCGGTAAAAATGTGGTTCCCATTAAACTTTGAAATTTGAGCGCAATATGGGTGTCAAACGAAGGGGAAATTCCACAGCTGCCATTTGAACTGTTACATATCACGATATATTTATCGATAAATGAGTTATCGGTCAAAATGTGATTCCCATCAAATTTTGAAGTTTGCGTGCAATATGTGTGTCAAACGAAAGGGCAAGGCCACAGCTTTAATTTGAACTATTCCATATTTCGATATATTTATCGATAAATGAGTTATCGGTCAAAATGTGGTTCCCATTAAACCTCTAAATTTGAGTGTAATATGGGTGTCAAACGAAAGGGAAATTCCACAGCTATCATTTGAACTGTTCCATATTT